>MNCI01006697.1:4684-87939 GCA_015680685.1 Gnetum montanum | reverse complement strand
ATTTGGGGCGATGTTGCTCTCTCTCACTCACATCTTGCACATTTTTAGCATTTTCTCTTGCATTTTAGCATTCTACTCACATTTTTGCTACTTTTGCATAAATTCACATGTTTGCATCCTCGTCTTGCACTGTGACCCTTGACTATGCTTGCCCTTGTGGGCATCGTAGATATTACAAACATTGTGCAAACCCTTTACACTCGTTTCTTTATAACACCTGTAAGTCCTAGTTCAATTGACAAGACCATTTTGGGCACCCTACCTCCATTCCCAACAAGTCCTCATGTGGACATGAGGTCAAGGCTATGTGACCACAGACCTCTTAATGTACCATTCCAACCTCCAACTTTTTGATCACTATAGTTTTCTGGCATGAGAAGGAGGGCCTCCACCATTTTTTGCTTTGGCCTTTCCCTAGTTTTTGCCTTGCATGCTCTCTACATCCCATGTAGATTGGTCCTTGTTGTCAGTTCCCTTGGAACCCCACTAGACAACACCAAAGTGTATACTTTACACTTAGCCAAATTCTAGGTGCTCAATAGAGCATAGCTAGCTCCAATGTAGTGAGAGTAGTTGGCTCTGAGCATAGTCATTTGTCCATGCATTCTAGAGTTAGTCATTTTTCTACATTTTTGTACTTGGTCATTTTTCTTGCATTTTCGCACTTAGTTGTTTTTCTCCCTTTTGCATCAACAACCTTTGCACTTCTCCCTTGCATCATGAACCTTGAGAAGCCTTCAACCTTTGCTTTGAGCATGGTCATTGTTTGGCCCGTTCAACGAGATATCCTAATTAACCTTCCTAGGGCTGGGCGTCCTGTCCTAGCATAGAGGCAATCTTTTAGGTAGTGCAACCTACCTCCTGAGGACATGGTGCTCAAAAATGAGCAATACAACTTTATTTATGCAAAACTCTAGGTAGGTTTGTATTTATACTGCCACAAAATGAATGCCAAATGTAGTTATGTGCTCATTCATTGCAACAAGAGGGAATGGTTCCCTTCCGATATAGACATTATCCTGCTCATAGAAGACTACCAGTGGATGCTGGACAACCTTATCTGCAACATGGGTCATGAGGAAAGGACTAACTATGAGGAGCCCCTGTAGGAGGAGCTAGCCAAGTTTGAGACTTAATTTGAGCATGATGACTCGCTCCATGCTTAATTCCAGTAGATAGCCTCTACTTTTGTTCCTCCATTATCCCATAGCCCAATGTCGCTACCCATGTCCATGCCTATGGTGGCAACTTACCAAACATAGTAGATGGAATTTTACTAGGATGATCCAATTAGTCCTATAGTTCCACCACTAGCACTACCTCCTAGGGTCCCACTATCACAATTCATGAAACACAATGGTAAAGGGGACCTTGACGCCCATTTGGTGACCTTCTAGTCAAAATGCCTCCTATTGTAGATGTGGCCAAACATCATCATCCATGTGTTTGTCATGTCCTTAATAGGCAAGGCACTAGATTGGTACCGTGTGCTCCCTAGGGCCTCCATCACTTCTTTGGAGGAATTGCTCACCCAATTTGTCATGCACTTCAAGTACAACTTGAAGCCTAAGGTGACCCTAGACTAGTTGATGCAAGTGAAGCAAGGCAGCCCATGCCAAAATTCATTCAACACTGGAGTGCATCGCTTAATGAGATTTGTGAGCCTATCATGGAACACACCTAATGGCCATTCTCAACAATGTAATGAACAACTTCATCAAGTTAAATCTATAATACCTTGCCCCATAGTCCTTAAGCCAAATGTTCACTCAGACTAAGAGCATCTAGGATGTGGTGGAGGCTAGCAAGGATTTGGCCTATGTGACCTACAAAAACTTGCATGTGAAGAAATAAAAAGACAAAGACAAAAGCAAGCAAGCAACCACAACTATTGCAATAGTGGCCAACGAGGTTAAGCCAAACAATACTAAACCAATAGCCAAGCCACCCAAGGCATTAGCCAATAACAATAGGGTGGTTGGCTCTAGCATAGTGGCAAACAACTAGCTTGCATTGTCCGTAGCCATAACACTAGTTGCTACAAGACCTAACCTCAAGCGCAAGGATTGCTTGAAGTACACATCATTGCCCATTAAGCTATCGAAGCTTTTGGAGCCACTACTTCATGTTGGATGTATCCAATATAAGCAGATGTCCAAGGATGCTTGCAAGTGGCATGATTGAGATTAGGAGTTCCTCAAAAATCCTTCAGCAGCACTACCAAATGAACCTTCGATCCCTAAGCATTTTAAATTGGACTAATTTTGCCAATATCATCAATTGCAAGGTCATGATATAGACTTTTTCATGGCTTTGCAAGATGATATGCAATGCATGATTGACAAGGATGAGTTGATCCTTGATCCAACCAACCCAATGTGCCCCCAAAATCAGTCAATGGGGGTTTACAAGGACCCTCTCAATGCAGGCAGTACCAGGTACATCATCAACACTATCAACATTAGCAATGATGTAGAACCAATGTAAGAACCATTCATGGTTTGTGTGCCCTCTGATGACATCGGGACCTCCTCACCCTCCACTAGTTCAAGGACCTCCTTTGTTATCAGGGCATCACCTTGGGCACCCATAACACCCTTTGTGGTTAGGGCCTCGCAGCATGTTGCAATGGCCATAGCCTAAACACCCTTCGTCATAAGGATGCTGCAACATGCAAATCCCCCACCTATTCAAATTCTAGTGGTGGGTAATGTGTCAGTCCCTATTCACCCAAGGCCCCATCTTGTAGCCAATACCAACAAGTAATCAAGATGGCAACCAAGGAGGTCCAACAAATGCCTCACTAATTGAATGCCTAGGTAGCACCAAGAGTAAAAGGTGCTAGGCCCACCAAAGCCTATCTTCTTTTCTTCCATCCCAATGGCCCAACCAACCAAAGAGGTCATCATAACCAACAAACAACAATGGATAACTAAGGATTCAAAGCAAGTAAGGTAAGCCAAGCCCAAATCTCCTCCATGAGAGATTTATCTCTTGGCCTACATGGAGGAGATGAAGGCTAGCAACAAAGTAGCAGATAGTGGAAAGGACTTCCTTGACGCATTGGCCCAAGTCAAGTAGGCTTTGGAAAAAAAAACACAATGTTCAACCTATACAACTTGATAATGGCCTACTCTGCCCACTGTGAAGCATTAGTCCACATGTTGACCTCTATCCCTATCATTAAGGACTTCCTAGTGGATGAGCAATCCATCCATGCTATGATGTTACCTTCTCCCTTGCAAGAATCAAGGTCAATGCCCCTGGCATTTCATGACAACAGAATTACGGTGGACCCTAAGAAGGGTCAAGTCATTACCATGCTAAGGTTCATCACAATCCACGTGGGGCAAAGAAAAATCTACAGGGTGCATGTTGATGACAAGGCAACAACAAATGTCATCCCATACACAGTCATCAACAAGCTTGGTGTTGCCAACCAAATCAAACCAACAAAAATGACATACCTTAAATCCTTTAACGGGTTGTGGGTCATCGTAAGGAGAATGGTCACAATAGCCTTCGTGGTAGAGGAGCAATTCCCTACCACTACTGAATTCATTATGGTGGAAGAGATGTCAAGTTTCAACCTTATCTTGGGTAGGCCTTGGTTAGCCTAGCTACAGGTTGTCTCCTCCCTTATCCATCAAGAAATCCACCTTCCATATGAGGGTGGGGAGGCTATCATATATGGTGACAATGTAGCCCCTCTGATCATTAGCAACATTGACATTGAATAAGTGTCAAAGGTGGAGTTCCCCAATGACACCCCTCCCATGAAGAATGAAGGCAAAAAATGTGAGGCAAACCAGCCTGAGGAACCAATAGGAGCCCCTGGCCTTCTAGAGGATGCTTTGTGGGTAGAACTGCCCTTCAACATAGCTGATGAAGGTTAGGATGAGTACTGTATCACACCATCTAGGCCCTACATGCCCCCTAAACCACACCAGATTAGGAAACAACTACATGACTAAGGCATCCCCTTGGTCCAATGGGTGCTAGGTGCCTGCCCACACCACTTCTTTGTTTGTTTGCATTTTTTTTGTGTTTTACATTAGCTTGGTCATTGGTATTTTACATCTTTGCCTATATTATACATATATTTCTTTATTTGTGCATTTTCACTTAGCTTACATTTTTACAAATAGTTTACACGTAAAAACATCAAAACGCATAAGAAATCAAAAAAATTCAAAATTACAAAAAATAGCATGGCTCAAAAAGGCCTTAAACTAATGCATGACCTACCAAGGCCTAAAACTGGCAATCTTGTTCCATTCAACACATGGCCCGAAAAGGCTTTAAACTATCATATGGCTTTCCATGGCCTAAAACTAGCAATCTCCCTTGCATAGCATGGCTTGGAATGGCCTAAAACTACTAGTGTGGCCATCCATGGCCCTAAACTAGCATTGCATGACCCACCATGGCCTAAAATTGGCAAAACTTTTCCATTACCACATGGCCCAAAATGACCTTAAACTATCATTGGAGCCCAAAATGACCTAAAACTCTCAAAACATTATCTACACACATGGCCTAAAATGACCTAAAACTAGCAATTGCTACAGCCTAAGCACATCAACTCATCACATCATTAACATCAAACACATAGCAAATAAATACAAAAGTCTATTCATCATACACTTCATGTAGCAAAAATCCATTACATCTCATAAAAAATAACAATAATAACATGATCATCCACATTATACAGCAAAATCCAAAAAAATACAAAAATGCACAAGGCTACATCAAGTTCTACTTAACCAATGGTGCTAGTTAGGGGTAAAGGCTCCTCTTCTTTCACTATTCCACTAGGGCCTGCAACATCGCCTAGTGCCTATTAACGAAAACAATGATAAAATAGAAATCTATAAGCAAGAGTGTAATATGCAACCTAATAAAAAAAGCATAAAAGCAACATAAAAAACTAACCTAAGAGGGTCTTGCATTGATCATGTCTAGAGGTAGGTTATCAAGACCCTCCTCTAAGTGTTAGAGGATCTTGACCTCTAATAACTGTGTCCAATCCTCCTAGTCAAAGTCAACACCCATAAGAGTTTTGTCTTCAACCATGGTAGTCCATGTGGACAGCTGCATAGAAAAGGTGGTAAATGAAGTCTCCCTTAAAGGTGTAATAATCTCCTGCTCCATGGAGCCACTAACCACTGTGTGGCGAGTAAATATCTCAAAGGCCTATCTCCCATGAACTACCTCAACAAACATCTCAAGGCAGTGACAATCGACAAACTCTTCTTTGAGCTATTGAAGATATGTGTCTCTCTCACACTTATAGTGGTGTTTGTGGTTTTTCTACACATGCCCCCACGTGTACATCTCAATGCTGAAATTTTTCCAATCTTAACTTTTTTGAGCAAGTAGATCCATCTATAGCCTCTGCTCAATGATCCCCCAAGTGGCCTCATTCTTACCTTAAATGGTCATCCAATACCTAGCATAGTCGATCTCTACGGTCCTCCAAGTACTATCTCCCCATGCTTGAGATGCTAAGAAGTCATATTAGGACTAGAGGTCCTCAATCTTCTTATCCTAGCTTACTAATACTCTCATGAACCTTGTGCATATGTTTCCACAAGTGCTTATTCAAGAACCTACAACTCCATAATCCTTTTGCATAGGAAAGCATGCACTTGCTAGTTTCCTCGTACACACAGTGAGGCACTTGCTCTACTTCAGGAGAGTATTCAAGGATGACATCTACTTTAGCCACCTAGTTTGGATCCTAGCAAAGCTTAGAACCTATTGGCGTACAACAAGCAAATCACCATTAATCACAAACTAAGCATAAAATTGGTGAATCAATGTAAATAAAAAAAAATGCATACCAAGTTTGGGATCCACCTACTCTAGGTGGTTTACCATATCCTCAACAATGCCTTCCATGAAGGCAAACTTGTCCAACATCTCTACCCATAGCTTCATGCAGTAGGTAGGTGTGGATGGTGGACCACTAGTAGGTGCATTTGAGGCTGCAACCCAATAATACTTAACAACAACTAAACAACCAAAGATGCAAGAGCAAAAGAGCAACAACAAATGGCAATGTAGCTCACTTACCTAGTAAGCCCTCAGGTGTGAGAGCAAGGGGACCTCCTAGCTACACACCATTAAAGAGGCTGGCAAAATCACCCTCATTAAGGTGGAACATCCCCTCCATGTAAAACTATTGGAAGTCCTCTATGGCCTTATGCAACTCCTCTTTGGGTGTTTCCTCCTCCTTAGCCTAAGGAGGGGCCGCCTCTACTACTTTCGTGGCCACTGCTTCAATAACCCTCTCGCCTAATTTATGAACATAACATATTAGCATTAACATAACTTAGCCAAAAAAACACTAAAAATATAGACATAAAAATATATAAAACAAATGCATCTACACATATACTAACATGTATCATCTATGCACAAGCTTGGGATTTTGAAGTGGATCTTCTTAGTGCCCACCTATCCAACTGCAAGGGTAGCTTCCTCCACCAAGTGTTGTCTCTTAATCTTCACCTTGGAAGGCCCCACCATTTTCACAATGTAACAATTAGCCTTGTTCACATTTCCAATAATAACTAGGGGACACTCATCTTCGCTATCACTAGAATAGTGTGACCATCCCAGATGGCCTTTGGTCATCATTGAGTATGACTCATCGATCACCTTTGGAGGGTCTTGCATGCGAGTGGTTGTGAATAGGTGCTTTACCCAAGGCTTAGATAGCTACTCACAATCTTGTACTATCCAATGCTTACTATCCTGAACCACCAAAAGCTCTATGAACCTTCACAAATATGTTGCAAAGAACACGAAGTGTACGTGAGACCTCACTTGGAGGTTGTAACATAACCTGGTGATCTCTACATGTAGTCCAATAGCAATGTAAGAGGCCTAGTTGAACCTTCTACCCTCCTGTAGTACCTCCTTCATCACCTGCACCTACTCTATTCCAAGGATTTTTCCTTGGAAGAGCAACTTCAAGAAGGAATGGACACAAAAGAGAGGGTAGAGGTCCCAAACCTCAAGCACATGCATGTTCCTAATCAAGATGCCTTTATGAGATTGAGCAGCTCTCAGCTACTCCTCGATCTCTTCTCTAAGGTCCACCTCCCTGTTGGCCTTGTCAACAACCAACAGGCCATTAGAGGGAAGGCCAAAGAGGTCAACAAAGAAGACCTCATCAAGGTTCAGGACTACCCTCACTCCATGAACCTAGGTGATGAAGTGGCAAACATCACTATTGAAGAAGTCTATGATGGTGACCATTTCGTCCATAGGAATGCTTGGGCTAAGGTCTAAGAAAAGGTCCATCCCAACATGTGTGAGCTAACTAGTCAATGCCTTTGATGCCTAATGGCATAACTAATGTTGTGCCCCCTTCACGTCACCATATTTCATGATGAGGGTGGACTTAGTGCAGCCTGTGGTAGCCACCGTCACCTCTCCTGAAGCAACTATAGCTACAACATAGGCAAAAACAACATTAGCATTATGCAAGAACAAATCAATGAGTGCATGTGAGCAAGAATAAAATCCAAACAATAAGTGCTTACATGAAACAAACGGTGTGCAAGACAGAAGTGGTGGTGCAACTGGCTCCTTGAAGTTGGGCATACAACTAGCCCATCCCTCATCAAGCCAATCATAGGTCCTACACTGCTCAAATGCCTTTGGATACCAGGTAGGATAATTCTTTAGATCTTCTCCTACCTACTCAAGCATAGCCTCTTGAAATTTCAGACTAGAGGAAAACACTTCTAGGATGGTGTGGGTCAAGGCAAGAGCCTCTTTCTCATAATGGAGCCCCTAATCATCAACTCTAAATCTAGCATCAAGCATGGGCAATTAGTAATTAGCGAACTTAGCATGGGCCAATAACAAGAAAAATGATGCAAAATCATACAAGCACTTATCCTCTGGCATAGTATACCATTCTAGGTGGGTGCTAGAACAACATATGCACGTGTAGAGTGATAAAGATGGTGTTGCTCTTGTTATAATAAGAGAATTCTAGCATTTCCCAAATCCTAGATAAGGGACGAGGGCCCCTAGGGCCCCACCTCAAATTACCTACTCTATCATCACCAATCGTGAGCTCATCAAACATAAATCTCAATATGTCCTAGTTGGCCCTAAGTAGCAATGTCTTGTTGATAGCACCTGCAACCTCTGCTGCTAAGTGTGATCACATAATCCCATTGAAGTGCTGTAGTAGGAATGCCAAGAACTCAAATGCCTTAGGCCAAAACCATACCACCTACATATCCAATGTAGGCATATTAGGCACAAGCTTGCACATGTAGTAAAGAATGCCAACGAGCTTCACAACAACTAAGATGGGCTTTAGCAAGGCTCTATAACCTCAAGGAAACAAGCATACCATTAGTATAAAATAGATGCATTTTGGCACAAATACATTAAATTACACTTAATAAAAAATTAACATGATGTAGCATAAGTTAGAAAAATATCCTAGGATCCCCTAAGCCCTGTTAGTATAGGACACCAATGCATACATTTGACATGCCTAGTACTCACTAGGGTACGATACATTTCATATAGCATTATCATTTCATTTTACATAATAGCATATTTAGCATTATAGGTTACACTATCATTTCATTTTGGCATGATTGCATCTTGCAATTTGCAAGGTTAACACTTTTTTATAGAATTTTCAAAAAGTTTTCTAACTCTAGGCAATGTAGTCTAGAAAAATGTGAGAAAAAAAATTCTAACTCTAGGCTACCTCTGAGAGTGTAGTCCAAAAATTAAAAAACTTTTCTAACTCCGGAACCACCAACTATGCTCTAGTGACTATAGAGTATAGTCCCAAGAAAAAATCTAACCATTGGCTACACTCCCGGGGAGTGTAGTCCCAAAATGCCAAAAATAAAAATTTTCAAAATTTTTAGAGGAAAACTATCATCCACGATGTCACCTCTATGTAGTGCTTTCATCCAAAAACAAATAGAACGTGAAAATGCACCCTCGGTGCCACCCCTTTCTCAACCCCTACAACTATATACCATTGTCACAAGGTGTGGTGACAACCTACGACTTTGCAACCCCCAAATACACTACGCTCATAAGCAAGACTCATCAAAAAATCAAAGGGTGAACCCCACCACAGCTCTCCCCTATGGTGTGTCATCTTAGCCACTACTCACATCCTCATCCCTACCCTTGCCCCACATTCAACATAGAGAAAAAGTTTTGCAAGGACCCTCTATCACTTCCCCACTTTTCAGTGTGCCATTTTGGTCACTACCGCAGCCTTAGTCTCTACCAAGATTTCAAAGAAAAAATAGAAAAAAAAAGAGTGACAGAGGTTCATTATGCCCCAACCTTGTGGGCAGTGGCCCTAAGGCCACCACAAGATCTCAATCTCTACCTTTCCCCACCTATTTTGTGCTTGAATATNCAATCCCTTGCAAACACACTGACTACTACAACAACCATGGCCGCCACAACTCAATCCTTGCATCGTGCCCTTACCTAGCCAAAGCCCTCATCACATGAAATCCTCCAAAGAAAAAGCCATAAACCTAAGCCTAATGTGTATGCCCTCATGGCCACAGTAGCCCAAATGGATACATTAGTGATGGCCCCTACCATGGTAGGATGCCACCAAAATAATCAAACCCCAAGCCAAAAATACCTAATTGCAAGAAGCAAGGAAGATGCAAAAAATGACAAGGGGTAAAGCATAGCTAGGGTACCTGGCAAATGATGGTGCCCCTTGTTCCTCCATGTGTGCTTGTGATAGGCATCCCAAGACTCACTCTCCCTCATCAACATTGGTCAGACCGAGGTGCTGGCATCCACTTTAGCACAACATTCTAGCAACTACACTCTTACAATTGTGCTATGCTCTAGAAAGTTCATGTTTTCAACATTAACAATGACAAATTTACCAAGGTTAAAATGCATTTTTATATCCCTAAGGATCACTTAATTTTTTACCTACCTTGGAACTACACCTAACAGTGCAGAGCATAGTTGGGTGGAAGCGTAGTCACAAGAGTTATAAAAATTTTTAATTTTTCTAGTTGTCTTTGGACTTAGAAAAATTTTCAATTTTTCTTATCGCCCAATGGATGCCCAAGCTAATTGCACTTTTTGACATTTCAAATCTTTCTCCAATGATGCATTTAGCATATATCACAATCCACTAAGACCTTAAATGGGTGCATCATTATTTGCTAGGATGCTAAACTGGATCAACTTGTCCTTGGGTCATGATGTTAAACTGGCACAACATCCATCATCTACTACGATGTTAAACTAGCACACATCAGTTTACTAGGACTATAAACTAGCACATCATAGTCTGCTAAGACCTTAAACTAGGTTCCCAATCTGCTAGGATCCTAAACTAGCAAAGCATATAGTCTACTAGGACATTAAACTAGGTTCACAATTCACCATACATAGTTTTGCAAACAAGCAAGTGATAATACTTCCAACTCCACTCTATTTGGCTACATCTTATGTGTGGGGTGGTGACACGAGTTCCAAAATGGATTTCCTATCATTAGAAGAGACTTTGGGACATTTGCAATGTCACCACCCTTAGACATTTTACTGCTCTTTTGGAAATGCCCTTAGGCATTTTGCTGACCTTCCAAAGCTCCTACCATAATCACCAGTGCTACCAACTGTAGGCCATACCTGCAACATTACTAGCCTTGGACATTTCATTGTTTCTTGGAGATCTTATTGTTAGCACAACCCTTTGGAATAGTGGCAACATTACACCCCCCATCTCCTTGTTGAATCTTTTAAGCTCTTGCCATTGCTCAAGCACTCACCACCAATGTGGCCATTAGAGCTTTTGCAGCCTTCTCACTCTGGCACCTGCACTAGTTTTCCTACATTAACTCTTCAAGCTCTTGCAACTAGTTGAGCTATTATAATACTTGCAACATCCTTGTATCCAGTAGTTTACTCACATCTTATGTTGTGTGGTTGTTTCTTGTTTTCTCTGAGTTATGTTTGCCAGATGAAGCCTCAAAGGTGGTCATGCAAAGATGCATCTCATCGTAGCGGCAAGTCACCACATTACATTGATGTGCATGATCAGACTAGCTAAGCTACTCAAGAGTGCATATCCTTATTACCCTATCATAGCCTACTTGAATTTGCCCCTTTTACCTTGCATTTCCTTGCCTTCCCTTACATCATCGAGCTTGCAATCCCTCTAGAGCATGTGGCACCCTCTTTATGTCAACTACAAAACCCATAGTAGACGTAATGCAACTCATCCCATGGGAAGCCTCTGTGGGTTGGTCAAAGCCCAAGTGGACGTAATGCAACTCATCTTGGGGAGGAAACACCTATCCTCTAGATGCAACACAGTTGCACTAAGGCCAAGCTCGTTAGATGGCATGCAGACCACCTAATGAAAAGCATCCTATAGCTAGCATCTCGCAATGTGTAAAACCCAAAGCAGGTTTGTCACAACCACAAAAAAATAAAAAAATGTAAAGGAAATGGGGAAAAACATGTCCCCAAGTAAAAATTAGTAGAGCTGCAATTTTACAACTAATCCAGCCTTGAATTTGCATTGACCTTCTCATAAGCACTCTGACAAGAGGTCATAATGTTAGGGGTAAACCATTTTGGTGTTATGGATGTTGAGTCTCTCACAAGCACTCTAACAAGAGATCACCATTTTGGTAGCAAGCCACTCTGGTGTTGCACCTTGTAGTATCGCACTGTTTGCATTTCAATCCCTTGTTATCCATTAATGCATTCCCTACACCCTTCATCTCTAGCATACCATTATCCTTAGCACTCTTAAGCATGGTGAAGCTACCTCTAGTTAGGTCCTGACGGGTGATGTTAGTGCTAGGCCTGCTATGGTGTTTTACATTATTTGTCAACATCTCTAGGGCCACTCCTCTAGACATCAAAAAAAAAGGACCAATGAAACACCACCAAATTTGGGCTCTCGAGTCTCAACCACAAATTTTCCTAAGTGTTAAAACTTGGTAAATTTTTCTAAGTGTTGAGACTACACTCCCCCATAGCTAGGACTACACTCTAGAGCGTAGTCAACGTAGCTGACACAAATAGTCCAGATTTGCAAGATTTTTTTAAGTATCAATAATAGTTGCAAAATTTTTTAAGCATCATAACTATGCTCTCCCTACTGGGACTATGCTTGAAAGCATAGTTAGCGTAGTTAGCATGGAAATGGATAACTATTACAAATGTGCCCAAGTGTCAAGCTAGAGGCTATCAAGCTTGGTTGGCATGGAAGAAATAGTTTAGCAAATTTTCTAACTTCTAAGGCTATGCTCCCTACTACACTCCAAAGTGTAGTAGTGCAGTCTATATGAGAACATTAGTTTTTGCTAGATTTTTCTCAATGTTTGGGCTATGCTTTCTCTGCTAGGACTACACTCCAAAGTGTAGTTAGCATATTCTACACTAGACTTCATTTCTTGGAAAAGTCCATCTAATTATTGGACTATGCTCTAGAGCGTAGTTAATGTAGTCATGCAAAGCTACCTCCAAAAGCATCCAAAACTTAACACTGGCCTGCATCTCAACTCCAACATTCCTTTAGCAAGCAATATTAGTAACTTGCATTCCATTTTCACCTCCCATTTTCCCCTAAATTATACCTATGCTCGACACCACTTGAGATGGAATAGCATAGTCCTAGAGCATAGTCTCCAAAGCTACACTATTTTGCATTTTTTTGATGTACATTGCAATTTGTTTGGCACTCGCACATGTAGTCTTGGTAGTGTAGTCATGGTTTGGTAGTCTCATAGGATCCATCAAAGCACACCAGTAGAACATCATTTCCTTCAGTGGGAGTGTAGTTGGGGCTAGCATAGTCCCAACTACCCCTATACCACATGGCACTTGATCTATGAATCATACTAATCCTAGCCCTATAAATACCCCAATGCCTCACATTTTAGGAGTTGGCAAACCAAAAGCAGGTTTTGCATTTGAAGCACTTGATCGGCATTTTAGCATTTGACCAACTCAAAGTGCACTTGACATTCTTGGGCAAACATCATTGCACACCACCACAACACCGTTGCACACTGCCCAACACACTACTGACCAACCCAACTCTTAGGACACTATAGCAGCCACCCCAGCAGGCTCAAACTTCATAGTGGATGTCAGTTTTTGTAGCCTAAACACCCTGAGACTGTGACTACACTACCTATTGCGCTTATCTATACACCACATACCTTCTCACCTTCTCTTTCTAGTTAACTATGCCCCCACCCTTCATTTAGGGTGATGTCGATTTCTCTCTTACTTGCATCTTGCACATTTTTAGCATTTTCTCTTGCATTTTAGCTTCTACTTACATTTTCACTACTTTTTCATAAATTCACATGTTTGCACCCTCATTTTGCACCATGACCCTTAACTACACTCACCCCCATGGGCACTATGGACATTGCAAACACTATGCAAACCCTTGACACTTCTTTCATCGTAATACCTATAAGTCCTAGTTCGATTGACAAGACCATTCTGGGCATCCCACCTCCATTCCCAGCAAGCCCTCATGTGGATGTGGGGACAAGGCTATGCAATTGTGGACCTCTCAATGTACTATTCCAACCTCTAACATTTTTTATCACTACAACCCTTTGTACTCCCCTTTTTGGGATCACTCGTAATACGCTCTCAATCTCTAATCTAATGAATTATCTCACTACTTCTACTTGTCGTTTTCATCCCGATTTGGAGCTTCCACGTAAATTCTATGTGTTGCTATTTTGATTTTTATTTTTCCTATCGTGTTCATTTTTTTCTTATTTTATTATTCTACAATTTCGTATCAAAGATAAGTTTGATTTTAGCAATGGCAACTATGAAATATAATATTTCGCTTTTGGATCGCAACACCAAATTTTCACTATGGCAAGTCAAGATGTGGGTTGTGCTTGCGTATATGGTTTTGGACAATGCAAAGTTTGAGGTGGAGAAATTGCTTGGGTAGTAAGAAGAGTAAGTTTCCCATTTGAAGGAGTCCATTAGGGCTTTGTAGCAAGTTCTAAAATAGCTTGATGTTGGCTGTGATTAGCCACAATGCAATAGCCAAGTTAGCAATTTTGAGGACATCAAGGTGGTCATTGTGTCATAGAATAGTGATGAAGTTTCGATGCAAAGAGCTTATAGTGATGGAGATAGAGGAGGCCTTGGGGTTAAGAAATACTGGTGAGCATGTGCTAATCATTTTTACTTTTTGGTAGCAATCAAGATCTCCACTATTGTTACCTACATCACCATGCTACTACTGAATGAAGAGGATGTCGTTTCTAGGTTTGTTGCCATCAATAATGAGTTCAATAGGATTTATGTTGTTCTAGCTCACTTTCAAGACTACCCTTTTTTTATCTAGGATGTCTACTTTTACCTCTTTGCCTTGCCCATGCTCTAGGTTTTCCTACTTATAGGAAGATTCACTTTATTAGGGGTTGTTGCATTTCTACCGATTTATGATATCTATGCATTAGCAATTACAAGGAAGGAATATTTCTAGAAGAGTAGAGAATGTACTACATTGGAAAAATTCTGCAACAAAAGTAGCAACCACAACCATGAAGATGCTCTCAACTATCCATTACTAGTAACTCCCAAAGTAGAGGAGGAGGAAGATGAGATCATAAGCCACAACACAAGTAAGTAATAGTGGAGGTTCTTATTGGGTATGCTAGACTTACCACTGCTGCTTCTATAGAGGCTCGTAATTTCGGTTGTTGAATCAAGTTGATGGTCCAAATGTTACACAAAAATGAGTTGCATTTTGGTCCTAGTTCTACTAGCCTATGTGTGCAGTTCCATGGAAGTTACTTCTATGGAAGCATGTGATTACATATATTCTTGGGGCTCTATTTATAGTGAACTTGTTGTAGGGGGTTTCTAATGAGTGTTTCTCATGGTGATATTGTTATGAACAAAGTTAATACCCATGATAACCCTTCTAATATGATGACCAAGTCACTTCTTATTACCAAGTTTAAGCATTACTTGGACTTGGTTGATGTTTCTTGTTGAGTTTTGGTCTTAAGAGCTTTATTGTAGAAGAGGTGGAGATCTTTTGTCTGAGATTGGAGATTTTTTTCTTGTAAGGTAATTCATTTCAGGGTGAAAATTGTTAGAGTATGGTGTGGTGACCAAAATTTTATTTTTGGTTTCTATCATTCATTTGTATTCCTTGGAAGTTGAAGGGTCATTCCCTAGAAGTTGAAGGGTTGAAAGTTAAAGGGATGTTGTTTTCTCTCCCTTTTATGTAGACACCCTTTGCACTCCCCTTTTTGGGATCAGTCCTCTATAGTACACTCTCAATCTTTGAGCTAATGTATTATCTCTCTACTTCTACCCATGGTTTTCATCCCAATTTTGGGTTTCCACGTAAATTCTATGTGTGTTGCTGTTTTGATTTCTATTTGCCTATTATGTCCCATTTTTCTTATTTTATTGTTCTACATTTGTATGGATTTTTTTTTTACTAAAAACCTAGGTTTCAGCTTAGGTGTAGTCATTTGAAAGAGATTATGTTTTTTCTCATCCATTGAACTTCCTAGGATTCTCCTTTGGTAAAATGAGCAATGAGCCTTTGGGTAATAATCCCTTATTAAGGGTCAAAACTAATTATCACTAATGCTCTACTGCTTCAAATTTTAAAAATTCATTAATAAAAGCAGTCATATGAGCTAAGACACTACTATCAAGAATCCATCTATTTTTATGATAAATATTTAGTTATTAATATAGCAAAAGTAATGATTTCTTTGGCCTTTTTGGTTTGACCATATAATTAGAGGAAAATAATATTTAGACCAACATTTTTCTTCAAGATTCTACTTCTTTTTACAAAAAGTAAATGAGTGATCATTCTTGAATTTTGAATTCCTTGATCATACAAAGAGTTTTCTTTCTTTTCTTCATTTTAATTGAACCTTTTTCTTTGGTTATTTACTATATAAAATTGCTTATTATTATAACTACCATTTTTCAAATTTTCAAGTGACTTTATTGGAAAGACTAATCATTAACTTGAAATCAATTAAAGGCTTTGCTTTGTACAAAGTTTAACATCATATTTTGAAATCTTGGATTCTTGTATAAAGGAATAAATACTTTCTAAACCTTTTATCATTTAGTGAAGCAACATCTAAATTAATGAAAATACCTTAAGCATTAATACATTCTATCAAAAAATTCTTTAGTTTCCTTACCATTCTTAATTTCAAGTATATGAAACTTTATTCTATGCAAATATTTGTTAATTGCTAATTTTCATGAGTGGCATGATAATCAAGGTGCAATCTCTCTTATATTTCTTTGGCTATCTACAAGGTGCAATCTCTCTCATATTTCTTTGGCTATCTACAAGGCATAGAATTATTCAACTATGGTTGAATAAACATTGAAGACTATTATCATCTTTACTAAGGAGTTCTTATTCTTTCTTTATTTCATGCTTATCCAATTGAGCTGAAGTAGGGGAGTTGTTATTGTTAATTTAATTATTGTGACACTTTTATAAAAACTAGTTTCAACAACTTCCCAAGCATAATTAAATTCAAGAAAATTCTTTCATCAAACTAGTAGGGAAGATGTTAAAGATAATGCATAACACAATTAAGTAGATCAAATAAATCATAATAAGAATCCATAAATCATTTCATAAAAATCTCATACAAAATGTAACCCAAAGCTAGGGATGATCACACCAACAATCAACACTATGATATATATCAATAGCATTATACATAACTAGGCTATTCATCAAGCCTATGTTAATCAAACCCTCTAATCTATCAATCCAACACACACATACTATATATATGCATCATGTACATTATGTAAGAGAACCACAACTCAAAGGCTTTCCAATCTGAAGCCACCAAAAAATAGATCCATCTCTTTCATAAAATATGCATAAAGAAAATAAACAACATGGATCCTAAGCCTATACCATCTTCCTTAGGCCTACTAATCTTATGCACTCTCAACTCCATCACCTACACATAATGTGATTAGTAAAAGATGGAATGAAAACCTTTACATGTCCCATATAGATGTGAAGATCGATGCTATGCTATAGGAGAGGTGTGATGTATTCTAAGAAACATGTAACAAAGTTAGTATCTTAAGCATAGCATCATGTAGATCATGCAAGAATATAGTCAATCATAAGCATATCCACCAATATCAAGTTATATATAGGCCTCTACTTGATTGAACAACAAGCAAGAATAAATACTCCAATAATACTATTAATGATAATCCTTGAATATCACTATGCAACTAAGCATCCAACAAGCATGAGTCTTAAGCAATAGATACCATATACTATAACTCATACATGTGTCAATGACATAACTCATACAAGTGTCAATGACGTAACTCATACAAGACTTAACACTACTAGGCAATCATACCATCATGAGATCATCACATGGTATTCTCTACCCAAGGCATCTCTAGCCCATAATGCTTAGTCATGCAATCCCCTATGGTAGCTAACACATCAACACTTAATGTAAGCATATAATGTTATCATGTGTACTCGATCTCTAAATACTCTTGTAGATCTTTTATTAGTTTTCTATTACTTAATCCATCATTTGTGCTAGTACGTGTTACCTCTCATGCAACCCCATACCACTAACCTTATAGAGGATAGATATGTGTATATATCTCATGCCCCAATATCTCATACCACCCATAGGTTTCACCCATTATCTCTTACTCTCAAAATGAGACCTAAGATAAGAGCTTCACTAATGCATCTCAACAAGAGTTATCTAAACTTCTCCATGATGTCTCATCACCAACTAGTCCATATCCTTGAGTCAATTCTATCATTAACTAGTTACAACTCATCAATGTCATAACAAGTCATAGCACATTAATCTTGATTGATGATCATACAAAACATATGCTCCATGTGTCATTATAATTTATAACTCATATCATACCTCATCATCTAAACAACAAAACCATGTATATGTCAATCACATATAGCATTATAACATAAGCATAACGAATTCTGATGTCATGCCCATATATAACATCATGTAACAAGCATAACTAAATCACATAGCATATCCATGATTAACATTATATCATAGGCATAATTGATGCATAGCATTCCTAAGCACATCAATTTCCATACATACATTAATAAACCCACTCAACATAAGTCCCATATGTACACTACATCCATTATGCATACTAGTGACAACACACAACACATAATTCATAGTGAACACATCAAATCTAATTCATACAACCTATGTACGCATAAGCTTATCTTAACTTATAAATACAAGAAGCACATAGATCATATAAAATAACTTCATAAGACTCATTCAATCTAGCTTAAGGCCCAATGTATGTACCACTTTCATCTATTGCAAAAAAACCAAGATTCTACTTCTTTTTACCTTGTTGCAACCTAAGCATGGCTCATGCCTCATCTGTGTTACTTGTCTTTACACTATACATGACCTTGGTGAAACTCATGCTTGTTTCGTAGTGGCACTACAAGTTGATTGCTAGTCTATTGTGGATTGCTTTGTTCTTTAAAATAGGAATCACAACTCATTATGCTTGTACTATAATCCCATCATGGATACACTACCAACTATGTTACATTTTTCCATTGATCATGATACAATGTGTGGGTACTATGATTCCCATTTAGTATAAAAATGTTGACAATCCTTAAAATGTATCAACATGGCTAGGCTACAACTTGCATCCTATACAAAATTCTATTGTGAGGGGATTGCAAATTCCAAAATAAAATGGCTCAAAACCCTATATCATGAGGATTCTCTAACCCATGCTCCTTATACCCTAGATTGTAACTCACTTGGAACTTGCTAATAACTCGTTCTCCAAGAAAATCTAGAAAAAAGTAAGAGAATTAAGTCAAGTATGCCTAAGCAAAAAATTCCTCTCATCATTCTTCAACTTTTCTTATACCAAAAGTGTCCCAAAGACTAGCAATAGGAGAGTTTCTATCCATAGAAACTCATAGTCATAACCTTCAAATCATTCATTACAGTGAACTCATAATCAAAATACTATATTACAACTATTAAAATTAGAATAAGATCAACACACATATCTTAAAACCTAACCATCCCATTAATATGATCCCTTAATCATGCACAAGAATTAGAATGTTAAAAACAAGAAAATAGAAAAGACTACTCAACAAATCTGAAGACTTTCAAGAATGAAATTCAATAATCAAAACATTAACATGAACCAAATGATGTTTTAGATTCTTTAGAACATGAACCAAGACTTCTAAATCATAACCTACCCTAATCCAACTTCCCAGTATCCCAAAAATAAAAAAATTTCATCAAGAATTGAAGGATAATGAAGGAACAAAAGAATTCAAATAGAAGTAGGAGATGAACATGTGTAAGAGAAGGATGGTAAAAAGCATAATATGTTTTATATATAACAAAATATATTTATTTTTAATTTTATTTTTTGTGATGAATTTTATAATTTTCAGCTCAATTTTCTTATTCCAAAAAACATCACTAGTTCCACACTCCAGAGCCTACTTATGAAGCATTTAATCAAAATACTAATTAAATCTATATATCTCATTTTAGATCTACAAAATATCTAAGGAGCCACATGATGAGTGGTGAGGTACCCCTACACCCAACCATATGAATCACAAGCATTCATGCATGATCTAGTCAAATTCTATGGATGGGACTAGTTGTGGCATCTAGATCGTCATGCCTTGATCATAGTTCACTATCTTCCCACTTGAACTAGTGGTAGCTTTGTCACACATGGTTTAGTCCAAAGGAAGGCATATGATTCTTGATGTTGTTTTGGCCTTATTCTACTCCTAATGATAATAAAGAATCCAATTATTTAAACTAATTAACAACAAAAAGTAAAGTCTAACTAGCCTACAGGCGATGAGTGTCTATTCCCAGCTTAACATGCATGTCTTGAACCCACATATCCACTACTAGGATTACCAAGTGCTATGCCATTGGACAAACCAGACAATAATGCTACTGGGGTTACTAAGCGAATATGTGTTTATGTTTGAAACTAGTTGCGCTCATTCTACCAATTCATTAATATGCATGGAAACATAAATATTAACTAAGTACATGAAAAGTAAATCTAATCTAAGTCAAAGTACTACAATAAATAAAAATCAATTTCAATTTTATTGTTGTTCATGGAATGTGTCCAGGCACATTTCCACTCGAATAAGACACCCTACAATTGACTCAAATCCACACTATGGGCACTTACTAACTATTCTCTAAGACTACAGAATAAAATTGTAAGAGTTTAGCTACTCTATTGAAAAAACTATATGGGAATCATATGCCCAAGTGCTATATTTATAGAATGGCACATACCCTACGATATCGGATATCTGACATCACATCTTGGCCTTGATATCGAATATCTGATATCAAAGCCAAATAAAATACGGTTCATCATACCCCCATGATTGAATGAAAACTCGTCATTAAGTGAACAAAAGGAGGGACACATCCCTTACAAAATATTGGGGGAGGTATGGGATTATTGATTGACATGAAAACTACTAACTAACATTAAATGTTGCATTATAAAATTTTATTCTAGTGGATGCATACAAAATGATAAAGTGACAAAAGGACTAGACAGACATTGAAGATTACAAAATTTGTAGAGGTATTCAAAAATTTATTGAAGATGATTCTTCTTGTTGCTACTAGTGGTGGCAGACTTTTAACTTTGATTGTTTATCTTGATGCCTCTCTAGTTATGCAGAACATTCTTGAAGGATGGATAAAAATTTCTTCTCATCATCCCATGGATCTAGCAAACATGTGATGCTTGAGCTACTATCTTGTATGTGCTACAATTTGTCCATGGTCATATCCTCTGTTGTTCCTATCTTAGCTTCATTTTCATGCCTAACAAAAGACCTCCTTCCTTAGGCATTTCTTTAAAAATCACTTGTAGTCACTAAAGGGTCAACATTAGTTTCAGTAAATTTTCCTTAATAATTAACCCTTTTCAAATCCCTTAGTTTTCATTTACGCACAAGGTGATGACAACATACTATGCCCAAGGCTATGAGGTGACTAAAATCATCAAGTTGTTCACATTATTTTGATCAATTACTATTAGTTACCATGATGTTCAAAAATAGGATGTTAGAAAAATTTCAATGTAAACATCCCTAGCCCCCATGACTAATAAGCGTAACTCCAAAAGCACATAAGTTTTTGAACAATTCAAACCAAAGGTCTAATTTAGAAGATGGCCAAGAAATATTAACAGATATGGAAATAAAAAAGTAGGAAAAATTAATGAAATAGATGAGAAGTAGTTCCAAAATCATGCATAAATTGAGAGGAATTATCACCAATGTTCTAGAAGATGGGAAGGTTAGTTCAAAGTGATAATCAACAAAAGTTATGCAAGTGGGTCCTCCCCAAAGCAAGCTCCTGCCATAATGCCTTGGCATAAGCACTTCTATAAATGTTCATGGGCACCCAAGAAGTTAAATGTAGACCATGCCTTTGTTCTAAATAACATACAACTACCATGGTTAGGATGTTGCACTATACTATACAAAACCAAAAGGCTCATAATTGCATGAAGCAGTGAGGTGAATAATGGGATGAGAAGGGATTGTAGAGATTAGGATGTAAGGGACTTGACCATGTCCACAATAGGTTCTTGTGAAAAATGTGATTAAAATGATCAGCATACCTATCTATCCAAGTTCAAACCAAGTCCATATCATGAATAGTATTCTTGCATTGATGTGTTCCATCCTGCCAACCACCATGAGTCCACAACCATCTTAAAGAACAACCATCACTCAAAAAAGAGAAAAAGGAAGGAAGGGCCTTAATTAGAGGATCACCTTCAGGCATGGGTAACATGTCTTTCTAGCCCCATAACTAATGCTTGTAGCCCATTATTGTGTCTAAGGGGTGTGCTTTGAATTCCCGTTATTTTTTTTCTCTCTCTATTCTTTTTTTTTTTTTGTTTATCTCTTTTTTTTATGGGAACCACACCATAAAAAGATAGAGCTTCCTTTTTATTACTCAATAGAGGAGTGATGATACATTCCAAGAGGAGTTATAAACCACATGAAGGAAGTCAAGAAGAAACCCAATAAGTCCCCTTAAGGGCACACCCTTTGTCATTCCCACTTGGTCATTTCCTCTTTCTTCAAGGTACAATGATCATTGATTAATTTTAGTTTCATGAAAGAAGAACTAAATTTTTTTCATGAAAAATACCTTTTAGTCAAAGAACTAGAGGGATGGATAAGGTGGTCTCACTACTTTACACAATTACTTACCTAATCATCTTAATAGCATAGCACAAAAATCCAACACATAGCATTGACTTCTACATCATGACTTGTTAATTTTATTAATAAAAACATGAAATAAATTCATAAAAAATAAAGATAATGACTCAAGAAAAGAGAAAAATATAAAGAAAAGAAAAATATTAAGAAATGGAAAACATATGAAGAATTAGAAAATTTTGGAAGAAAGAGGAAACTAATAAAAAATTGTAAAAAAAAAAAGTGAAAAACACTTATTAGTTCTTGAACTAGGATGGAGAATCTCCCCCATGACTAATCTTATGGTCACACATTCAAGAGATGGACTACACAATCCCTTCGTTATACACCATTAGTTTCCCATCTATCACTGTTATTGATTTAATTAATCATGTGGTAGCACATCTAACATTGGTGATAGTCTCATTTAGATCATTTGGAGATGTATCTTCATCTGGACTTGAAGGTATTTCCATTTTGTGAGATCCAGATGTGTTTGCATCTTCTTCTTGATTTTCTATTTTAATTCCTAGGTCTCCATGTTTAATATCCTCTTCTAGTGTATAATCAAAGTGTAAGACATCTATGTCTAAGTCCTCTATTTGGTCCATTTTCTTACTTCTATAACTAATAAGCAAATCAATTACTTCAATGCATCTTTGAAATAGTTTTATATTCTCATTTTCAAGCCACTTGGTGTCCTCTTGTTTAGTGGCTACTATGTATATTGGTTTCTGCTCACACACTTGCTCCTAAACTTTGTTGTGGGTTGTGTTAATATTTCAAATTTTTGGCCCACAAATACACCCTTTACTATTAGTAGTGATGCATGGATGTTTCTATCTCTTCACAATGATGTGTCCATCATTTCTATCCTATGTTGGAGTGGTGATGGTTGATGGATTTTACGTATGATTATGAGACATTTCTCTAGCAAGGAAGGGTGTTGTACTAGATTGTCCTTGTGCTAGTAGATCTATGTGATTTGTGCTTGTGCATTGGAACTGTCCTAAAGAAAGGGTGTTTCTAAGATTGTGGTGGAGATCTAGTGGCATTATCATTTTTGTTTATTCTTGCAATACAAGTGGCATTTTTTCATTCATGTTATGGTGTTGAACCTTCCTATGTTGCTAGTGATGACATATGCTAGAGGGAAGTATGAGAATGTTGAGGATATGACAAAGGATGAAAGGTGTGTGATGGTGATCTCATGGAAGATGTTGCAAGATGATGATATTCGGGAGAGTGATAGTAGCGATTTGAGGTAGAGGAAGTAGAACTAGTTGGGGAAACAAGTTGTTTAATGTAATATCTATATGGGTTCAACTGGCAATAAGGGTAGTGCTAGTTTGATGATGGGCTTTTACATGACTATGGGTTTTTCCACTGCAGTTGATGATAGTTTTGAGGCTAATAATAAGTCCCATCAAGATAGTACCATTGGTTGTAGGAATGTCTATAATTACCCTGTGAGTGAGGAAATTTCCTAGGCATTTGTTTTTGTATGAACTTGGGATTCAATGCGAAAGCCCAATACTCATGTAAATGTAACATGACTAGGAAATAACCCTATGGATGGTCATATAGCAGATGTCACATCCATCATCCTCTTTTATGGTTAAGTCTATAGCCTCTTCTTCTATAGTTATTTTTCCTTTTTTCTTATAAGTGTTCCTAGCTATTTATTGGTTTTTTCCCTCCTCTTGTTTTGATCACTTGATTTATTTTGCGTTACTCTCTCCTCTATGGTTTTTATGTATGTTGTAACTTTGTCATTTCTCCATTCTGACATCTTATCTAGCTTTGCTTCAAGCTCATCAGTAGACTATTGTATTAGTAAGGTTTGTTGTGAAATCACCTCATTGAGAGTTGCCTCTTTTTCCTTATCATAGATGTGGATCCTTTTCTTTTGAAGACTTGGGTCCTAATTAATTTCCTCTACATTCTCTCGTTTACATAGCTCTCCTTCTTCTTTTTCCACCCACTCAATTAGCCTCTGTATCTGATGGACTTTCAATTCGTATAACTGACCTTGGGCATCAATCCCAAGGGTCTCCCTCATTTCATTATGAAGCCCATCTATGATGTGGAAAAGTTTTTCTTTTTAAGAGAAATCATAGTTGGGACATCTATGTAGTAGCAAATAGTATTTATCCAAGGCCACATCCAAAGGTTCATGATTTTCTTGCTTTCACCCTTGGATTTGTTTTCTTAGGTTGGATACTCTTACATAGGTTAGGTATTTTTTGTTGAAACATTCTAGCATTGTGGACCACTAGTGGATGGAACTTGGTTTCAACAATCTATACCAAATTTTGTCTATTAGTGTCCTATGGAAGAGCTTAAGCTTTTGCCACTTATTTTTGATATTTTGCAAGGCACAAGCATCATGGAAAGCTTGTAAGTGATGTTGTGGATTAGATTTATAGCCTCCCCTAAATTTAGGAATGTTGTTCATGTTAAGCCATTTGATGCGGCTATCCCTTTGATGCCTTTGGGATATTTGAACTACCTTCCTAATCTACATCAAGCCCCTAGTAGCCAACAAGGGTTCATCTATACTAGATACATCATGGTGATAATCTATATTTCTATTCATCTAATTATGATGATCTTGTCTATGCTCATTTGGATGTCTTTGATTTTTCCCTTAGGTTCAATTTCTATCTTTATGTTGACCCTGTAGTGGACCTCTATCTCTATACCTACATTCATCTTCGTCAAAACTAGATGTTGAAGAGGAAGAGGAAGATGAGGAACTAGAAGAATCACCATGGCTCATATAGTTCTCCTCATGGTCTTTTGATTTATCTTTTCTAGGTTTAGAGGAGGTCCTAGGCCTTGAGGCCCTCCTTGATGTAGGTCTTACTCCATCTCCTCTAGGATTTTTTGTATTAGTTGAACATAGTCTTTGAGTGTACTAAGGGTCTAAATGAGCATAGGAAATCCCTACTTAAGGTTGTTCACTCCAATTTTCTTCAGTATAGATCCTATCCTTGCTTCTATGAGTGCTTTCATCATGTGATGTAGTCTTGGTCCTATGTGAAAAAAGACATGATTTTACTTGATAATGTGTGACTTAAAATATTAATATTTTCTAAAAGATAGATCATCAATGCCTTTACAGTGATCATGTATAATATAACTAATCTAGATAACTAGCACCATTCCTAGCAACTGTGCCAATGATGAGCGCCGAGGTACCCCTATGCCCAACCATACAAATCATAAGCATTCACACATGATCAGGTTAAATTCTGTGTATGGGACTAGTTGTGGCATCTAGATCATTATACCTTGATTTCAATTCATTATCTTCCCACTTGGAGTAGTGGTAGCTTTGTCATGTATGGTTTAGTTGAAAGAGAGGCATATGATTCTTGATGTTGTTCAAGCCTTTTTCTACTCCTAACAATAATAAAGAAATCAATTATTTAAACTAATTAATAATGGAAAGTAAAGTCTAACTAGCCTATGGGTGATAAGTGTCTATTCCTAACTTAACGTGCACATCCTAAACCCATGTATCCACTACTAGAATTACCAAGTGCTATGCTATTGGGCAAACCAAAAAATAATGCTGCTAGGGTTACTAAGTGAATATGTGTTTACACTTGAAACTGGTTGTGCTCATTTCATCAATTCATTAATATGCATGGAAACATAAATATTAACTAAGTACATGAAAACTAAATTGCATGAAAAGTAAATCTAATCTAAGTCAAAGTACTACAATGAATACAAATCAATTCCAATCTTATTACTATTCATGGAATGTGTCTAAGTACATTGCCACTTGAATAAAACACTATACAACTAACTCAGATCCACACTACAGGCACTTACTAACTATTCTCTAAGACTATGAAATAAAACTATAAGAGTTTAGCTACTTTATTAACAAAACTATATGGAAATTGTGTGTCCAAAAGCTATATTTATAGGCTGGCACATACCTTGTGATATGGGTATCCAACACCGCATCTTGGCCCTAATATCAACTATTCAATATCAAGGCTTCAATATCATATATTCGATAGCAAAACCAAACAAAACATAGTTCATCACCACATAAGCATATATTAACATGCCAAGTAGTCCTATGTTTCTATCATAAATTTCATAGACATCACATAACATGCATACCTATCAAATGCTCAATCTTTCTCCATAACCCTTATACCCTGCTAGCCACAAATACCAAGCTACACATCTAGCAAAATTAGTTTCCATAATCATGGTAAGTATATAATCATAATCAAGAGGCTATAAGATCTTAGAAACTATATCATTAAAATATCATATCTAATTATATGTTCCCATGGTCTTAATAGTATCTAATTACACACATAAGAAAAAATAATGTAATATCATGATGTCCTATGCTAAGGGGTTATACTCTTCCCCTCTTATGAATTTTCCTCCCAAAAAATATCTAGAAATCCATTTCACATATTATCAATAAATTTCCATGTGATCTTATATGAACCATGTTTATTCCAAAACACCATTTCATAGGTATTATCCTACTACAATACTGTAGAATGAACTTGTCATACAATATAATACAATATCTCATATGGAGCTACATGCAAATTCTCTTGATAACTATTATTAAATACAAAACCTATAAGAGGAAAAATGTAATTTCAACTATCTCTATACAATAAAACATATGTATGCAACATATCTGATAACATTTGATTCACTCATTCAGTTTATCCATTGGTTTGTAGATGATATGCTAAACTTAAATTTAATTGCATATCCATCTTCATATAAAATTCTCTCTTGAATCTAGATATAAATCTAGTAGCTCTAATACTAATGATCTTTTATGGGATACCATAAAATATCATAATCTCTTATTTGTATAGCTAAGTTTTCTCCTTTGCTATCATTGTATCTTTAGTTATAAGGAAGTATCCAAACTTTGTTAATAAGTCTACAACCATGTTGTAGACCTTTTGATTTTGGTATGTCAAAACATTAAGAAAAATGGAATACAAGGTTATTTGTATGTGCAAGGTTGTGGATAAGAAAAAAATGCATTCATCATGCAAGGGAAAGTGAACAAAGACATCTTCAAGAAATAAAATAAGACTTGGCAAAATTGAAGGCTTCAAAGACAAAGAAGTCTCTAAGAAATTCCAAACATCTTTCTTTAGGCAAAGACATCTTCATCATAGAAAGATATCTTCATAGAATGCAGACTAATTTAGAAAGACGTCTTTCATATGAAAAAGACATCTTCTAGGATGGAGACTTTAAAAAGATATCTTTTACTAAACAAAGATGTCTTCCCAAAATGGAGGGCAATTTCAAAGAGATGTCTCAAGCATGAATAAGACATCTTCCATGACCATTAGTGACTTTGGCTATTCATTGCATGAGTTCCAAGATGGATTTAGAAACATAGTCGCTATAGGAAGACTTGATGTGCATTGGGAAAAGTGCAAGACTTGTTATATTCATTATACAATCATTTATAATCATTGAATTCTCTATTGCTCCTCATTGTATTATCATTTTGGCATTGTATAGTGTGTTGTACCTAACTGTATAAGGATCGACAAACTAAGTTGCAATTATCCCTTTTGTTCTTGTTATCCTACGGGGTTGATGTACTTGAGCTTGTCAAGATCCTGCAAGATTGAGTTGTTGGTGTTGCAGTACAACTCTCCAATGTGAAGCTCAAGATTGTAAAGGTTGTGAAAGCCTTGAAACCACATTTCCAAGCCTAACAAGAACTTTTGGGGTTGAGTGATTGGTGCTATAGTACAACACTTTGAAGCAAGGCTTGAAGACTATATAGGATGTGGATCCTTCAACCACATTTTGAGAGCAACAAAATCTGAAGATGTGCTTGCAATCTACCCTCTGAGTATGGACTACCCAAGTTAGGGAACCATGTTAAAATTTGTTGTTTGTATATCATTAAGTTCAAAATTGAAAACTTATTCATCCCCTTCCCTTCTAAGTTCAATGATCCTCCAATGGTATCAAAGCCTGGTACTCTTGCTCTCTTCAAGAGTGAACATGGAATGGACACTTAGCATTAGCTAGAGCCTAATGGACATTATCAATTGGTGCATTCAATTCATTTGTCATCTCTTTTATCAAGGTAAGTATATTATTTCCTTGCTTACATTCACAAGGATAGAAGACTATGCTTGTAATGTTAACAATTCTTGTGATTATCAAAATAATGCTTCCTTTGAAGATAGGTGTGAAACATTTTATCATAGCATTCTTTCTTTCCAAAATTTTTGCATTGAAATAAATGATGCTTTACATGCCAAGGAATTAAAATTAAAAATTCTTGATGATGAATGCTCTTACCTCAAAAGGGAAAACTCAGACCTTAGGGTTGAAATTAAAAAAACTGACAAGAATGTTTAAGTAGATGAATAAGAGCTCTTTGGAGAAACCCAAGAATAAAAAAAAAATTTATCCAAGTTTGGCAAATCTTCTAGATCAAATAACTTAAAATTTCTCTTTCGTGGTCAATATGGTTATGTTCAAGCTTATCATTATCTTAGAATGCATCACCACTCTTGGTTTTTGCAAACCTGGCCTAGAAAGAAAACCATGTAGGGTTGGAGAGAGAAAGAAGAAAAGATTGAAAAGAATTTGATGACATAAATTACCATCTCTAATGACAATGCTAGCACATGGTATATTGACAGTGGGTATTCAAGGCATACGATAGGTGACAAATCCTACTTCACCTAGTTCATGGAACAAAATTATGGTACAATCACATTTGGAGATGACATGGAAGCACCCATAATAGGTATTGGTACCATAGGAGGAAAAGGTAAGGGATTGCCCACTATAAACAAAGTATTTTTCATTGATGGATTAAAACATAATCTTCTTAGTGTGATTCAACTTTGTGACTCTAATTTTAATGTTACCTTTTCAAAAGAAAGTTGTAGAATACAAGATTTCTCTACTAGAAATATTGTGATTGAAGAATCTAGAAAAGGAAATGTATATACTACTATATTTGAAAACTCTCCTAACCTTGAATCCAAGTTTTTAGTAAGTTATGCAAATGATACATGTCTTTGGCATTGGAAATTGGACCACATCAACAAGGAAATTCTCCAGACCTTGGTGACAAAAGAAATGGTTTATGGTCTTCCAAAGCTTAAAGATTTCAACCTAAATACATGTGAACCTTGTCAAAAGAGAAAATAAACAAGGGTAAGATTTGGTAAGAAAAATTGTATTTCTACTACTTATCCCTTAGACTTACTTCATATGGATGTCGTTGGTCCAATTCAAACTCTTAGCCTAGGAAAGAAAGGATATTTTCCAACTATTGTTGATGATTATTCTCGCTTTACTTGGGTTGCCTTTTTATATCACAAAGATGGAGTGTTTGATCATTTTTTGAGAATTAGCAATAAAATCTAGAAAGAAAAAGGATATGGTATTAAAGTTATCAAAAGTGACAATGGAGGTGAGTTTAAAAATGCAAAATTTGAACAGTTTTGTCAAATGAATGACATTCTACTACAATTCTCTGCTACAAGAACTCCTCATCAAATTGGTGTAGTTGAACAAAAGAACAGAAAATTAAACAAGATGGGAAGAATGATATTAAATGATTGGGGTCTTCCTCACCAATTCTAGGTTAAGGCTATCAACATTGCTTGTTACATGTCCAACAGAGTTGTAGTAAGAAGATTCACTTCCAAAACCTCTTATGAATTATGAACTAGTAGAAAGCCCTCAATTGCTTACTTTCATGTTTGTGGTTCAAAATGATATATCCTAAATGATAAATATACCTTGATAAAGTTTGATGTAAAAACTAATGAAGAAATTTTCTTAGGTTATTCTCTAGTTAGTAGGGCATACAAAGTATTTAACAAAAGAACAAATATGGTAGAGGAAACCATAAATGTCAAAAATAGATGACTATGACATTACTTGTTCTTAACCTGATGACAAAACAATTCCCATTTAGAAATTGTCCAATCCAACTTTAGCACAAGATGACAAGAATTCAGAATCTAGTAGTGAACATGAAGAGGAAGAAAATGATGATGATCAAGAAATATCTTCCACTCTACCAAAAATGTCAAAACTTACAAAAACTCACTTTATTAATGATGTAATTAGAGAAGTTTAAGATAGTATTTTTACTAGAAGCCAAATTAAAGAGATCTGTGCCTTTTTTGCATATCTTTCTCAACTTGAATCCAAAATTTTTAAGGAAGCCGAAAGAGAGGAAGGGTGGATTTCAGCTAAGCAAGATGAACTTATTCAAATTTCTAGAAATGATGCATGGGAATTAACATCTAGGCCTATTGATAAACCTATTATTAGGACTAACTTAATCTTTAGAAACAAGACTAATGAAAATGGAAACATCATAAAGAACAAGGCTAGATTGGTTGCCAAAGGATACAACCAATAAGAAATAGAATTTGATGAAATTTTTGCTCCTATTGCTAGGCTAGAATCTATTAGACTTCTTCTAGATTATGCAAGTATCAAAAACATCAAGCTTTATCAAATGGATATCAAAAGTGCATTCCTGAATGAAACCATACAAGAAGAAGTTTATATTGAATAGCCTAAATGGTTTTTTGATTCCATTCGACCAATTATGTCTACAAACTCAAGAACGCTTTATATGATCTTAAACAAGATCCAAGAGCTTGATATGAAAGACTTTCCCAACATCTCATATCTAATGAGTTTGAAAGAGGTAAGGCTAACGTTACATTGTTTATTAAAAGAGAAGGATAAGATCTTCTAATTATTCAAATCTATGTTGATGATATTATTTTTGGTGCCATTAATGAAAGCCTTTGCAAGAAGTTTTCTGATCTCATGCAATTTGAATTTGAAATGAGCATGATTGGAGAACTCAAGAACTTTCTTGGGTTTCAGATCTATTAAACAACCGATGGAGCCTTCTTATGTCAAACCAAGTATGTAAAAGATCTTTTGATAAAATATGGCTTGGATGATGTTAAAGTTAAAGGTACTCCTATAGATACAAATTCTAAACTTGTTAAAAATAACTAAGGTAAGCTAGTTGATCCCAAGCCTTATAGAATTATGATTGGTAGTCTTCTCTATCTAACTGCAATTCAACTAGATATAGCTTTAAGTGTAAGATTGTGTGCTAGATGTCAATCAGCTCCAAAAGATTCTCACTACTAGGCTATTAAATGAATCTTTCACTACTTAAAAGGTACTACTAACTTGGGCCTTTGGTACCCAAAGAATTCCTCCCTTGACCTTCTTGGTTATTGTGATGTAGATTAGGCAAGATTTTTTGATGACCGCCATAGCATGAGTGGTAATTATTTCTTTTTGGGAAGAAGTCTTATTTCTTGAACAACTAAGAAGCAAACCTCTACATCTCTTTCAACTACAAAAGTTGAATACATCTCTGCTGGTAGTTGTGCTCAATTACTTTGGATGAAAGAGACTCTCAAAGATCTGGGAGTAAATGTAAACTCAACTCCTATTTACTATGATAACAAGAGTGTCATCAACATGACCAAGAATCCAATCCAACATTCTCATTCCAAACATATTGAGATTTATCATCATTTCATATGGGAGCATACATAGCATGGTCATGTTGGACTAGAAATCACTGGAACTAAAAGTCAACTAGTTTATGCCTTCACAAAACCCTTAGATGAACATTGATTAGCATCTCTATGCAAGGATATGTGAATAGGACCTTGTCCTATCATGTGATTATTTACATTCTTTCTATTCTTACTCCAAATAAAACAAAACCAAACAAAAATCACAAATCCAAAACACCAAAAACATTTTCTTTTCTCTATGCATCTATTTAGGAAGAATTTTCCTCATGCTTTTGGTTATGTCCAAAAAGGGGGGAGAAGTAGATAAAAAGTGTTACTATTTTATTTTTATTATTAGGAAAAGAATAACCCATTTTCTTAAGTTTTGGACATTACCAAAAAGGAGGAGATTATAGACCTTTTGGTTGTAGACCTTTTGATTTTGGTATGTCAAAACATTACAAAAAATCGAATACAAGGTTGTTTGTATATATGTGTATTTATTGTGCTTACAAGATAAGAACTTGATTTAGGACTTGAATTGTGCAAGGTTGTGGACAAGGAATGATGCATTCATCTTGCAAGGAAAAGTGAACAAAGATGTCTTCAAGAAACAGAAGATGACTTGGTAGAATTGAAGGCTTCATAGATAAAGATGTCTTTGAAAAATAATAGACATATTTCTTTAGACAAAGACATCTTCATCACAAAAATATGTCTTCACAAAATGTAGACTAAGTTTAGAAAGATGTCTTTCATATGACAAAGACATCTTCCAAGATGGAAACTCAATAAAGATGTCTTTCACTAAACAAAGATGTCTTCCCAAAATGAAAGGCAATTTCAAAGAGACATCTTAGGCACAAGTGAGATATCTTCCATGACTGTTAGTGACCACTAGCTTGTTGTTTCATGAGTTACAAGATGGATTTAGAAACACGATAGCTATAAGAGAACTTGATGTGCATTGGGACAAGTGCAAGCCTTGTTGTATTCATTGTATAATCATTTGTAATCATTGAATTCTCTATTGCTCCTCATTGTATTATCGTTTTGGCATTGTAAAGTGTTCTATACCTAACTTTACAAAGATAAGCAAACTAAATTGCAATTATCCCTTGTAATTCTTGTTCTTGTTGCCCTACGAGGTTGATGTACTTGAGCTTGTCAAAATCCTACAGGATTAAGTTGTTAGCGCTATGATACAACACTTTGGTGTAAAGCTCAAGATTATAAAGGTTGTGGAAGCCTTCTAACCACATTTCCAAGCCAAATGAAACCTTACATGATTGAGTGATTGGTGTTGTGATACAACACTCTAGAGCTAGGCTTGAAGACTGTACAAGGTGTGGATTCGTCAACCACATTTTGAGAGCAACAAAGTCCAAAGGTGCTCTTATGATCTACCCTCCAAGTGTGTACTACCCAAGTTGGGAAACCACATTAAAATTTAGTGTGTGTATATCATTAAGTTCAAAACTAAGAACATCCTAACTATCTATTATAATGGGTTCATTTCCTATGACATGCTATTGCAACTCTCGATACTAGGGATCATCCTACTATTCCTCTCATAAATTATCATGGAAATATGACTAGATGATTACACTACTAAGCCTTCTTACTACTTTACTTAATGCATCGTCCACTCAATTAGTCTTGCTAGGTCTATATATGATGGTAAAGTCAAAATCTACTAGTAACTCCATCTATCTTCTCTACCATAAGCTCAACTATAGCTAATACATAAGATACTAAAGATGCTTATGATTAGTCCATATCATCGCCTGCTCTCTATAAAGATAATGCCACATATCTTCAAAGCAAAGACCACTACTAATTCTAAATCATGAACTAGATATCATGTCTTATCAGACCTCAATTGGTGAGAAGCATCAACTACTATCTATCTATCTTGCATCACAACACGTTCAAACCCATCACTATAATTATATGTACACACATCATATGGACATTTAGGAGTGAGAAAATTAACACTAGAGTAGTCATCAACCTACACTTCAACTCATCAAATAGCATCTAACAAGATGAATCCCAAGAGAAACTGGTCTCCTTTCTCAACAATTAATCCTAAGGAGAAACTATGCAAGAGAAATTCTTGATAAATCTATTATGATATCTAGCTAATCCTAGGAAGCTATGAACCTATGCTATTATCTGTAAAATTGACCAATCATAAACTACAATAATCTTGATTGGATCTACCACAATACTAGTCCCTGTAACTATTAATCATTTTGGTAATTCTCAAACATTATCTTTTTTATTTCTTCATTCCTCCATTATCATTTATATGTTGGTGTTTTTATGTTTTGAAATTATGTATCAAAGAAGGCTAAAAAGTCAAGAAAAATATCTAGAAAACCTTATGAAAGCATATTTTATGCTGAAAGATAAAATCAAAAGAAGAAATGTTAATTGCACATGAAAAGAAATTTTTAAGGATTGAGAACTTATAAGGGGGGTGTTGAATAAGTTCCCTAATTTGAATAACCAAGAAATCCAAAAATACACATAAATTTACATGGTTCCCCAACTTGGGCACATCCACACTCGGAGGGTAGAATGTTTACATACCTCTAGACTTTGTTCCTTTATAAAATGTGGTTTAAAGGATACCACAACCTTTACAAAGTTTAAGCTCCACATGGAGTGTTTTCTCATAGGAAACATACACAATCTTGGAAGGTCTCGAAAAGCTCAAAATGTGGTTTCAAGGACCTCACAACCATTATAATTATGTGAGCTCTACAAAGAGTGTTTTCTCGCTAGATGCCTTCTTACAAGAAGTACATCAATCCTGCAAGGCATACAAAGAGAGTAAAATAATCAAGAAGAGAATGTAACTACACTTTATAAATTCCTTACACTTAGGCTTACATAAACCACTTTACAAATGATGGAGAAATGAGGAAAAAAATAATTCACTTGATGTATATAATGATCAAATATTCCAATGAATAGTGCTTATATTTTTCACAAGGATTCAAGCTTGAGACATCTCACTAAAAACTAGCCACTTGTAGGTGGGATGTCTTAATGGAAATTGGGACATGTAAGTTGGAATATCCTAGGAGGGACATCTCACTTGGGACATCTTAGCTAGGATGTCTCAATAACAATTGGAACGCCTATTATTTTTGTAGGACATCTAGCTTGAAACTAAGCTTTTACCTCCAAGACATCTACTAATTTTTTGAAACATCTAGGTAGATACTAGAATATCTTCATTTGGCTTGTAGGCTTCTTGCATCCTTGACATATTGTAGTCTCAATGGAACTTTGGCAATGCATTTCTCATCTTGATCTCTCAACTTGATCCTATCCTAATCTCATCATGGCTACATCTCAATTCTTGTCCCAAACTCTTGTCTTCACATCATCTTGGCTCTTGTTATGATCTTAAGCTCTTGTCATCTTGTTCTTGTCCTTCACAAGTTCTATAAGATGTTAACAAGCACATTTCCATATTCTCCATTTTCCAAGGTTTGACATACTAAAAGATCAATAGTTTCAAATCTTTTTTACTTTGCAAGCTATACATAAAGGTTGAAAACCTCTCTTATAAAACAATGAAGCATAGCATTTGGGTATCGAGTAATGAAGTAATAATGTCTCTTCTGAAGATTTTCTTCCTTTCTTCATGTTTCATCTTTTATCCATTTGAAAGGATGTTCTAGTTTCTGTATTCAAGATCCATGAAGAGCACCCATCCCATGCATTCTTATAGCAATGTTTTGTTTTCAAATTCAAGTTCTACCAAGGTAGGTCGTAGTTGTTAAAACTTTCATGATTTTTCTCATGTTCTTACATAATTTTTTCATTCTTACAACCCAAAGTTCTCATAATTCTTACACTCGAAACATTATCATTCTCTCACAAGATATATCTCATTTTGAAGACGTTCATACATCTCAAGGATGCTACATTTAACTCTTTCATGGACTTTTCATTTGTGTCTAATTTGGCCATGTTAGTTCTCTTATTTTTCATGCATTTGTTAAATGAATGATATAGTAGGAAGTATTTGTAGAAATGTTCATGCATGTGTGTTGGCTTGATGTACACTCTAAATTTGATGTTTACGTAATGCATTTCAATGTTTTTTCCTCCAATATGTTAGATTAATATGTATGATGTATCTAATAAATAATGTTAGTAGAGATTGGAGGTATTCTACATGTATTTGAAGTAGGTTTAAGTTGAAGATAAGAGTCCATCTCAATGGTTCTACTTTAAATCTCTATTATTTATGTTTGATATAAGAATTCAAGAGATCCAAGTCTTTCAATGCTTGAGGTGCTCATGCTTTGTATTTCTAGGCATATTTCATGTCTCGTAAGTCTCATTTTAGTCCATAGTTTAAGTTCTAAGCATGAGCATATTGCATGCATGTTAAAGCTCTTTTTTGTTGATGTTATGAGCATATAAATTCATATTTACTTGTTGTATTTGAGCTCCCAAGCCTTTAATCTTGAGCCTCTAATGTTGCTATACAATTCTAAGCACTTTGTATGCATATGCATGCCAAAATTCCATGTCAAGTTTCCCATTCATTATAAATTTTACTTGCCCTTCTAATTCATGTTCATTTAGCTCAAAATCATGCTCTTAAGCAAATTTGGGATGCTTTTATGATTTTTCCAAAATCTATGTGGTCAAATCCATACTTAACCCCATAAATTAGGATAAATATGATGTTCATATTTTGATTTTTATGTTCCTTATAATCTTATGATGCTAATCTATGATGCTAAGATTATGAAATTTGCACCCAACTTGGAAAAGAGAACAACAAAACTTAAAAGATCTTGTGCATCCAACTTGTAGCACCTTCATGGTTGACATCAAAGTAGAAAGAATTGAGCATAACTTACACTCCAATCATGATTGCATCATATACCTTTTATTTTATAGTTTAATGCAAATCACAACCCATTATGGGATCATGCTCCACTTGTAGTTTCCAAGAATAAATAGATCATGACTCAAAATGGAGTGACTACCAACTCATGCTCTACCCATGATCATCAAAAATCAAAATAGCAAGATCCATGTCTGGGTTGTAGCTAACTTATGGTGTCTTAAAAGTAACCTCTATCCACCACCACAACCCATGATAGACCTATAATAATGAAGAATATAAGATTGCATTTTCCCTCTAACTCAAGACTAACTAGCAATAAGTTTGTAGTCTTGCCTTCAAGCCTTAGATCTAAAATCAACAACTTTTACTATACATTGGAGTTCATCACACCACCACTGCCAATCTTTAATAGTAACAACATGATCTATGAATTAGATCTCCAACTATGTTAACTCCTTTGAACACCTCTTGTAAGGAGTCTTTGATATAGGCTTTGTACCTAGTAGCAATTCAATCTCAAACTCTACCTCCTGCTTAGATGGCAGAACAAATAACTTGAGATTGAACACATTCAAAAACCTATTGTACCATTGGAATTTGGTTGAGCTTTACAGTTTTTTCATGGTATACTAAAATTACATAGAAATTATGCCCCATCTAGAGCATTCATCAAAATACTCTTAAAGATACAAAATCTAGATGCATTAATTTGAGATGAGTATAAAGATCTACTTACCATCAACTATTCATAATCTCAAGAGATTTTTCTTATAGTTTAGAATAGTCCTAAATTACGATAGTCAATTCATACCGATGATTAAATTGTACTCACTAAGATCCATCACATGCAAATCACTAACATCCACCATCTCCCTTATAGCATCACTGGTACATCTCTATATATCTATTCTATTCTAATCTCATGGCCCTTCAACTAATTGTACTAGTAACCTTGGATAGAAATTATAACATGGGACATCTAGCCAAGATATAATTCTAGAATCTATATTCTGAAGATGTATTCCTACCTTTGCATCTATGTGAAATGCATGTCCAATGGCTAATTTGTTAGCATGTATAGCTAATGCTAGGTCTAATATCCTACTCTTTTATCTTGACTAGTGGATGCCTCACATTTCTTTTCTATTAGAGATCTATGTTCATGTTCATAGCCTCCACTATTTCCACAATCTAGTAACTTTATAGCTTGATGTCCTAGCTACCTACACATAAACAAATTTGAGCATCTTCTCATCATGTGTTTCATCTACTTACATCAATAGCACATAACATATCAATAACCACCTTTAGAGGTAGCACCAGTAGATCATAATCGATGCTCACTATCTTGTCCATGAGTCTATGAGGATCTCCTTCTCCTTTTCCACCTTGCATGACATTACTCTACACTTCTTTGCTTATCCCATTCTAAACCTATGACCTCAACTCGAATGGCACAACTACTATCTCTACAACTTCTATTACTACAATTGAATATTCTTTCTACTAGAGTAGAGGTCCCACTAGTAATCTATTACTATAAAAATTACCATAATTGTTGATCAATCTTAACCAAGTCATTTTTCAATAATTGACTAGCTAAAGACTACAGTTGTCTCGCTAGCTCCCTACACCTATCATCATTAATACTACTATTACTACCAATCTTTCTGATAATTGGATCACTTGTACCATTGCCACTACAACTTCTAATCTTCTTTATAAGTAGGATAGGTGGGTAACTCTTGCTCCTTCCATGTACTACTAAAGAAGCTACGTCATTTATCTTGCAAGCTTTTTCTATGCATCACTAGATCCTACATTCAATAACTATGCCTACATAACTATTGGTATTTAAACCTATGGATCAAATAATGTCTAAGTCTTATTAATAACATGGACCCTACTTGACATCTCTAATACTTGGAATCAAAAGAATAAGTATTACAACATTCTATATCATCAAAATACCACTATGTAACACCTTGTATGTCCAACCTAAGCCAAGCTTAGGAGTATATTATAATCTAATGAGATGTTGGAGATAATAAGTAATGCAATCAAGTAGATCAAGTAAAATAGCTAAAATCCATAAATCATTACATAAAAATCTCATATGAAATGTAACACAAAGAAAGAAATGAGGACAATAATAATTAACACTATGATATATGTATCAATAGAACAATCAAATCCTCTAATCTATTATTGCAACATACAAATACACTATATATATGTACCATGTACATTATACAAGAGATGCATAACTCAATGGTGATAATATTTTTATCCTATTATGTGCTTCCTATTGATATTTTGGTATGTCAAAACCTTAGAAAAAATGAAGAATGTAGATTTTTTGTGTGATAATAGTTTTGCAAGACCATGAACAAGAACTTCACATGGAGAACCAAGAATGAGATCTACGTTGAGATGTCAAAATGAAGACTAAATGGACAAGAAAAAAGCATGGATGGAAACAAAGTCTATGAGCCAAACCAAGATGTTTCAAAGATTGCCAAGATGTCAAATTAATAAGGGAATGCCTCTAAACTATAAAACACTCCAAAGCAGAGCTCATGTTTGTAAAGGTTGCAGAATCCTCTAAACTACATGTGAACTTATCAGGACCTTGCAGGATCGAGTGTTTTTGTAGTGATGAAACACTCCATATTAGAGCTCAAAGTTTGTAAAGGATGTGGTGTTCTTCAAACCATATTTTGAAGAAACAAAGTTCAGGGATGTGCATGAATTGTACCCTCTGAGTGTGGACATACCCAAGTTGGGGAACCACATAAAATTTTCATTTATTTTTTTTTGGTTGTAACATTTTAAATTAGGGAACTTATTCAACCCCCTTTCTAAGTTCTTGATCCTGACTTCCCTCATATCAATTTAATTTTCCATGTTGTTATATGAGTCATGTAGCATATGGGTGCATGTCTTTATGTAATTTATCATATGAAAAATTTTGTATTTTAAAAATTAGAGGAAAGGACAAGTTAAATGAAGTTAAAATATGGATCCTCCAGTGCCACATGTCATGCATCTCATCTTTGAGACCATCCAAGATACTATGTAACCATTCCCTATGTATTGGCATCACATGAAGTACATATGTGACACATGGTAGTAAGTTGGAATCATAATTATGCTCTTCATATTATTTATTTTATGATTAGGTGGGGTATTTTATCGTCATATTTAGAGTTAATTATACTTGCAAGAACCTCATCATTTTCTATTCATTTCATGTATGAGCTTTGCTCAAACTTAAGACATTCCAAGTAAACTCCATTGATGTAATATTAAATCCTAAAGTAGTTGAAGAGAAGTTTGCCACCATGTCATTGTCTCATCTTAGTTATTCCATATATTTTAATTTAACTTAATTTTTCATTAGTTTCATTTATTTCAATCTTATCTTAATTTCATTTCCATCTTAATCGCATTCAAGAGAAAGAAGAATATCATCTTCATTAGTGTTTCCTTCCATAGCTCATTATTTGTTTAGGCCTTAATACCATTTTAAGCTCAAGAAGCATATCTTGGCCATCTAATAATTCATTAGAAGAAGAAGAATAATCTTTGCTAAAAATTCTTTCAACCATCGTCTACACTTATTGTGTGATCCAAAGCACTCCAAGTCTCTACCCTTTTGGATTACATTTATTGTTGTAGGATCCCTTGCATCCATCACTGCTTACTTAGATCATTCAAGCCTTATTCTAGTGTCAAAATCAATGCTCCTGATGAAAGCATGACTCATGATTAGAATAGAGATTTCATCATAACCTTACTATGAGTTGTTGTATCCTTAGAGATAAAAGGCTCTTTGTTTTGATTATTCATGATCTCACCATAAGTCATGGTATTTTAACACATGTCTGTCATGACTAGTGATCTTATCAAAGTTAAGTCAAAGGTCAAAGGTAGATTTTTAACAACTACAAGAGCAACCATGACTTGATCATGATCTATGATTAAACAATAATGAATGATCCACAACTCATGGTCTCTTCACCATAAGCTAACTACAATCTATGGTATCTATCCTAGGCTTGGGGTAGATCACAAGCTTGTCATAATTGGTGGTTAGGACTTCACAACCCATTCATAACACATGATCTTCCTTCACAAGTCAACCATGAGTAAGCCACTATACATCGTTCTAGTCATGGTCAACTTGTTAACTAAATTTTTAGAAGCATCTAATAGATTCTAGAAGAAAAGAGGGATCTTATTTTTGATGAAATCTTTAACATTTGGTCTATGACTGATTGGTTGAGATTATAAGATATCAAAAGAGGTGCCAAAATGTTCCATAATCTTTAATGAAAATAAGGATTTCATCTATTAAAGCCTACCAATGAGAAGCTTATTTAATGTTAATGAATACTTGATAGTAAATCAAGGCTCTCAAGAAGTTAATACTTTTCTTTTTACTCAAGCCCAAGCAAGGAAGAAAAATGAAGATAAGAAAAAAAATGTCTTAGCTATGATAATCATGTGAAACTCTTTAAGTGGGAGCATTAGGACCAAATTCATCAATATAAAGAAAATAAAGCTTATTAAGATACACTTGTACAAGAATATCATGGCAAAAGTGAGGTAATTCAAGGAAATAATTTGAATATTAGGGTTGAATTTGAGAATTTCAACATGATGAAAGATGATTCCATTGATTCTTTATTTCAGAGGATGTATTATATCATTTGGGACATAGATGCATTTTAAACTAACTATAGTGCAGAGTAAAGAGTACAAAAGGTCATGTAAATTCTCTTTAATCATTCCATTTATAAAGCCAACATAATAGCCCTCATTAACACAAAAAAATCTAAAAATCCTCATCATTTATAACCTTTTCTTCTATAAGAGAGTCCTTGATGCATTGGACTTCAATTGCAACTAAAACCAAACATTCTACTCCAATGAGTCCCAAAGAAGTAGAGGAGGTAAAATAAGAGAAAAATGAAAATGGGGATAAAATAGGTCCCAAAGCTGAACACCTTCATCCCAAGAGAAGTAGTCTTAAGAAAACTCTTCCAAAGAGAAGGAAGAGTAAGGGGAGGCTTATAAAGAGGAGAAAGAATATCATTCTAAGGAGGGTAAATGTAAGAACAAATCAAAGAGAAGAAAAATGGTGTCAATATTATAAGAAGTATGGATATTTTAAAGAAAAATGTTATTACAAGGTATGCTTCCCAAGCCTCTTCTTAAATAAAGGCTTCTTCAAAAAACAACATGATTATGCATATACTACTAGTACATCATCCCTTAATATAAGCAAAAAAGATTAAGAAGGAGGAGTAAGCTATTTAGCCTTCATGTGTAGCAAAGATCTATCCTCATCCACATGGATTCTTGATACTGGTTGCTCCAAACACATGAAATCTAATATCTTAAAATTTATCAAGCTAAGAAAAGGTAGCTTTGGGAGCATAAGAGTTGGAGATGATGATTCTTTGAAAATTGAATGAATTGGAGAATGTACCACTACTCTTTATGACAAACACACAATTCAAGTAATTCATGGATTTTATATGTCATTATTTTCAGCCTTATTATTTTCCATAATATAAATGATATAAAAAGATATCAAAGTAGTGTATGATAGTAGAGGTTGCATATTGATCAATCAAAATGGAGTCATTTCTTTCACTCCTAAGTTAGAAAATCATAGTTATGCTTTTTCCATTATGGATATTTCCAAGAATGTTTTAGTAGGCTATCATGTAAGAGTTCCCTCCATTATTGTTGCAAATTTGTAACATAAGAGATTAGGACACCAAATTACCAATATATTCTTGACATGATCAAGGTACAAGTAGCACTTAGAGTGAAGTATCCTCTCATTCCAAATGAAGTATGTGTAGCATGTATTTATGGAAAGCACAAATCATGTTATCTTAACACACATATGAAAAGGAATTATAAACCATTAAAGCTAATTCACATGAACTTGGTGGGTCCAATGAAAGAAGCTATCATCACAAATTTAAGATATTTTCTTATCATTGTTAATGATGCATCTAGATATATATGTATTATTTATTACAATGTAAGCATGAGGCCTTTTGCATAGTTAAATATTTCAAGAATCTTATGAAGAATCATTTAAATCTAAAAGTCAAGGTCATTAGAAGTGATAAGGGATGAGAATTTATTAAGGATGATTTTATTGAATTTTTTTTTTTTGATGAAAATGGTGTTAAGAAGTAAACCACATATCAGTACTCTCCTAAATTAAATGGAATGACTAAAAGAAAAAATGGAATCCTACAAGACATGGTAAAATACATGTTGATGCAAGATAACCTACCTAACTCATTTTATTGTTCAATGAAACTAAGATATTGATTGGCATAGTTTGATATTTTTTATATTACTTTGTCATAGTCTAATATTGTTCAGTCAAACTATGATATCTTTTATATTAGTTTGAATTGAATTCAATGTAACATGTTTTTGGATTTCTTAAGAAATTATCTACAATTTGAAAAAAAATTATCCAAAAACAATCAATATATCATGAGTTATTAGTATATATTTTACCCCTATCTAAAAATGTAGAAATTATGATAAGATTTAATTATGAGTTCATATCTCTGAATGTAGCATAGAAATTTATCTAGAAACCTAGTATATGTGATTTATATTTATGTTAGCATTTATATTCAAGTTGAATCAATAAAAGGTAATTATATGTTTTGCGTTATAATTTGATCTTCATCTAGTATCTAAAATTGTGTCAAAATCTAATGTACAAATGTATCTATTAATATCTTTATCTCTATAATGAATCTGATGCTAAAATTTCTATACATCTTTTTAAATGATGTTATCTTTCCAATAGAGTAAGAATCAATCAATTATAATATGTTATAATAGATTTATGATCAATTTACTCTTATTCCCTCTTTCTATCCTAGTCTCATATTTACATATATTTATGTATTAATATCTATTTTTGTAAATTTCAAATGATATTGTAATTTTATCAATAGGTAGGTAAAGATGTTAGCTTTTAAATAAATTATTAATCTCTAATAACTACATAGATATGTGATAGTTATTATACTTTCAATAATAGAGGCTCTGATTGTCTAGCATCTAGCTAACCCACAACTTGGGAAATTTGGGTTCTTGATAAACAAGACTAAGTGGGTGTGATTCTTTCTCAAACTATGGATCTTGATATTTCAATATTTTTTCCTTTTCTAATGATGGATATTGACTTCCTCATTTTATTTTCATCCATTATCACTTGTGAAATGGATTTGGCTTGTTGATCTTTTGACCATTTGGAGATAAGTATTTTGTTGAACTTGGTATAGCTATTTTGAGCATGTTTGATTTTTGAAGCATTTGGTTTCTTGAACATGTCAAATTTCTAGACCTTTTGTTTGATTTGGCATATGTTGGATTTTTGGACCCTTTGGTTTTTTTGAGACATGTCAGATTATGATTATTTTGGTTATTTTGGGACATGTCAATTTGTTGGATCCCTTGGCTAATTCAAGCTAGATTGGATTGATGAGCCTCTTGGTTGTTATTAATGATAAAAGATGCCTTGTGTATATCAACGTTTGGTTTTTCATATTTGAAATATTTTATATTTCATAATGATGCCATGGTTGGTTGTTTGTTGTATGTTTGGATGATGGAGCTAGCATCAAGTTTATGACTAGTTGGAGATGGGATCCTTGGAGATAATTTAATGATTGATCCTCACTGTGGAGTGCACAAGTGTCACGCTCATTATAGGTCCCATCATGTAGAAGAGAGTGCTCCATAGATCATTGGTCATTTTGGTTTATGCCTCCAAAACGTTAGAGGAGATGCCATGAAAGATGTCTCTAGCACTAATAGTTTTAGGAACCTTGAAGATGAGGTAAAATAGGACACCTAAGTTTCATTGAGACTAATAATAAATTCATGTGCATGGTAATTTGATATTTGATTTGGATATTTTAACTTTAAAAATTTGCAAAAGTACACATGACAACTTGATACAAATTTGACACTGAGTGCAGTGTGTGCTAGTCTTCTTCTTTTTTTGTTTATTTGTAAATTGATGAATGAAGTGGATAGGTTTTTGGTTGTGGACTATTGGTATGATTGATTGGAAACCTAATTCTATATGTGGTGAATAGTTGTTTGGTATTGGATCTTTTCAATAATATGTTAGAAACTTGCTTCCATTTTTTATAAATGATTATAGATCATTGAAGTGTTTGAATGTTTGGGTTTATTATGCACAAACTTATTCTATAGGTTGTCATGTCCTACCTAGCCCTCATGAGACTTGTGCTTGTTTCAGCCAAAGAAAGATGCCAAGGTTTTTCACTCATTGGAAGTTGATGTTCTTGTTTTATTTGTAGGATTCTAGGACTAGGGAGAGCATGGAGTATATTTGGTACTATTGTTGATTTCTAGATTGCATGATGATGTTATATTTAGTATTGAACTATATCTCTGCTATTCCACAAGTACATGTGTATTAATTTGATTCACATGCTTAATCTTTTGTATAAGACCTATGTATGGATTATGCATTATGTTTTGATGATCAGCACATATCATGTTTCAATATTATTATAACTCTTTATGCAAGATGTATTTGTTAAGAAATTTATGATGTTTATGTTATCAATTCATTTGAAATTTCATATAAGTATATAGTCATATTTTTAATTTGCATATATGTCTATGTGTGTGTGTGCATGTGTGTGTGTGTGCATGTGTGTGTGTGTGTGTATCATCATTTATTTTTGCCATTAAAAGATATCATTTATACATATTTATATTTACATTAATTAATCACTTCCATATTCTTTTGGTCATGGCTTCATCATAAATTTTCCTTTTGCTACATTAGATCGATTCCATTTCATTACTTTGACATGATCAATATTACATTAGGGATTATTACCCAATGTAATGCTCTCCATTAGTAGGCTAGGAAGGAGGTTGTTACAATTTGGTATCAAAGAATAGGTTTGGTGATTTCCTTAATTTATGTAGTTATGCCTAGTGATGACATGTGCTAGAAGTAAATGTGGTTATGCTAGGAGGACTGATGTTGGACCTAGCAAACTAATACTAATACCTAATTCCATTCTTGATCAAATGGAGGAGCCTTTGATAGGTTCCAAAGAAGAACTTATCATCCCAATTTCTAGTCCTTTGTAGGATGAAAAGATTAGCAAAACAAATATCAACTGTTATTTGTTTTAGTTCCTCCATCAACATATGAGATGAATTCTAGTTCACCATTGATATAGGTTACTTTCATTAATAATTGGATGTTTGGATTTGATGGGTTAGTGTCTTAATCAAGAACTTGTTATTAGCTCTATTAATGGTTATGTGCTTGCTATGAATAAAGTCTATTAAGTTCATACCCTTAGCAATTCAAAATGCAATTTGATTTAGCAATCTCCACATCATGAACCTAGGGAACTATGATATTATCTTGGATATGGATTAGCTTATGCACTTTCAAGATAGTATAAATTATTATTATAAGATACTATCCTTGGTGATAGAAAATGGTGTATAAGTAATTATGTAGATGAGGCCACACAAGGTCAAGGTAGATCTTACTTTATCAAGGTGTTTATGCTACTTTTTGTAGAATGACCATTCTTGCTTTGTAGTCTCTATCAGTAAGACTTTCCCATTACTTGGGATTTCTTAGATCCCTATGGTTCATGAGTTTCCTAACATCTTCCATTCAAATTTTCCTAGGTTTCCTTCCACATGAGAGGAGAAGTTTGAGATTGGTCTTAAACCTAGTACTAAATCAATCTCCAAAGCTCCTTATATGATGTCACTTGTTGAGTTAGCTAAACTAAAGATACAACTTCAAGAACTTCTATACAAAAGCTTGATCCATCCAAGTGTGTCTTCTTAGGGTACTTCAATTCTCTATCAAGAACAAGAATGGTAGCATGAGGTTGTGCACAAACTACTGTCAGCTAAATCAAGTAATGATAAAAAATAGATAAACTTTATCTCACATAGATGACTTGTTTGACAATTTGAGAAAAGCTTGAGTATTCTCAAAGATAGATTTGAAGTTAGGATATCACTAGGTGTGCATTAGGAAAGGAGATATTCCTAAGACATCCTTCAAAACTTGGTATGAATCTTATGAGTTCTTCGATCGACCCTTTGAACTTACTAATGCTCTAGTTATGTTCATACATCTTATGAAGAGTGTCATGAGACCATACCTAAACTAATTTATCATTTTGTTTATTAATGAAATATTTGTATATTTGCCATTAGATAACCTACATGATCATCATCTAAGAATCATCTTATACATACTTATAGAACATCAATTGTATGCTCAAACTTCATAGTCTTCATTTTGGTGTCATGAGATCTAATTCTTGGGTCATGTTGTCTCAAAGGTTAGTATAACACTAGACCCTGCTAAGATTAGGAATATGCCTATCCCTAAGGATGTCAAAGAGATTTGTATCTTTCTTGGCTTAGTAGGCTACTATTAAAGGTTCATTGAAAACTTCTCTTGCATTGCTTCACTCTTGAAGAAGTTATTGTAGAAGGACATTGGATTTCTATGGAACTCTTATTGTCAAGATACTATTAATAAACTCAAGAATAGATTGATTTAACTCTGATCTTAGTTATGCCTACCTTAGGTGCATCCTTTGATGTTTGTATAGATGATTTGGGGAAATGGTATGGGTGTGTCCTTATGCAAAAGCATAAAGTGATATCATATGCCCCAAGGTAATTGAAATGTCATGAGCCATATTATCCTACTCATGATCTTGAGCTAGGAGTAGTGGTATTTGGCGTCACTATTTTTTCAAAGAGAAGTTGATGATTTGGACTGATCATAAAGGGCTTCAATATCTAATGAACTAGCCACAATTGAATCTACATCAATGAAGGTGGGTTAAACTATTAGTTAAATTTAACTTTATCATCCAATACCAATCAGGAAAAACCAATATGGTTGCAAATTCCTAGAGTTGAGTGGTTGGTAAATTCTATGGCTTGGTGATCTAGTCTAATTTATTGAATGAATTTCAAGTAGAGCAACAATATGATCCTTTGTGTATAGAGATTAGAAGATCAAGTAATTCCTTGATCACAATACATACACTTGGACTACTTTGGTTTAAGGATCATGTATATGTACATGATGCCTTGCAATAATGCTATTGGAGAAAGCTCATCTTAGTTAAATTTAGATGCATCTTGGTAATGACAAAATGTACTAGATGCCAAGAAACTGATATTGGTGGCTACACATGAAGAAGCAACTTGGGAAATTTGTAGCTAAATACATAATCTATCAATAGGTTAAGTTAGAGCATCAATGGCTAGGTGGCTATTTGTACCATTACAAAATTTCATAATGAAAGTGAGAGGTAATCCGTATGGACTTTAGTACTAGATTGCATTACACAAGGAATGGTAAGGATGCCATCATTATCACTATTAACTTATTGACAAAGATGACCCACTTCCTTACTATAAAAAATTTAGCTAGTGTAGAATATATAGCATAGTTGTTTATTGCTAAGATTGTTTAATTACATGACATTCTTGCGAAGATTTTAGTGAGTATTGATGTCAAATTTACATCTTGATTTTTGTAGGCATTTATTGTTAGCCTGGGTAGCTTGCTAAACTTAAGTTCAGCATATCATCCTTAGAAGGATGGGCAAGATTAAAAAGCCAACTAGGTGTTGAAGGACATGCTTCAAGCATGAAATTATAATTTTTAGATTGTTGGAAAAGTTTGTTACTATTAGTAGAGTTTTCCTACAATAATAGTTATCAAGCAAGTTTGAAGGTAGCAATACTGTGATGTATTTAAGGATAGGCAGTAAATTAGCTTTGATATTATCCTTAGCACCACAAAGTAGATTAATTCAAGAGTGACTCAAGGCTGCTCAAGATCAACAAGTAAGGTATGAAAATTGTAGGAGAAGGCCTCTTGAGTTTGCAGCAAGTGTCAAGGATTTCATTTGTATCTCTTTACTCAAAGGCTTGATGCATTTTGGGTGGAAAAGTAAACTTATGTCTCATTACATTGGATCCCTTAATGTTTTGCAGTGCATAAGAGAGGTGGCATATCATGTGGGCCTACCACTATGACTTTTAAGCATGCATCATGTATTCCATATATTTATGTTATGACATTATATTCTTGAATGATAGTCATATTATAAATTACTCTAAAGTAAAGCTTCAATCGAATGTCTTATATGTCGAGCATCCTATTAAAATCATGGATTGTATGGTCTATCAACAACAAAGTAAAATAGTCCCAATGATAAAGGCCTTATGGAGTTGTCATGGTTTTCAAAAAGAAACTTAGGAACTCAAGTTGGACATGTGATTATCTCATCTTAATATCTTCCAAGAGGAAGATTCTTAAGAGGGGAGGAGGATGTAACACTCCATGTTATAGTAAAGATTAATAATCTTTTGCATTATGTGCCTAGTAGGACAAGATTCTTAAACATGTATAATAATATTAATTTTCATATGTGCATTTTATTTTCATTATATGTTAATTTTTATGCTACCTTTTACCATTTACACATGGTTAATTATTATTACCTATTACTAGTATGCACTAACTAGATGAATGAGTTTAACAAGTTCTCATGGAGGCTATGGCATGGGCATGTCATGTATGTATGTTGGATTTAATTTTATATTTGTTAATTGTTTGAGATAGTTTTAAGAGGGTAGATGAGTTACATGAGTCTTGAAAGTAGTTGGCAAATGAATAGCTAGATCACATGGGTTTGGGAATAAATATCATAGGGGAAAAACCAATAAATACCATACACTCCCTCAACCCAAGCATATTGGCTTCTAAGCTCTTAGCTTTGGGATGACTCTAGGTTATAGGAGTATGGGAAGCTTCCTATTTCTAGAAACATGATTGATGATACATTCAAGAATCTAAAGCAACACTTTTGAATGAGTAATTTTGATTCCTTTCTCTTGTATTATAGCTCACTCATTTATGCACATCTAGCGAGGTTGGATTTTATTTATTGGATTTGAAACTTGATACATCTTGGATATTATTATTTTGGAAGATTGGATCTTGCCTTTTACATCTTGGATCCATAATTTTAGTTTTTGATCTATCAATTGGACTTGTAATTTATTTTTTATTAACTTTAGTCATTGAAAGCTTAGGTGTTGATTGGCATAGTCTAATAGTATTCGGTAAAACTCTAATATCTTTTATATTACTTTGAATTAGATTGAATGTAATATATTTTTGGATTTATTAATAAATTATCTACAGTTTTGAAAAAATAGTTACTTAAAAAATCAATATATTACAAGTTATTATTATATCTTTAACCACTATCATGAAATGTAGATATTTTGATATGGTTTAATTATGAGATCATATCTCTGGCTGTAGTATAGATATTTATCTAGAAATTTAGTATGTGATTTATATTTATGTTAGCATCCAAATATAGGTTGAATTAATAAAAGGTAATATATAGGTTATGATTTATAATCTAATCTTCATCTAGTATTTAAGATTATATCAGAATCTGATGTACAAATATATGTATTTATATCTTTATATCCATAATGAATTTGATGTTGAAATATCTACAATTCTTTTAACATGATGTTACATTTTTAAAAAAGCAAGTATCATTCAAGGATAATCTGCTATGATAGAATTATGATTGATTTATTCTTAGCTATCATTTCTATCCTAGTTTTAGATTACATAGATTTATGTATTAATATATTTTTCTTTAGATTTGGTATGGTTCTATAATTTTATGAGTAGATAGATAACAATGTTAGCTTTTAAATGAATTATGAATCTTTGAGAAATTCAAAGAAGTGTGATTTATTATAATTTTAGTAATAGAAGCTCTGATTATTGAGAATCTAGCTAAGCCACAACTTGGAAAATTTTGATTCTTGGTGAAAGGAACTAAGTGGTTGTGTTTCTTTGACAGATTATGGGTCTTAATATTGCTATTTTTTCCCATTGATAATGGTGGGTATTGGTTTGAATCTTTTATTTTCATCTATTGTGACTTGTCAAATGGATTTGGTTTGTAGATCATTTGACCATTTAAAGACAAGTATTTTGGTGCACGTGGTATAGTCATTTTAAGCACATTTGATTTTTAAAGCATTTAGTTTTTTGAACATGTTAGATTGCTAGAACTTTAGTTTGGTTTAACACATGTTCAATTGTTGGACTCTTCGGTTTCGTTAAGACATGTTAGACTATGGATCTTTGAGTTATTTCAAGACATGTTAGTTTGTTAGATCTTTTGGTTAAGTTAGGACATGTTGGACTAATAGTCCTCTTGGTTGTTGTTAATAACAAAATATGCCTTGTGTTCTTCCACCATCAACATTTGTTTTACCATCCTTGCATGATTTTTGGATATTTTGATGATGTCATGATTGGTTGCTTGTTTTGTGTTTAAATGATAAAGCTAGCACTAAGTTTGCAGCCAATTGAAGATGAACTCTCTAGAGATGGTTTAATAATTAACCCCCACTATAGAGTACACCAATGTAGCTCTCGCTATGAGCTCTATCCTACATGATAAGGTGATCTATGACTAATTGGTTTTGATTTGAACTTGCAAAATGTTAGAGGATATGTCCCAAGAGATGCCTCTAGCACTAGCAAGTTTGAAAACCTCAAAGGTAAGGTTTGATAAGATACCTCAAGTTCATTGAAACTATTAATAAACTCATGTGCATGGTAATTTGATATTTAGTTTGGATAATGTGACTTTGAAAATTTGGAAAACTACACATAATAATTTTATACATATTTGACACAGAGTGTAGTGTGTGCTAGTCTCCTTGTTTATTTGTTTTTTTTTTGTTTGTAAGTTGATGGGTGGAGTGGACAAATGTTTGATGATGGACCATTGGTATGGTTTATTAGAAACCTAATTCCATATATAGTGGATAGCTGTTTAGCATTGGATATTTTGAATGATTTGTTGAAAATGTGCTTCCATTTTTTATAAATGATCATGAATTATTGAAGTGCTTGAATGCTTGGTTTTGTTGTGCACTAACTTGTTTTTCAAGCCGCCATGCTGTTATGACATGAATTAATGCTCTTTGCACTTTGTCCCCTTATTTTGCAAGCTTGGGCAAGTAGTTAGGAGATCATGCAATCCATAGCCACCCATATCTTAGAGTCTCAACTCATAACATGTGTTCTACTCAATTTGCAACTTATCAAGGGAATAGTGTGTTGATTATTGAACTTAGAAGAGGGGGATGACTAAGTTCCCTAGATTAAAAATTTTTGAGATAAAGCGCACACACCAATTTTAATGTGGTTCCCCAACTTGGGTAGTCCACACTTAGAGGATAGATCACAAGCACACCTCTACACTTTGTTACTCTTAAATGTGGTTTGAAGGGTCCACATATTGTACAATCATCAAGCCCCACTCCAGAGTGTTGTCATGCTACACCAACCACTCAACCCCACAAGGTTCCATCAAGCTTGAAATGTGGTTTCCAAGATTCCACAACCTTTACAATCTTGAGCTCTACTCAAGAGTTTTGTGCCACAACACCAACCACTCAATCCCATAGGATTCCGACAAGCTTAATCAAGATGCCTTCCTACAAGAAGCACATCAACCAAGCAGGGCAACAAAGGAGAATAATTACAAGGAATGAATGCAACTTAGTTTGTTGATCCTTGTACATTGAGGTACAACACACTTTACAGTGGAAAATGATAATATAATGAAGAGTAACAATGATTACAATGATTAACAAATGATTGGACAATGATTTTACAAGAGCTTGTACATTTCCCAATGCATATGATGTCTTCTTATAACTACCATGTTTCCAAAGCCATCTTGTAACTTGTGCAATCATGGAAAACATCTTGTTCATGCCTAAGACATCTTTCTGTATTTGCCCTCTATTTTGGGAAGAAGTATATGTTTGGGAAAGATGTCTTTTTGAAATATCCATTCTGGGAATACCTATTTGTCTAGTGAAAGAAGTCTTTTTGAAATTGGCCTACATTCTGTGAAGACATCTTTTCCTAATGAAAGACATCTGCTATTTCTTAGAGACATCTTTATTTGTGCATCTTTCAATTCTATCAAGATGTCTACTATTTCTTGAAGATGTATTTCTTCTCCTTCCTTTGCATGATGAATTCTTCATTCCTTGTTCATAATCTTGCATTTCCACATGCATCAATAATAACAACTTTGCTTGTCCACGTTCTTTGGATTCTCTTCATTTGAGCTTTCCTTTTGTGGATGAGACCTTGAGACCTTGTCGATGACTTTCTCCTTTTATCTACATTAGTGCATTTTTTGTCATCTCATCTTGGTCCTACAACCATACACACAACATTTTTCTCCAATTTTGTTAATGTTTTGAAACACTAAATGGTCCACAATCTCCCCCATTTTGATGATGTTCAAAACTTAAGAAAATGGGTCAGTGATCATACAAATATAAGCATACTACTCTTTCCATTTTTTAACAACAACAAAAATGATAAGTCACATAAACCAGTTAAAGAATATGCATAATGTCATAATCCAAAAAAAACATTTCACTAAGCAAGAAGATCAATTAAAGAGTACACATTTGTCAGCATAAAGTTCCAAGATGAGTTGCATTGAATCTATCAAGAGTTTATCCAAGCCTTCTAAGTGATATTTAAACTTAAAGCTTGAAGTGAAGTATAAGCCTTGAAGATCAAGTAACCTCTCTCTAAATCAAAAAGTTATTAGTAGTTTATAGTGCATGGTTCTTTTAATGTTTAAATATTCTTTGTCCTTTTAAAAACATCAGCAAAATATTAGGGCATATCTTATATGATAAGGAGAATATAGGAATACAACTTCACAATGTGAAACCAATCATGCCATATTTTAAATTCTTGAGCTAGGAAGTACATCTCAAGGCAAACTACTTAAAGGATGTTTCAATCAAAATTTTGGATACTTTTCCATAATCAGAATGATCATGTTCTTACTCATATTATTATAATGAACAATATCACTATTCGTATTCTTTCATAAAAATATAGGTGCTTGTTACTTCATCTTATGCTTGAATATCAAATAGGTTGGCTAATGATACATTAAAACTTGCTCTTATCAATTCAAACCAAGGATCTACATCTAATCCAAAAAGGACCAACAACACATAATTCGATGCTAAAGACCAAATATAGATCAAGCAACCTATCTAATTGAAACAATTATCTCATTAGAACTTGTATCTTTATATTCAACCAAAAATTTGAAAAACATCAACACAAGGATATCGAATCCATGAGAGAAACATGCATATTTGGCCTTTTGTACAAGGAAATGCTACAAACATAACCATTTTTCAAAAATGAAATGATAATCATGCCAAAGAATATCAAAAAAAAATTCAAGACTCAGTCATCCACTTAAAAAAATACCTCTTGATGTCCTTATCTTATTTTTGTCTTGTTTGGTGTCCTATTTATCGTTATCTTATTTTTCTTTTGATGAACCCTAAGGGTTCGTTCTAGCATCCCAACAATATGAATGATCTCCTATGTTCTACGTAGTGCACAAACAACTAAGTCCCTAGCAATGGCACCAATGATGAGTGGCGAGGTACCCCTACACTCAACCATACGAATACGAGCATCTCACGTGTGATCTACTCGAACTCCAAGGACTAAGTGCTTACGCGCCTTAATCAAACACTTAAGGTTAATCAATCATTGTCTTCCCAAACTTACTTGTATTGTCATGGTTGTATGGTTAAGTAAGCTTGAGGTATATGATTTTTATATCTTTTGTCTTTTTAATGCCTATGCTAATAGGGAAAGCTAAAGAGAACTAAATGACTAACTTTCATTAACTATTCACTAACTAAGTTCTAATTATCCTAGCACCAGTATCCATTCCCACTTGCTGCACACACCCTGAACCAGTGCAACACTATTAGGATTACCAAACGCTACTCATTACTAGATTACCAAGCATTACACACGTGCTCGAAGCGATCGTACTGAGTGCACTTAACTAGGAGAGTCAAGGGTTGAGAGAGATTAATTATCTAGGAAAGCATTTAAATATTTAACAATAATTAAATCATATTTAGCTTAGTCTACATGCTGCAAGGTTTATCAAAAAGTTCATCTTTATTGTTGTACACAAATGTATGCTCAAGTACAATTTGCTGGAATAAAGATCCATTCACTTTAAGACTCCTACTGCGGGCACATGGAAATTATCCAAACTCTGGAATGGTAACACTGCTATAGTTTGGCTAAGGGTCTAAGTCTAGATGCCTAAAACAGAGAAAGTCACCTCTTATTTATAGACATTGTGATGGGTTGTGATATCTCATACACGGTATCTCGTACGCGATATCGTGGCTCATCATACCCCCATGACTAAATGAAAACTCATCCTTAAGTTCCTTACAAAATATTGGGAAGGTATGGGATTATTGACTTGAATGATACTAATGGTGAATGGGGTGACATGTGAACAGATCATCATTACAACACATGACAATATTTGTGTTCATGAAAACAAGAGTAAACACTATACACATTGGACATCCAGCCTTATTTGGCAACTAAGAGAGAAGAGAGAGTGTGTGAGAAAAGAAGAAGTCTACTGCTGCCAATGCCAAGATTGCACCTTCCATTGTCCATCCATAACTGCGCCATCGATCTTGTTCCTTGCATAACTCCTCCAGCACTAGCCCATTCCAATTTTTTCGATTTTCTCCTAACCCCTACACCTTGGGTAGTCACCAGTATTATATCTCCAAAATCCGCATCAGCCATATCACAACTCAGCCAATGGACCTTACACTGAAGCAAGGTATTAACTGCATTATGATTCATTTACCCTTGCTAATATAAGACTGTTTTGTGTGTGCAGATGGCAATCATACACCAATGGGTTGGATCTAGAGGGAACACTTAGAATTGGCCAGTGCTAGAGCAGTTATGCAAGGAACAAGATCGATGGCGCAATTATGGATGGACAACGGAAGGCGCAATCTTGGCATTGGCAGTAGCAAACTTCTTCTTTTCTCTCTCTCTCTCTCTTCTCTCTCAACTACCAAATACGGCTGGATGTCAAATGTGTATAGTGTTCACTCTTGTTGTCATGAATACTAATATTGTCATGTATTGTAATGATGATCCGTTCACATGTCACCCCATTCACCATTAGTATCATTTAAGTCAATAATCCCATACCTTTCCAATATTTTGTAAGGAACTCGAGGACAACTTTTCATTCAATCATGGGGGTATGATGAGCCACGATATTACATCCGCCCCTATGATATCGCGTACACGATATCGTAGCTCGCCGCAATGTCTATAAATAAGAGGCAGCTTTCCATATTTTAGGCATCTAGACTTAGACCCTTACCTAAACTATAGTAGTTTTACCAATCCAGAGTTAGAATAATTTCCATATACCTACAATTGGTTCTAACAACCTTACGTAGAAAAGATCTTTCTTTAGAACCAACAATCCAACCAAGCCCTCACCATCACAAGTCGTTGAACATCTGAACACCTTCCTACCAAGTAAAGCTTTGGGGCCTCCTTCAACCCAAAAGTCGAGCTTAACACACACGGTTATGTTAACACATGTTGTTACTGACTGGATTAAGGTGGGCCACCTTCCCAGGAAATTATCACAAGAAATGTACAAAGCTTAGAACTTGCCTCCGTTAAGGAAGAGTAATCTTCGACTAGAGTTGGCTAACCAGTCCATCACTGTCCCCTTGGGACTGGTGGAGGACATTGTTACCACTGTATGTGGGTGGTCATATCCAACTGATTTCCTAGTGATACAAGTAAACAACAGTAAGGGGGACTTCCCAATAATAATGGGAAGAGCATGGCTAAGTACCATAGATGCATGCCTAGGAATCTGTGATCTTTCCTTAGAAATAATCAAGAAGAACACTTTTGGAAAGATCAAGAAGAAGAAAGTTTCATGCATCACATACAGTGACATGGGGTGCCATTGCATGCAAAAATCATGGATTATGCAGAGTTTAGCATTGCCTGCATGTAATCAGTGTGCACAAGACATTAATATACAAAAGTGCCTGTATGCAGCAACCACACGACAAGAAGAAACCCAATGGCTAATGGTTGATCAAGAAAGCAACTCACTAACATGCATGGAACTAATTGAGGGAATAACTAGTTCTTACATTGAAAGCATAGATACACTGGAGCAAGTTCGCTGCCAACTTCCAAGCTTTAACCTTGAAAACATCAACTAGGGGAAGTTGGAAATTCCTGAGAGATTTAAACAAGAGGCCCCAAATTTGAAACCATTGCCCACTGGTCTGGAATACATGACCCTCAAAAATGGAAAATTGGTGATCATCAATGGAAGACTTGTTTCCAAACAAAAAGAAAGACTAATAAAAGTGATAAAAAAGTGGTCAAAAGCCTTTTCCTGGTCATACCCCAAGTTAACTAGAATAGATCCTAGGATATGCCAGCATAGAATTTACATGGACCCCTCCATGAAACCTCGAAAACAACCGCAGAGGTGATTGAACCCAAAATTGAAACAAATAGTAAAAGAAGAAATAGAACAACTTCTTAAGGTTGGGTTCATATATCCCATTGCTGATAGTGAATGGGTTAGCCCTCTGGTGATCATGCCTAAAAATGGAGGCAAATGAAGAGTGTGTATAGATTTTAGGCTACTGAATATGGCAACATTTAAGGATCACTTTTTATTGTCATTCGTTGACTAAGTCCTAGACACCATAGCAGGGCATCGCTATTATAGTTTTCTGGATGGCTATAGTGGATACAACCAAATACAGATAGCACCAGAAGATCAAGCCAAGACAACGTTCACCAGTCCTTGGGGAATTTTTACATACAAACAAATGCCATTTGGCTTGTGCAATGCCCCTGCCACGTTTCAATGCCTAGTTCTAAGCATATTCCAACAGCAGATAGGGAACGAAGTGGAGGTCTTTATGGATGACTTCTCCACTTATGGAACAAGGTTTGATCAAGCCTTGGACTAATTAGAGCAAGTGCTAAAAAGATGTGTAAAAACCAACTTAAGGCTCAATTAGCAGAAAAGCCATCTGATGGTCCAAGAAGGCATAGTACTTGGGCATAAGATTTCACATTCAAGAATAGAGGTAGACCCAGATAAAGTTAGGGTCATCCAAGGAATCCCCCGACAACCGAAAACTGTCAAAGACATTCGGTCATTCCTTGGACACATTGGCTACTATAGGAGATTCATTGAGAACTTCTTCAAGGTTGCCAAACCATTGGTAGAACTAACGAAGAAGGATGCACCATTCGAATGGACCAGGGAATGTGAATGAGCATTCCAAACTCTGAAACAAAAGCTTGTGGAAACTCCTATTCTACAAGCCCCTAACTGGTCCAGATCATTCCATATAATGACTGACACATCCAATTATGCCTTAGGGGCTATACTTACACAGTTAGATGACCAAAAACGTCCTTACTACATCCACTATGCAAGTAGGAGTATCGCCTGTGCACAACTTAACTACACAATGACAGAAAAAGAATCAATGGCTGTAGTGTTTGCATTGGATAAGTTTAGGTACTATGTGGTAGGTTACAAAGTGTTCATCCATATAGATCATAGTGCAATCAAGTTTCTCCTAAACAAGCCAATGGTTAGCCCTCGTATTATATGATGGTTGTTAATCCTATAGGAGTTCAATCTAACGATGATCGATCGAAAGGGCACCAAGAACATAGTTGCAGATCATTTATCTCGGTTGCACTAGGACAGCAATGAGGATGAATATGTCATATCCGATCATTTTCCTGATGAATCCCTCTTTGCCGGTGTAGTGAAAAACCAACCCATGGAAACGAGTTAGTATAGTAGCATTCTCACCTATCTCCTTTCCCAACAAACACAACAGGAGTTGGACTTTAGGAAGAAACAGCAGTTTCTTCACAAAGCCAAGTACTTCATGGAGATCAATGGAAAACTTTACAAAGTCTGTCCTAATGGCTTGGTTCGATGGTGTGTGCCCCATGTGGACCAACTAAGAGTTCTCCAAGATGCTCATGAGGGTCCTTGTGGAGGTCACTATGCAGGGAGATGAATGGCTATTAAGATCCTACTTGCAGGATATTACTGGCCAACATTATTTTAGGATGCCCATCAATTTATCCAATCTTGCAAATGTTGTCAACATGATGGATAAATGACTGCTAGAATGGAGGGTCTGCAACAATGGATTTAACCTTTAGAACCCTTCGACATTTGGGAAATAGACTTTATGGGGTCCATTACACCAATGTCCAATGGAAAAGCTTACATCATCATTGTCGTAGACTATCTAATGAAATGGGCTGAAGCAGCTACTGTTACATACTGCACATCATCTACAGCTGCACGATTTGTGCAACAACAAGTCGTAAATAGGTTTGGTGTGCCACGTGTACTTATCTCAGATAATGGAACATACTTTACATGTGCAACCTTTCAAAAATTGATGCAACACTTAGGGGTTGAACATAAATTAACTACACCTTATCACCCCCACGCTAATGGCCAAGCTGAGGTCACGAACTGGGAGATTACTAGAATATTAACAAGGATAATTAGCAAATATAGGCGAGATTGGAGCACTAAACTGAATGATACCCTTTAGGCATACCGCTCCACGTAGAAACTCCCTATAAGCTATTCTCCCTACAAATTAGCATACGAAAAACTTCCTATTCAAATTGAGCTTCATACACTATCCATGGTATGTGACCTCCACCTTGACCTTGATCTAGCAGAAAAAAAAAGATTGGCAACTCTAAACGTGCTAGACGAAAATCGATTGGTTGCCCTATCATCAAATGAGTTGCACAAGGCACATAACAAGCAATGTCATGTCTTAAAAATTCAAAAGGTTAAGTATCAACCAAGAGATAAGGTCCTCTACTGGAATCCCACACATGTGCCACAACGCACAAAATTTCAAACATTTTGGGAAGGACCTTACATTATTCATACAACCTTTCCCTCAGGGGCCATGACCATATACAAACCTGAAAGCTTTGATAAAAGATTACTGGTCAATGTGCAACAAACCATACCCTTCCAAGAACTTAGAATAGCTGGTGCACATAATACCTCTAAGAGAGGATGACCTCACTCATTATCTCGAATCTCTTCCTTCCAACTTAGTCATGGGGGAGATGGCCCCCTATGCTAATTAATCAAGGCCCTCAGTTCCTTTCTAAGTTTTTGTTTTACACATTTTTGTTTTGCAAATTTCTTTAACTTTTCTTGTTTTTGTTTTGCAACATCATTCATACTTTTTCATTTAGTTGTGTGTTTATTTATTTTGTTAAGTTTTTCACCTAATAAGTGCTCCTAAAGATGGTATGAACTGTATTCCATTGATTGCTAATGTTTTGTTTTTACCTTTGAGTTATAATGTTGATACTAAGGTATGGTTCTTTTGATATAACAAGCAATGAGTCCACATCATCCATGCATCCATGAATTTCTATGGCCTCTCTTAGCTTGGAGCTATACAATCCCTTTCCTTAAATAATAAGAACTATCAATGAATTGGTGACTGGGCATTTCTCAAACTAAGAAAGGACTCAAGGACTGAAAAGGGTGTGACTTCAAGGGAACTTGATGCATTTGTGTTGGCCATTCTCTTAGGTGCTTGGATGTTTTCTTCTTGAGTTTTCCTTACCATTCTAATGATTTATCCATTATTGAGAAGCTGAGCTAATAAAAATAATAAGTCTTTGCATGCTATGGTTCTCATGCCAAAAAAAAGTAAGCAAAAAAAGAGAAAGTGAGAATTCAAAGCACACCCCTTAGACGAAATAATCATTTTGGATACAAGAACTAGTTATGGAACTAAAAAAACATGTTCCCTCTAACTAAGGTCCTCTCTCGCTTCCTACTTTCTCCTTTCTTGTTTCGTCAGAATGGTGGTGACTTTTTGGCGGAAGCATTCTTGTTAGTTCAAGTGGATGGATTGGCCAAATGTATTAATGCGAAGTCACTAGATGTGGATTGTTTGAGGTGGGATTTGGAATGAGATCTACTAATTCACATTAACCATTAATACACAAGGGGATATACATCACCTTGTTCTTGAGACTCCATTTCATTCTCTCCTTTCCATTCTTCTTTCTCCATTTTTCACCTCATTACTGATTATATCAATAGTTCATATTATTGTTGATGCATTGTTTTCTTTTTGGTAAACTCTTATGGTTAAGACTTTAACTCTTTTTTCCAAATGGCATTTCCAGAGCCTACGGACTCTTTGAATGCGGGATTGACAGGGCCTACTTTGGGGAGGATCCACTGGCATTCCTATTTGGTCCATCCATTAATTTCTTTCCCTTAAACATTTCTGCAATCAACTTTTATTTTGTTCATTTCTATCCCTAACATCCATTTTATCAGCGTTACTGTTGTTTCTTTTTCTTCATATTTCTTATTCCTTATTATTTTTCTCCATTCTCTCGCTACTATAGGTTCGCTCTCAGTCATGGGGGTCCTAGTCCAATTTTTTCGATTTTCTCCTAACCCCTACACCTTGGGTAGTCACCAGTATTATATCTCCAGAATCCACATTAGCCATATCACAACTCAACCAATGGACCTTACACTGAAGCAAGGTATCAACTGCATTGTGATTCATTCACCCTTGCTAATATAAGACTGTGTTGTGTGTGTAGATGGCAATCATACACCAATGGGTTGGATCTAGAGGGAACACTTGGAATGGGCTAGTGCTAGAGCAATTATGCAAGGAACAGGATCGATGGCACAGTTATGGATGGACAATGGAAGGTGCAATCTTGGCATTGGCAACAACAGACTTCTTCTTTTCTCTCTCTCTCTCTTCTCTCTTAGCTGCTAAATAAGGCTAGATTTCAAATGTGTATAGTGTTCACTCTTGTTTTTATGAACACTAATATTGTCATGTGTTGTAATGATGATCTGTTCACATGTCACCCCATTCACCATTAGTATCATTCAAGTCAATAATCCCATACCTTCCCAATATTTTGTAAGGAACTTGAGGACGAGTTTTCATTCAGTCATGGGGGTATGATGAGCCGCGATATCGCATCCACCCCTGCGATATGGCGTACGCGATATCACAACCCACCGCAATGTCTATAAATAAGAGGTGGCTTTCCCTATTTTAGGCATCTAGACTTAGACTCTTAGCCAAACTATAGCAATTTTACCATTCCAGAGTTAGAATAATTTCCATATACCCGCAGTAGGAGTCTTAAAGTGAACGGATCTTTATTCAAGCAAATTGTACCTGAGCACACATTTGTGTACGGCAATAAAGACTAACTTTCTAATAAACCTTGCAACATGTGGACTAAGCTAAATAGGATTTAATTATTGTTAGATGTTTAAATGCTTTCCTAGATAATTAATCTCTCTCAACCCTTGACTCTCCTAGTTAAGTGCACTCAGTACAACCGCTTTGAGCACGTGTGTAATGCTTGGTAACCTAGTAACAAGTAGTGTTTGGTGATCCCAGCAGCGTTGCACTAGTTTAGAGTGTGTGTGGCAAGTGGGAATGGATACTGGTGCTAGGATAATTAGAACTTAGTTAATGAATAGTTAATGAAAGTTAGTCATTTAGTTCTCTTCACCTTTCCCTATTAGCATAGGCATTAAAAAGACAAAAGATATAAAAATCATATACATCAAGCTTACTTAACCATACAACCATGACAATACAAGTAATTTTGGGAAGATAGCAATTGATTAACCTTAAGTGTTCCATTAAGGCACATAAGCACTTAGTCCTTGGAGTTCAACCAGATCACACGTCAGATGCTCAAATTCGTATGGTTGAGTGTAGGGGTACCTCACCCCTCATCACCTCACTTTGAACTAAACCATACATGACAAAGTTACCACTAGTCAAAGTGGAAAGACAGCATCCTATGATCAATTCTTAACAATCTAGCATCCACAACTAGTCTCATCCATAAAATTCAACCAAATTCTTGGTGAATGCTTGTGATTTGTATGGTTGGGTGTAGGGGTACCTGCCACTCATCATTGGCATCATTGTCAAGGATGGAGCTAGTTATTTAGATTATTTATATTATAAATTATCACTATAAAAGTATTAACAATTTATCTTTTAGAAAATATCAATATTTTAAGTCACACACATTAAAACCATGTCCTCTTCACATAGGACCAATAATGCATCATATGATGAAAACACTAGTAGAAAAAATGATAGGCTCTATACTAAGAAAAACTAGAGCAAACAACCACAAGTAGGGGTTTCCTATTCTCATTTAAATTCTTACTACATTCAAAGACTACGTTCAACTAATGTAGACAATCCTAAAGGAGATGGAGTAACTCCTAGAACAAGGAGGGCCTTAAGGCCTAGGACCTTCTCCAAACCTAGAAGAGATACATCCAAGGACCAAAGAGGGAAATATAGAAACCATAGTGATTCTCCCAATTCACCATATTCCTCTTCCTCTTCCTCTTCCACATCTAGTTCTAACATAGATGAACATAGGTATAGAAATAGAGATACACTAAGGATTCAAGACGAAGATAGAAATAGAAATAAACAAGATCATTAAAGTAAGCATAGACAAGATCATCATAATTAGAAAAATAGAAATAGAAATCATCACCATGACATTTCTAATGATAATGAACACTTGTTGGCTACTAGAAGCATGACATAGATAATGGAGGTAGTTAAAATACCCCATAAGCATCAAATGAAAAGTCCCATCAAAAGGCTTGATATGAATAGCATCCCTAAATTTACGAGAGGCTATAACTCTAATCCACAACATCACTTACAAGCCTTCCATGATGCTTGTGCCTTGTAGAACATCAAGAGTGAGTGGCAAAAGTTTAAGCTCTTTCCTAGGACACTAGTTGATGAAGTTGAAAGTTGGTATAGATCGTTGGAACTAGATTCAATCCATTGATGAACCACAATGCTAGAAATCTTCAATAAGAAATACTGAACATATGAAAGATTCTCCAACTTAAGAAATCAAATCCAAGGATGGAAGTAAAAACAACATGAATCCTTAGATGTGGCCTTGGATAGATACTATTCTCTACTACATAGATGTCCAGGCCAGGATTTCTCTCAAAAAGAGTAGCTTTGCCACATCATAGATGGGCTTCATAATCAAATAATGGAAATGCTTGGGATTTATGCCCAAGGAAAATTATACAAACTGAAAGTCCATTAGATACAAAGACTAATTGAGTGGATGTGTTGAACCCCATAATATGTTTTATGTTACATAGTAATGGATAAAGTATTTTTATTTTTTTTTTATCATATCACATATAGAAAATCATCAATTTTTGCTACCTAAACTGATATGAACTAATGATGTTTATTTTTGGTATTGCAGGTAATTGAAGTTGGGATAAAGATCAATACAAGAGATATCAATCCAAATAGAAATAGTGGAAAGGATCGATATCAATCAAAACAAAGACAAGCGACTTGCGACGATGATCATGGGAGATAGAGGCTACAATGGAAATCAAGAAAGTAGATATCAATTGACATCAATGCCTATGATAGGGATTGATTATTCCATATTTCGTTTTAGATGCCCTTAGAGTATAAATACATGCCCAAGATTTAGATAGAGAAATAGATAGATAGATAGAGAAATATGTATACATAAAAAGAGAAAATAGGGAATGGATACCCAAAACAAACCCATGTCAAGGTAAAGTCTTATCCCCTTTGAAATTGTTAAGGAAAGATTTGTTTAGCTTTATAGCAATCATAAACCATTAGATTCCAATGTTGGGTTGTTGAAGTTGCTACATTATCAAGACACCAAGGAAGAATCATACATTAGGTAAAGTCTCCCTTGTAATCTTCATGAATTTTGGATGTATTCATGGCTATAATTTGATTTAAGCATAAATTTTCATTCCTAAACTTATGATTAGAAGTTAGGATAAAGATGCATGTTTTTACTTATGAGTGATAGTCATAAGTGTCAACTTGGTTTGGATTCAATCCTAATCATTTTATGTATTGATGATCTTTTGACTTTTGAATGGTTCCTCCACACGATACGACTCACAGGTCAATCACAGGTGAGGTGACTTCTCTACAATGAAACAAAAATAATAATTAGGTATCCAGCACCAAATCTTTCCTAGCTCATCAAGGTGGTAGAAGAAGAAGGAGAGCTACATAAACAAGAGAATGTAGAGGGATATAACAAGGATCCAACTCTTTAAAAGAAGGGGGTCCTTATCTATGATGAGGAAAGAGAGGTGGCTCATGACAAGGTGATTTCACAACAAACTTTGCCAATACAAAAGTCTATCACTGAACTTAAATCAAGGATAAATAAGATGTCGAAGTTTATAAATGATAAAGTCAAAAAATATGTGAAAACCATAGAGGATAGGGTAATGCAAAAAGGATTAAGTGATCAAAATAAGAAGAGGAAAAAGAATAAAGAAAGGTAAGAACACTTATCGACAAAAAGGTAAAATAGTTGTAGTAGAAGAGGTTATAGACTCAACCACAAAAGAGGATGACAGATGTGACGTCTACCAATATGACCATCCAAAGGGCTATTGCCCAATTATGTTACATCTACAAGAGTTTGGGGATTTTGCTCTAAATCCCAAGTTCATACAAAACCACATGCCTAGGAAATTACCTTACTCACAAGGTAATTATTAAAAATCCTACAACCAATCATACTATCTTAGTGGGACTTTGTATCAGCCTCAAAACTACTATCAACCATAGTGGCAAAACCCACAGTCATGGGAGAGGCCATCATCAAATTAGCACTACCCTTACTACTAGCCAAATCCATATAGATATTATGTACAACAACATATTTTCTGGAATGGTTCTAATTCCTTTACCTCAAATCACTATTATCACTCTCTCGAATATCATCAACCCACAACATCTCCTATGGGATCACCATCTCAAACCTCTTATCCCCTGTGACATCCTCAATATTCTGATACTTCCCTCCACCATATGTCACCACCAACAACATAGGAAGAACTAGCATCACAACATCAACAAAAGAATGTCACTTGTGATGCAAACATACACATAAATAATAATGCTAGTAGATCTCAACCATCTTCTTGAAAACATCCTTTCTTTAGGAAATTTTTCACACATGTGCATAAAAATTGTAAACCTACTAACTTATCAAAACTAGCATAAGGATAGTTGAGTGCAACACCGTTCCTCACCAAAACAATGTCTCCCAATCCTACGCAAGAGCCAACACCCATTAGCACTCCAATACAAAACATAATAGATGAACCTATTAATATGGAGAGATAGACAATTCCATGCATTACTACAAAAAAATAAGGATGCAACTGTGGATCAACCTTCCAAAATGTCCACATAGTCATTACACTAGTCCACAACAAATGTGAAAAACAAGTGTGTGCACAAGACATAGCAGGGGCCACTAAGCCAAAAGAAAACCAGTGGCCAACAACTAAGAACTTTCAATTGTTCAAAATGTTCATGGAACAATCTAAATCACTTATTAACTCCTATTCTAAGAAAATGATCCTAACTAAGAGCTCACAAATGGAAATACTAAACTACAATCATACACCAATAGAAAGAGGAACTAAGGACTTAGATGATATAAATTCACTTACCATCACAATTACATGGGATGATAATAGAAAAACTAAATCACTAAGGATGGTAAGTACGAAACCTCAAGTGTATGACCTAGGAAATCTAGGGTGCATTTTCCAAACACTCACCCATGTGTTTAGTCATGGGTAGAGACCTTATCTTGACCTAGGAATTAATAAGTGCTTTTTAACTTTTTTGTTTTCTACTTTTCTGTGGTTTATAATTTTTTGTTATACCTTTTTCTTTTCTTAATACTTTTCATAATCTTTAATATCTTCTCATTCTTTTATACATTTTCATTTCTTAAATTTTTGATATTCTTTGATATTTTCTAATTCTTTGATAATATTTTATTCTATCTTTGCAATTCTTATTATCTTTTACAATTATACTTTGCTATTATTCCTAGTTGTACATATTTCTGTCAATTTTCCGATAAAACACATTGAATAAGACAAGATGTAGTTCCAATAAGGTGAAGATTTCTCTATATTATCAATCATAAGGGACTAATTATCTATATAGTAAGACCACAACATCCACCCATCCATTCCGACAATAAGAGGTTCTTACCAAGGCCATAATGGTATTCTTCTCATAATAAAACTAAGAATAAACCTGTGATCATTATGCCTAGACAAAAGAGTGAAGAACCAAGTGGGAATGCAAAGGGTGTGACATCAAACGGATTTGTTGATTCTTTTGGATTATTGTTGTAGGTTTTATCTTAGTGCTTAGGTTGTATTATATCCTTGTAGATCTAAAAAAAATGGGAGTAAGAGAATACTAAGTGTTGCCTTACCATGTCACTAGAAATACATGGTACCCATGCCTAAAGGGCGTCCTCTAGTAAGATTGACACAAATAAAAAATGAAATAAATGCACAAGAATAAATTTTTGGGGGTCCCACTAGAAAGACCTATTACCCATGCCTAAAGGTAGGTGAGTTCTTAGAAATCTAAAAAATAAAACATGCAATGAATAAACTTCTCTCTTGGACAATACGCCAAGTGGTAATCCTCCTTACAATAATGGTAGTCTTACAGTTGTTATTCTAAGAGATGAGACAATGTGATGTCACTAAAATGTGGTTTGGACTTGGTTTAAATCTTAAGCAAAAAGGTTAATGATAAAGTTAAACTCTAATAAAACACAAGAATTCATTATACCTATGATAAGACACCTCATGTTCAGATTTCTGCAATCCCTTCTAAGTCCATTTCATCTCACTGTATATTTAATCATAACCTATGGTTTTATATAATAGAGCATTATTTTCCCAATCTAGTGATACTAACACGTGTGTTTTGCTAGATAGGTATGTCTTACATTCAACTCCTTGAGTGCCTAAGGACATTTTAGGTGTGGTTATATAAGGGCACTAAGGATTAGAGCCTACTTTGTGGAGGATCCACTTGTATAACTCTTGTATTACATACTTGCCAAGCAATTCCACATCATCTTGTGCCTTCCAAGATCATCCAAAATCTAATAAATAGTTCCCATAATCTCTAATACTTTGTCCATACATCAAAAACTCATTACCCATCTCTTATTCATATAATAAACTTACACTGCCCAAGATTCCTTCTTCATGAACTTTGAACATCAAATTTTCAAAAATTGTGCATCATTAATGGCCCAAGACCCTTTAGACAAGATTGACATCTTCCAGACATTCCATTTGACTAATTTTTTTCTTTGAAAAAATTAATGAAATTTTTGAAATTTTTAACAATGACATCATAGCTACGATGTCGTGCATATAAAAATAGTATATATATGTGCAAGAGTTGGTGAAATTCCTCACTTCCTCATTTTGTAAAAAGAGAGCTTTTGTAGTTTTTTTTAGAACTCTTGCACACTAGCTTTCAAATGCCATAACTTCACCCTCATAGCTCTAATTTCCAAAATTCTTAAATCCTATTGATCTCGAAGTGCTCAACTTAGTTGTGGGGGTGCATTGCACAATATAAGTGAAAATTTGAAATTTTGAGCCAAAAATTCTTAATGTCGGAAGATAATATAAAGGGTGAGTACAAAGAAATAATAATAATCTTAAAGTTAATAAATCAAACTAAGGCTAGAAAGATTTAGAGTATACTCCTAATAAACCATATTAACTATTTTAGGCAATAATAAGCAAGGAAAATGATAGAAGGTCATCAGTAATTAACACTTAAGGGGTTCCTTCTGAAAATTTTTCTAACTCTGTAATCATAATATGATAAGAACTGATCTAACCAAGGGTATGAGTAAGTTAAAGAGCTATTAAGAATTGGTGTGAACATTCTAGTAACTTCATACCCTTGTTGATTACAGATGATCCCAAAGAGACCACTAGAAGGAGGACCTTCACAACATGAAAGCTATAAAGATGCAACTTCAAGCATCTCCTTTATGGCCTATACTAACTAATAGTGAAGAATGGTACTTAGGAGAAATGTACCAATTCTAGAAAAATAAACAATCCAATGCAATACTTAAAACTAAGGGAGTCTCTATGCCATACTCAATAAAAAGAGTAGATGGAAAAGAAGACAAGGACAAAGTGTTGGCACATTCGGCCATTCTATGGAACAGTAAGACTCCTGATTTGAAAACTAAAACTCATGGGTTTGATTTTGGTAAATTTTCAATAACTTACAAAAATTATCAAAGTTATATATTCAAAGGTTGTTGGCATATCAAAGTTCAATTGCCCGAATGTTAAGACTTTGTGGTGTGATTCTAAATCAAAGTTTGAATGAGATGATGGGACTGTTATGGGTGTAATTTTGGGGCAAAAAATTGGCTTTCGGATATTCCAGATATTAGCAAAAATCTGCTGCCGGTGCTCAAATGGATTTCAGTAGAAACGTTGGAATACCATTCTGGAAAATATTTCAAAAATACAAATATTTTAGTTATACGCCTTTTGCAGCTCCTAATTTTGGCACAGCCGTTGAGAATGGCTGAATTGGAAGCCTGAAACCTTTGCTGCCGCTGCCGCTGGAACTGCCACGAGCGTCGCCGCTACTGGAGTTGATCTGCCTGTTGTCACCGTTGGGGAAGACTCATGCGTTTGTCTGCACGCCGTCATTGGTGGTCGTCACGTCGCGAGAACCAGCGAAAGCACCTGCGTGGGAGGCAGAAATAGCAGGAGAGGGCTACGCGTGGGCGGCAGAAGAAGAAGAGAAGCCTCTGTTCTGTGTGCGGTGGCCACCACGGCTTTGGTCATAGCCAGATCTGACTGAGAAAGTCACAGATCTGGCCGAAGCAGGTGCGGATCTCTCAGGAAAAGGCGCAGATCTGGCAGGAGGCGAGGGTTGCGACGACGGCACTAACACAACACGCGGTCACGGCAGTCATGTACAGAAAACCCCTGAGCCCGCATTTTAACATTCTATGTGCATTTGCAAAAATGATGTGCACTGCAAAAATCCATGGGCAGAGAACAAAGGGCAGATACAAAGAAGTTAGTTCCAAAACAGCAGCCATGTCCAACGCCGATGCATTCGGCATCGCATACCAGTCTGATGAATACGGCAACAAAGACACAGAGGCACATCAAGACAAGTGTCTGGAGATATTTTGGGCTGATGCTGGTAAATCGGAGTTGCAGTTTATTATAAAATTTTAAAATTTAAAATAATCACAATACCATATACACTAAGTGTGAAGCCCCAGCTATAAACTTACCTTTTTTTTAATTATCTCAAGACTTCAAAAACATTATTGTTTAAAAATATTATATAAGTTACTACCTACAAATATTTCTAATATTAATATAAACATGTTTATAATATTTTAATATTTGTAGTATAGATATAACTTCCAAAGCATAAATCTCTCCTAATTATATGTATAACTTCCATAATAACTCCTTCCTAATTAAATGAGTAAGTTGTAACCTCCTTACTTGGGAGAAAAGTTAGCTAGGATATTTTAGCAAGTAATCTCCCATTGGTTGGCCAAATTACTTGGGAGAAAAGTTAGGTGAGATATTTTTGACATATTTTTGGGATATTTTGGAATATGTAACTTCCCTACCTACCTTTGAACCCTATAAAAAGGCTTCAGGGGTCAAGGAGGAAAAGATCTCAATTTTTTGGAAAGGAATCATCACTTGGGATCATCACTTCTCACATCACTTGGGGTCTCATACATCACATTTGGAAGATTTGTAAAGAAGATTTCTTGCAAGATGGCTTGCTAGAATAAAGATTTCAGCCTCTTTGTCATGGTCCTGTGAGTTATGCATTTCATTTTTTGTTTTGTTTAAATTGTTTAGCTAGTGGTTTAGATAGTATCATCCTTGGCAAGTAATTTTGGGATTTTTAGATTGCTCTTATTGTTCTTGTTGCCCGATAGAAATTTCTATTAAAATTTTGCCATAGAAGCGCTTGTGTTTAAAAGCCTTAAGAGCATTTTAGTAGTAAATTTCGTTATTGTGCAACGTGTGGGAACTGCTATTGGGATTGTTGTAAGAGAGCCTCTGTTTGTAGTCACGCCGTTGAACAATTCAGTAGTCGAGAGGGTTCAGAAAATCTTTGGTATTTTGATGGGACCAGAATAGCTTCTTTTTATCTTTAAAGTGAATTCCCGTGGTATTTCAATCAGAAATTGTCAAGTCTTTTAAAGGTTCTGTTTGAATGCAATCGTTGACATCTATTATCTAGTCAAAATGGAGTCTCGTACGTGGTAGTTTACGCAGCAATTTTTGGTAGCATAATAGGATTGTCTTGAAGATATTGCTTGTTTGAGCCTTGGAAGTTTGAACAATTCGTAGATATTGAATTTGGGATAGCTTTATTGCGAAGTGTTTACTCGTGTCATTTTACCTTGTTTAAATATTTGAGGTCTACACAAATCTGCTTTCTTTTCTTTTCTGCTTATTTCCATCGAATCTTGCTCTATTTCTAGTTTTCTTGTGGAACTATCTCTTTCTCTGGGGAAAATTAGGAGTAGATTGCAGAGTTGTGCTCAAATGTTTTTGCAAAATTTTATTTGTTACAAGTAGGTATTATAAGGACCGCGTAGACTAGGTAGTTGAACAAAATAGGAAATTTTCAAGAACTCACAGTACTTGGCAAAGTTGGCTGAATCTCTTTAAAGTAAGTCATTTGTAGTTTACACGCAACGCAATCGTTACATTTCTCACAACTGCACACCGCAATAGCATATACACATACTCACATTAACTACTGAGTTTATTTGGAGGTATCTGGGCCTTGGTGTTGCCAGAGACCAGCAGGCACCTAAATCCTGTTCGATGACACTCGTTGGCGGTCGCGTCCCAAACGGTCGCCAACACAAAGGAGGAGAAACTTTTCATAAGCCTGATGACAAAGGAAAGAAGTCAATGAAGAGCCACCACTACTTGAAATATGAACTACATCAAGCCACTTCAAATTTTTTTTTTTTTCATGTAACTATGTAATTTTGTACACACCACTACAACACTCAAAGTAAGTCAATAGTTAGAGCTAGTCAATAATCTTGTACCTTTCCAATTTTGTGAAGAAAGCTTGGCCCTATCCTATTAACTTGAGGACAAGCTTTTAATCATTCATGGGCATATCATGAATCATCAATTAGTTCAGATATCGTAGATGCTATGTCATAGATGCTACATCGCATTTGCATTGTAGCATCCTTGTCGATGTGTCTCAATTGGCTTCTACATTGCATCTATGATGTCATAGATGTTACATCACATGTGTTTTACAAAAAAGTTAATTTTTGATCAGTTGTGATATCAAGTATCCAATATCAGAGTTGTGATATCTTGTATCTAATATTGAAGCACAAGCTACGACATCAAATATCTAATATCACAAGATGCATGCCTACCTATAAATACAGCACTTGGGGGCATGATATAAATAACTTTCATTCCATCCTTAGGTAGATTCTTGTGGTTTCGTTTTGTAGTTTTAGAGATAGAGTAAATTCTTGCAATGTGGTGTTGAGAAGTTGTACAGAATCTTTATTCAAGTGAAGTGTACTTGGGCACAATTCATGTTCAGAAATAAAATCGATATTTTTTTCATCATTGTAACATCCACTTAGTTTTACTATTTTACTTAGCATAGTTTTTACTATTTTCCTAGTTTAATCATTTACATTTCCAAGTATTTTACTTTACTTGTTCATTATTAAAGTAGAATGAGTATGATTTGTTTTGAGTATTTAAGTGTAATCATTTGGTAATACTAGTAGTGTTATTGCATGGTTTGCTTAGTAGCATAACACTTGGTAACCCAGTAATGGTTACATGAGCCCAAGGCGTGTATAGTAAGCCAAGACCAAATGCTCATTACTCTAGGCTAGTTTAGATTTACCTTCTTATTGTTAGTTAGATTAAAGAATTAATTTCTCCATTATTGTCAAGATTAACATAAGGCCCCAACAACATCGATTATCATATGCCTCACTTTGGACTAAACCATACGTGAAAAACCCACCACTAATCCAAGTGAAAAGACAGTGTCCTACAATCAATGTTTAACAATCTAGATGCCACAACTAGTCCCATCCATGAAATTCGACTAGATCATGCATGAACGCTTGTAATTTCTATGGTTGGGCATAAGAGTACTTGTCAATCATCAACATGCTACTTTCTATAGGTGGTTCATTAAAGATTTTTCATTGACTGCTCAAACATTAGTAATATTGTTATAAAAAGATGTTCTTTTTAAATGGATTGAAGATTTAAAAAATGCATTTAAAACTTTAAAAAATCAAAGCTTTGTTCAATGCCAATATTATAGGAAGAGATTGGACCAAAGATTTTAACCTTATGATAGATGCCTTGAATTTTGCAATTGGAGTTGTATTGAGTAAATGTAAAGATAATGTTCCATACATTATTTATTATATTTCTAAGACATTGGTCCCCATTCAAATTAATTATTCTATTACTAAAAAAGAGATGTTAGTGGTTCTGTATAGTTTAAATAAATTTTGTCATTATTTAATTATTTTTATATAATAGTATTTACTAATCATACTACTATTAAATATTTGCATAATAAATGGTAAAGAGTCCAAGACTAATTCATTAGTGTCTTTTGCTATAGGAATTTGATGTGGTGATTCATGATAAAAAGGAATCTAAAAATTTAGTGGACGATCAATTATCCAAATTGAAGCATAATGTAGATTTGAAGACATCTCACACATTTAATGATTCATTTCTAGATGAGTAATTGTTTGCTTGTTGGGCTAAGGCTATTATGCCTAAGGTTCCATATCCTTGGTATGCATAAATTGTTAATTATTTAGCTATATGCAAACTGCCAAAGCCTTGTACTTAAGGACAAAAACATGCCTTTATCATCAGTGAATAATGGTTCATTTGGAAGGATCCATTCAGGTATAAGATTTGCAAAGATCTAATCATCTAACAATGTCTACTAAAACAAGAATAATAAGACGTAATTGCTTTCAACCATGATGGATTCTGTGGAGGTCATTTTGTAGTTAAGGAAACTTCATACAAAATTCTCCACGCTGGCTTTTATTGGCCTACTTTATTTAAAGATACTTATGAATATTATAAGAGGTGATCAATGCCAACAAACGCAAGGACTCACAAGATAGCAAGACATGCCATTGTTGCCTATCTCGGTGGAGTGTGAGCCCTGTGATTGTTGGTATAACACCAGAAAAATTCAACACTAGAAAACCAAATATTTTTTACGAAATAGTTCACAGGCCTCAAAAAAGGAATCCAAAGAGCCCTAAATGGTCTTTCTAATCACCCAAGAACTTGGAATTTGTAAAATGAGTGTAAATAAATTTAATAAAAATTGTTGATCTAATGCTAGAGAAGACACAAAATTAAACTTGGAATGCACAAATGAACTATAATATTTTATTAAAATAATAAATTACTATGAAAACAAAGTTCAAATAAGTACAAGTTTATGTGTTTTTAATGAACAAAGAGATGCACAAAGGATGCCTAAAGCCTGATTGAAACTAGCAAAGAGTATCCTATAGTCAGCTTCACAATCTGGATGCTCCAAAGTTGTGCTCTAAATCTTTTTGCTCCTTCTCTGGTACTAGATCTACTTCATTAGTAAATGAATGATTGATTATTATTGGACTGTCGGTTGATCTACAATGCTCTAAGAGTCTCTATGCTTAACCGAATGTGAATTTGCCAAAAATTCCTTGTGAAGTGATCATCTTTGGTTTTTATAGGTCATTGAAGTTTGGTACATTGCTACAAATTTCTACCATGATTGCTGATAGATTACTACAAATTTCTAAAGTTATAGGCCATCAACCTCAGTGTATTTATCAATTTTGGTAAGTTCAAATAAATGAAGGTCATCCTAAATACATTAGGTTCACAAGAAGTACAATGGCTTCACAAAGATACACTAACTTCATCATAAGTACATTGGCCTTAATAAAGATACGCTAAGTCTGATAGAAAATACACTGGCCTCACCATGAAAATCAAAGCCCAAAAATTTATATGTTGACTGCAAGTAATCCCAACGTATAAACTACTTTGACCAATATAAAAACCATGAAAAATCCAAATTTGGTGATTCCCAAGGAATTTTCAACCTTCCCAAGTGATGAGTGGCAAGGTACCCCTACACTCAACCATACGAGTACAAGCGTCTCATGTGCAATTCGGTCGAACTCCAAGGACTAAGTGCTTACGCGCCTTAATGGAACACTTAAGGTTAATCAATCGCTGTCTTCCCAAACTTACTTGTATTATCACGGTTGTATGGTTAAGTAAGCTTGAGGTATATGATTTTTATATCTTTTATATTTTTAATGTCTTATGCTAATAGGGGAAGGTGAAGAGAACTAAGTGACTAACTTTCCTTAACTATTCACTAATTAAGTTCTAATTGTCCTAGCATCAGTATCTGTTCCCACTTACCACACACACCTTGAACTAGTGCAACATTGCTGAGATTACCAAACGCTAATCATTACTGGGTTACCAAGCTTTACACACGTGCTTGAAGCGATCGTACTGAATGCACTTAACTAGAAGAGCCAAGGGTTGAGAGAGATTTAATTATCTAGGAAAGCATTTAAACATTTAACAAGAATTAATTCCTATTTAGATTAGTCCATATGCTACAAGGTTTATCAGAAAGTTCGTCTTGATTGCCGTACACAAATGTGTGCTCACGTACAATTTGCTCAAATAAAGATCCGTTCACTTTAAGACTCCTATTGCGGGCACATGGAAATTATTCTAACTCTAGAATGGTAAAACTGCTATAGTTTGGCTAAGGGTCTAAGTTTAAGTGCCTAAAATAGGGAAAGCCACCTCTTATTTATAGACATTGCAGCAGGCAGCGATATCGCGTACACGATATCATGACTCATCATACCCCCATGACTGAATGAAAACTCGTCCTTGAGTTCCTTACAAAATATTGGGAAGGTATGGGATTATTGACTTGAATGACACTAATGGTGAATGGGGTGACATGTGAATGGATCATCATTACAATACATGACAAAATTATTGTTCATGACAACAAGAGTGAACACTATACACAATTGACATCCAGCCTTATTTTATAGCTGAGAGAGAATAGAGAAGAGAGAAAGAAAAGAAGAAGTTTGTTGCTGCCAATGCCAAGATTGTGCTTTTCATTGTCCATCCATAAGCACGCCATCAATCTTGTTCCTTGCATAACTACTCCAGCACCAGTCCATTCCAACTGTTTCCTCCAAATCCAAACCATTGGTGTATGATTGCCATCTACACACACAACACAGTATTATATTAGCAAAGGTAAATGAATCACAATGCAGTTGATACCTTGCTTCAGTGTAAGGTCCATTGGCTAAGTTGTGATATGGATAATGCAGATTCTGGAGATATAATACTAGTGACTACCCAAGGTGTACGGGTTAGGAGAAAATCGAAAAAATTGGACCAAGACCCCCATGACTAAGAGCAAACCTCCAGTAGTGAGAGAATGGAGAAAAAGAATAAGGAATAAGGAAGATGGAGAAAGAGAAACAATGGCAACACCGATAAAATGGATGTCAGGGATGGAAATGAACAAAATAAATGTTGACTATCAAAATGTTTAAGGAAAAGAAATTAACGGATGGACCAAATAGGAATGCTAGTGGGTCCTCCCCAAAGCAGGCTCATGCCCTTAATGCCTTGACAACCCCACATTCAAAGAGTCCGTAGGCTCTGGAATGCTATTCGAAAACAAGATTTAAAGTCTTAACCACAAGAATTTAACAAAAACAAAATAATTCATCAGCCAAAATATGGACTATTGATACAACTGGCAATGAGGTGAACAAAGGGAAAAGAATGATGGAAAGAAGAGAATGGAATGGAGTCTCAAGAACAAGGTGATGTACAACCCCTTGTGTATTAATGGTTAATGTGACTTAGTAGATCTCATTCCAAATCCAGCCTCAAACAACACACATCCAGTGACTTCGCATTAATACATTTGGCTAATCCATCCACTTGAAGTAACGAGAATGCTTCCGCCAAAGAGTCACCACCATTCCGACGAAATGAAAAAGGAGAAAGTAGGAAGCGAGAATGGGCCTTAGTTAGAAGAAACATGTTTATTTAGTTCCATAACCAGTGCTTGCAGCCCAGATGATTATTTCATCTAAGGGGTGTGCATTGAATTCTCGCTATTTTTTTTTTTTTTGCGTGAGAACCACACCATGCAAAAACTTATTATTTTTATTCGCTCAACTTCCCAATAATGGAGCAACATTAGAATGGTAAGGAAGACTCAAGAAGAAAACATCCAAGCACCCAAGAGAATGGCTAGCACAAATGCATCAAGTTCCCTTGAAGTCACACCCTTTTCAGTCCTTAAGTCCTTCCTTAGTTTGAGAAATTCCCAGTCACCAATTCATTGATAGTTCTATTATTGAGAAAGGGACTGTACAGTTCCAAGACAAGAGAGACCATAGAAATTCATGGATGTATGGATGATGTGAACTCATTGCCTATTATATCAAAAGGACCATACCTGAGTATCAACATTATAACTCAAAGGTAAAAACCAAACATTAGCAATCAATGGAATACAGTTCATACCATGTTCAAGAGCACTTATTAGGTGACAAACTTAACAAAATAAATAAACACATAAATAAACAAAAAAGAAGTATGAACGATGTTGCAAAACAAAAATGTGTAAAACAAAAACTTAAAAAAGGAACTAAGGGCCTTGATTGATCAGCATAGGTGGGCATCTTCCCCATGACTGAATTGAAAGGAGAAGATCCGAAATAATGAACGAGGTCATCCTCTCTCTGATGTACTATGTGCATTGATCATTCTAGATTCATGATAAGGTTTGGTCTGTTGCACATCGACTAGTATTCTCTTATCGGAGCATTTGTTTGAATTTTTTAGGAGTTTCCAACTTTCCCCAATTGATGTTTTTAGGTTAAGGGTTAGAAGTTGGCGACACTCTTGCTCCAGTGCATCTATGCCTTCTACGTGGGTGCAAGTTGATCCCCCAGTTAGTTTCATGCACATTGGTAAGTTGCTCTCTTGATTAACTTCAACCACTAGGTGTCTTCTTGTTGTGTGGTTGCTACATACAGGCATTTCTTTATGTTAATTTCTTGGGCACACCAGTTGCATGCAAGCAATGCTGAACATTCCTGTACGTAATCACACCCTGTATCACTGTATGTGATGCATGGAACTTTCTTCCTCTTGATCTTTCCAAAAGCGTTTTCCTTAGATATTTCCAAGGAAAGATCACGGATTCCTAGGCATGAATTTATGGTACTTAGCCATGCCCTCCCCATTATTATTGGGAAGTCCCCTTTGTCATTGTTTACTTGTATCACTAGGAAATCTACTAGATATGACCAACCACACATAGCGGTAACAATGTCCTCCACTAGTCCTAAGGGAACAGTGATGGACTAGTCAACCAACTCTGCATGAATATTACTCTTCTTGAGTGGAGGCAGGTTCTAGGCTTTATACATCTCTTGTGATATTAAGTTGACTTTGGAACCTGAGTCCAGAAGAGCTTTACATGGTTCATTCCCAGCGACTTAGAGATAGATTAAAGAACTTCCGGGGTCAGAGAATTTTCTTGGAAGGTGGCCCTACTTAATCTAGTCAGTGATGGCATGTGTTCACATAATCGTGTGTGTTCAGCTCTATTTTGGTTTGAAGGGAGCTCTGAAGCATTATTTGATGGAGAAGCGTTCAGAGGCTCAACCACTTGTGGTTGTGAGAGCTTGGTTGGACTGTTGGTTCTGAAGAAAGGTCTTCTCTTCATACGGTTGTCAGAACCAACAATGGGTTGAAGGTTTACAGCTCTCGTAGCATTGCGTTGCTGCAGTTGAGCGGGGAGTTCCCCTTGCATTACTGGAGCAGGTGGTAATGGAGCTATCAGTGTGAGAGTTGTAGATGGGTTTGGAGGATGGTATGTTTGTGGGTCGTCTCTCCCAGGAGAAGGAGTCCTATAATACTCCCAAGCTTGGTAGTAATGTTGTGTGTTACTTGACCAACAGAGTCACGTGGAGAGATTGGCTGCTGCACGTAATAACCATATGGATCCAGTTGCTGGTAAGGGTATTGTTGCCTTGGTGGTGGCATCCCCCATGATTGTGGGTATTGCAACTGCTGGTGTTGCTCAATAGGTTGTGGCAGAGTTCCACTTGGGTAATATCTTAAAGGTTGGTGGAACTGCCTTGGGTTACCTTAGGGATAAGACAACCATCGAGTGCCTATCGTTTGTTAAATCGTGGGTTGAGTGCATACACCCCAGACTCTTGTAGATGTGAGATTACTGGGCAACATCCCTTAGGATGGTCATATTGGCATATCTCACATCCACTGTCATTGTCTGTATCAGAATCCACAACCTCTTCGGTGATGGCCATTTTACCCTTACCTTTGTTATGTGCATGGTCCAAGTCCCTCTTTTTCTGTTTGTCATAGTCACTACCTCGCTCCTTAGACTTCTCTACAATTTTAAGAACGATTTCAAATCTACTATCTAGGGAGTCCCACATCTGGTCTACCTTTTCCGACACTTCTGTTGTTAATTTTTGGAGTGGTAAGGTTTTCCTATTTACCATCTCCTCAATTGATGACTCTTCCTCCTCCTCATAGAATCTCACTCCCCTTTTTCGAAGGGAAGGATCTCGATTGTACTCTTCTGCACTTTCTCTCTTATGTAGCTCCCCTTCTTCCTTAGCTACTTGCTCCAGCAATCTATGAACCTGATGGGACCTAAGCTTTGATAATCTCCCTTGGGAATACATTCCAAGGGTTCTCCTGGTTTCATGCCTAAGTCCATCTACGAGATGGCGTAGTTGATCCTGCTGCAAGTAACCATGGCCCAGGCAACAATGTAACAGTGCATAATATCGGCCCATGGTAGCATCCAAGGGTTCGTAATTTCCTTACTTCCATCCTTGGATTTTCTTTTGTAGGTTGGACACCCAGGAGTACATTTAATACTTATCGTTAAACAGTTCTAACATCATACTCCACCTTCAAATGGATTCCGATTCTAAGGACTAGTACCAGCTTTCTGCTTCTTTTACTAGTGTCCTTGGAAACAATTTTAGCTTTTTCCATTCATTCTCAATGTTTTGCAAGGCACATGCATCGTGAAATGCTTGTAAGTGGTTCTGAGGATCAGCGTTGTATCCCCCCTCAAATCGTGGGATGTTATTCATATCTAACCTCTTGATCCTACTATCTTTTTGGTGCCTTGTGGGAATTCTTACAGCCTCCATGATATCTAACATGCTTTAGGTTGCGAGTAGGGGTTCTTCATGGTCATTTCGTTCATAGCATCTGTGATTCCTATGCAGTTCCCTACTCTTCCTTCTTCCATGCCGTGATTCTCTAAAGTGCCCTCATCCTCGTTCCCAACTCTCTCGTCGAGGTTTCTCACTCTACATACCCTTATCCTCACGGTTAGGTTCCTTATGATTACATCCCGATACTAAAGGAGAGGGTGAATGTAATGATGAAGGTGAAGAACAAGGAGAACCATCGCCATAACGATGTTTCCTACCTTCTCTTTGGTGGTCTCAACCCCGATCGTGATGACGATCAAACTGCCCATCCTTATCCTGTGTTTGTGTTCCCTTGTTGAACACTTGGTGTTCGTGGGGATCAAAACCAGGGTTGTGAATCATGGAGTGAATGTTTTGATACACCACCTCCTCACCATCGTTAGGAGGGGGAACATAATTTTGTGGAGAACCTATTGAAATAGGTTCACCACCCTTAATTTTGCTTAAGACAAGTGGAGCGTTATGGGGTCCTTTGCCATTCAATGATGTATAGTATCTCTCCTATCACAAGTCCCTTTGACGTTGTGCTTCTATGGGATGGTAATCCCTTGTGTTATAATCACATGTAACGTATTCCGCATATAACTGTGACATGCCTACTCATTCGAGAGCACAAAGAAGCATGTTGGGGACTGCTCGATCTAGAGGCAATACTATGTTACCCTCCAAGTCTCTCCAACACAGTTGTTCATCTTGATGGAGAATAAAGGTAAATTTGGGTACATATTCATCATGAAAAATATATACCACATGGAATTGTTGAGGAATTGGCAGATCTTGGTTATGTGTGTTGTGCCGCCGACTGTCTCTTGTGTTGGTCCTAGGTGGTGAAGTGCTTTTGTGTGAAGAAGAAGACATTTTTGTCTTGATCGATGTGTTGTTTACCATTTTCTTATTTTTCTTTTGATCAACCCTAAGGGTTCATTCTAGCGTCCCAACAATATGAATGATCTCCTATGTTCTACGTAGCACATAAACAACTAAGTTCCCGGTAACGGCGCCAATGATGAGTGGTGAGATACCCCTACACTCAACCATATGAATACGAGCGTCTCATGCACGATCCGGTCGAACTCCAAGGACTAAGTGCTTACACACCTTAATGGAACACTTAAGGTTAATCAATCACTATCTTCCCAAACTTACTTGTATTGTCACAGTTGTATGGTTAAGTAAGCTTGAGGTATATGATTTTTATATCTTTTATCTTTTTAATGTCTTATGCTAATAGGGGAAGGTGAAGGGAACTAAGTGACTAACTTTCCTTAGCTATTCACTAACTAAGTTCTAATTGTCCTAGCATCAGTATCCGTTCCCACTTGCCGCACACACCCCAAACCAGTGCAACACTACTGGGATTACCAAATGCTACTCGTTACTAGGTTACCAAGCGTTACACAGGTGCTCGAAGCGGTCATACTAAATGCACTCAACTAGGAGAGTCAAGGGTTGAGAGAGATTTAATTATCTAGGAAAGCATTTAAACATTTAACAAGAATTAATTCCTATTTAGCTTAGTCCATATGCTACAAGGTTTATCAAAAATTTCGTCTTTATTGCCATACACAAATGTGTGCTCAGGTACAATTTTCTCAAATAAAGATCCATTCACTTTAAGACTCCTACTGCGGGAACATGGAAATTATTCTAACTCTGGAATGGTAAAACTTCTATAGTTTGGCTAAGGGTCTAAGTTGAAGTGCCTAAAATAGGGAAAGCCGCCTCTTATTTATAGGCATTGCAACGGGCTGCGATATCGCGAGGGCAGACACGATATCGCAACTCATCACCAAGCCTAGGTACATGCATGAAATAACCTTTTTTACTTGGGAAGTGAGGTAATAACAACTTATGACACCTTTTTAATCTCAATAAGTTAAAGTATCTAAGATTATAGCCTATGAACTACAAACTTCATATTTTATAATAAGATCTTGCCTCAAGTTCATTGGTGAAGGTCACAATGCCAAGTAATGGAAAAATAAGGCAATTGTATCTGCCATTATTTCACACCAAACTACAATTGTTCTAGGCATGGGTTGCAACATGAATTTTCTTTGTAGTATTTCATTGATCCCTCTTTGTTGATGTTTTAAGGATTAACCCAAGAGACATCAACAAAGAATGCAAAACACCACCATAAATTTATCACTAAAAATTCCTCTTCATGCTTGATTCTGTATTGTCAAACCATGTCGAAGAGTGCTTGTGATTATGAGATGGAGTTATGATGAGATGATATAGGATGAAGGCTATATTTTATTGCAATGAAAAGGTTACAAGGGTTAACAATGAATTCCACATGTTGGCATCATGGTTATAGTATGGCAGTGACATGCTAATTGATTGATGTGTCTCCATGCTTTGTGCTTTGAGTGTTGGTCACTTGATAATGTTTTTGAGGAACCAGCACTCCACTTTAAGGCTTCTTTGGCCACTAGGCTTCTCCATTTGTTTGTTTGGAGCTGTTGATTTGACTTTTGAGCTTCATTGGCCTTTTAGCTTCATTGGCAATTTTCTTCCCCTTTTTTTTGTGGGGTGAAACCTTCCTTGGGTTTCATTACCAAGTCTAAACTTAGTTTAGTTTGCTCATTGAATAAGTTGTGTTACATCTAACAAACTTGATGGTGGAGCATGATGTAGGAGATGTCACATGGTCATAGTGCATGAGTATCAAACATAGGTCATCATTGTTGTTAGGGTAAGGAAGGTTGTAATTGGGCTATGGGGTTAGAACTCAAGAAGGGCAATCAAAATGATGTGAGACAAGCACTCTTGGTATGATAGGACAAGCTAACCAAATTGATGAGATGTGACTTGCACTAGGCCGCGATATCGCGTACGCGATATCACGTCTTCTCCTGCGATATCGCGTACGCG
>MNCI01006688.1:417565-448115 GCA_015680685.1 Gnetum montanum | reverse complement strand
GTCTCATCACTTAGCTTGGAAAGACTGGGGACAAAGCCAACTTCTAAAAGTTGGATGGATTTTGGAAGGGTTGAATCATCCACTTTCAAAACTAGAGAAATGGGCTAAAATATTCACAAGTGTTCTAAAATTTCATTACCCAAACCACCTCTAGCTTCCATGCAAAGGTTTCTACCATAGGGAGATTTTTGTAGCCAAGGGGGATAAGGAAGTGCACCAAAAGATCAACACTAGCTTTAGAAATTCATAGAAATGACTATAAAAATTTTAAAGTTCAAACACTTTCCACTGTCACATTGGATTTTTGGAGAAGAAGGGAATGAATTGTAGTATTGATTGTGAGGCAAACTCATAGGTTTTAGCTATAAAAATCAAGGAAAAGCTTGCAAAAGACAACATTGGCAATGGAATAGAACATATATGGTAACAAAATTTAGGCGAAGGCCCTCTTTCTAGCACCAAGAAAAATTGTTATCATTGAAAACCTTGATTGTAGAAAAAACCAAAGATTGTTAATGTAGTACTTCCTCAACCCATGAAACCCCTAGTTCTGCATAAAAAAATGGGATTTGGGATGCCCTAGTCGGTATGGTAGATCAACTAGGGACTTACAAAGTGCAAAGCATGGTGAACAAAATGCAAAACTAAAAGTAGATCTAAATAATGCACAGATAATATAAAAATGTATTTTTTATACAAAACCCAAAACCTAAAACTTTATTGAAAGAAAAAATAAATAATAAGTTAGAGAAAACATGTACAAATGGTGCCTGAATAAGCAACCAGAGGAAGGTTCACTAGTGTAGGAGTTCAAAGGCCATTGAAGCTGATGTAATTTGCTCCATGATCCAAGTGCTAAGCCACTCCTTATGCTTTTGAACTTTCTTCAACTACAACCTTAAATGTACAACATTAATTATGGTGGGGGTTGCGAAGTGTAAAAAATCTAAGCTATCCAAATGCTCAATGCTGGGATTTTGGAATTCCAAGAGTGTATTGTGGAGCTTGAAAATTCATAAATTCCAAGGGTGGTTATGAGGCCACAAGGTCATAAGGTGTCTATGTTGGGTTCAAGAGTATACAAGTGTGGAAACTTGTAAAAACTCTTGAGTGCTTAAGAATGCCCAAGTGTAGAACCATGAATAATTTTGTATGCAAAAGTGCATGTATGCCAATGGTCTTAGATTGCAAAAACAAGTGTGGAATCTTGAAAAAATTATTGAACTTGTAAATGATGTTTGATGTTGGTTTTTATAGGTTCTTTGGGGCATGAATGGGGCTGAAAAATGGCTATTATTTTTTAGCAAAATGGATATCAATTAACTACCAAATTTAGGTGAGATGGATGCTCAAATTTGGTAGGTTACTATACATAGTAAGTGCTTCCTCCCATGGCCATTTTGTTTACCGTATATAGTAACTAGGGTACACCTTCCATGTTGGACATGAATCTTCCATGTTGAGATCTCCACCATGCTTATTGAAGTGGTTGGTCAATGTTGAAGTGCATGAAGTATTGAAATATAGCTATTGTGGCCTCCACACTAGGGGATGTAATTTTCAACATTGGGGTTGAAGACTCCATGCTGGGAAAAATTTCCATGTTGAGGGAGGAAGGTTTCTAGCTATGCATACAGTCTCCACATTGAAGGGAGAAATATTCCAAAACTCACATCCTTCTATGCTAGGGGTAGGTGATATTTACCCCTTGCATGTGTTTCTAGCCTAGAAAATTATATATCGCCCCCCCCCCCATAAAGCCCATCAAATTTCCCTTTTTTGCATTCTAAAAGGCATTATTTACCCTTCCAAGCCCAAACATAGATACTAGATGAATTTTTTTTCATTTGGGAAATGAGGCTTTCACCACTTATGAGGAATTTTTTAGTCCCAAAAGTATAAAGTATGTGAAATTATCCACTGTGGATTAAAATATTCACATTTAAAATGAAGTTTTTCCTTAGGTTTCATGGGGTGAAAGCTACATGGTGAAAATTGGCTATAAAATGCAAATTTTTGTGGTGTTTTAGATCTCATCTCTTGAAAAGCCAAGGACATGAAGGATTATTATGCATGGGTCCTAGAATGGAATTAGCCACAAAAGGATCACAAAAGAAACTAGAAGACTACTCAAGAGACATACCTCAAAATGGCTTACGAAGGAGAGAACTGAATGGCAAAACATGAAGCTATTCATCAAGGGGATTTAGGTAGAACGTGCTTACTAGTTCTTTGCAAGCACTCTCATGGTGGCCAAATCTCCTACTCCTTAGGTCATCATGGCTATGGTGTCATAGGATTTTCTTGATTAGACTAATATGGATGTAATGAACATCCTCACATGTATCAATTTTAGGGATGTTGACTAGGCCAACATGATGGAAGACTAGATTCTCTATCACTTAGAGACTGGTGTTCAACATCCACCCTTAGAGTTCATTGATCCAAAATTCCTACATTTTTGATAGCTTATTTTTAGTTTTATTTTTTTGGTTTCGATGTTGTTTAAGTTATAGGCTTTTTGTTTGATTACTAAGTGGTTTTATGTTGTTATGTTTTAGGCACTAGAAGAAGTTAGTGGCCCCAGTGGTAAGGATGGGGATGATTCACCACCTCCTCCTCTAGATGCTTCTCAACATCCTCTAGTTTACTAGTCTCAATTTTTTGTTAGTTGATCACATGATATTTTACTATTATTGATGTTGATGGCAAGTGTTAGCCAAGATTTTTGTTATGGACACTTTGTTGTATTTGTTTATTATTGCTTGAATGTTTTGCCACACAATATGGTCATGGCTATGTATGTTATAAACATTTCAAAATATAAGTTTTGGTTTCAGTTTTGGCTATATTGTTGAATTGTTAAGGTTTTATTATGACTTCACAAATTCATGTTATAATTATCTATGGCTACGTTGGCTACCTTGGTTATAAATGCTAAAAACAACTAGGCTATAATGTTATAAATGGTAAAGAACAAAATATGAGTAAGAGAACTTTAGGGTTGTTATGGTAGACATATAAATAAAAAAAGAGGTGTTAATAATAGATAGCTACATCAACATTAGTAAAATCCGAGTTCATGATCAATACAATAAAACATAAAGTTCATCACATTATAGTTTTAAAACACCAATAATAGGATTGAGAGAGAAAATAAAGACTTGGTGAATTTAGAGTGCCAATGATAACTTTCACTCTTGTAACCAATCATGAACATATTCTTTTTCCATTTGCTAATAGATCACTAGTTCAATGATTAGTCATTAGATTAAATATTTTGCTAATCCAACTGAAGTCAAGGTGACTTTTAACTTGGCCTTGTTTAATCCAACTTTACTTATTTTTAGATTCATTTTTCTCTTATTTTACTTTTTTTTTACCTTGTTTTTCTTTGTTTCTACCTTGTTTTACTTTCATTGACCCTAGTTTAACTTGTAACAACCTTGTATGACCTCACTCTACCTTATTCTATCCTACTCAACATTATTTTACTATGTTTTGAATCTTATTCTACCTCATGTTGCTCTATTATTGTAGTCTTTTTTGCATTATTTTAACATTTTTTAACCACTATGTCACGTAGGTGCTACTTAATATGCTTTTGGTTGAACAAAAAGGTTGGAACATAGACACATGGACATAATTCAATCTACCTGTTAACCATGTTGGACCCTATTGCAATTTTGAATGATCATTTAACCTGAGATGCTTAGAGTTTTAGCCTAGAAGCCTCTTTTCCCACATATCCTAAATAGAGAAAGTCTTAGAATGGTCAAAGTACATTGTTCAACTCTTAACTTAGAGGCCAAACACATCATAGAGGACTTTCTAGTTGAAATTATTGTTATAATGCATAATGATGAGGAGAAAACACTAAAACTAAGTTCCTCACTTGAATTCCAACAAGCTTAAGACATCACCAAAGTCCTCTAGGCTAACATTAAGGCCTTTTCTTGGTCATGTGAAGACCTAGGTCTTGATCCATGTCTAGTGTAATAGAACATTGTACTTGATGGATTAAGCAAAAGGTTTGTAAGATTAGACTAGATTTAGCCCTAGTAGTTCATGATGAGATCATGAAATTGTATCAAGCTAGTTTCATTCAAGTTGTCAACTATGCAGATTGGGTGTTCAACATAGTGCTGGCCCCTAAGAAAAATGGTCGTACAAATATTGCATTAATTTTTGAGACCTTAATAAGGAAACTATTAAAGTTTATTTTTTGTTGCCTTGAATTGATCAACTCATTAATACTATGACTAGACATGCGTTATTATCCTTTATGGATGGATTTTCAAGATACAACCAAGTTAGGATCAACCTAATGAATTAGTTGTATATGACCTTCATGACCCCTTGAAGAACCTTCAATTACACTATGATGCCATTTGATCTAGAGAATGTGGGCATAACCTATCAATGACCTATGACCTACATATTTTAGTGATTACATGCTAGGGTTCCTTAATGATTTTTTTGATGACATAGCGGTCAAGTCCAAAATAGCTAGTGATCATGCACATGACCTTAACTTAGTTCTCAAAAGATGTCTCAAATATGAACTTAGACTCAATGCTAAGATTTGTGTTTTTTACATCAAAACAAGAAAGATGCTTGATTTCATCATGTCTGAAGAAGGAATACATGTCAATCTTGATTAGGTTAAGGTCATAACCAACTTGGTAGCACTTACTTACCTTAAGGAACTTTGGTAACTATAAGGTAAACTACAATTTATCTATAGGTTCATCTCAATGCTTATGGATAAGCTACAATCCATGCAACAGTTTCTTAACAAAGGAGTTCGCTATGAGTGGACTACTCAATGCCATGAAGTCTTTAAGAACCTTGAGAAAGAGTTGGCACAACTACCCATGATATATCCACCACAAAAGAATAAAACTTTTTATATCTACCTTTCTATCTCTGACATGTCCATTGCCTCTCTACTTTCTTAAAAATGAGATGATGGAGCAAAGTTACTAGTATACTACTTAAGCCATGCCTTAATTACCTATGAGACCCAATACACCAAAGTTAAGAATTATTATCTAGCCCTAGTCTTTTCTTTGAAGAAGTGAAGATACTACCTCTTTAGGAGCCAAGTCAATGTCATATGCAAGGATAACATGTTAAGAGCTACAATGGCCAATATTTATGAAAGTAGCTAAATAGCCTATTGGAAAGTCATAACATCTAAGTTTGGCTTTCATTACATCTTCCAAGCCTCAACCAAAGGTCAAGCTATAGTAACACAACTTACAACATTGCTAGTTAAAGACCATGCAACCATTGATCCTAAATTCCTTGATGAACATGTCAACATTGTTAATGAGCTACTTAAGGATTATAAGGCTATCATGCACTTTGATGGGGTTTTGACAACACATGGGGCTAGTGCCATTTTTATCTTAACCTCACCTGCTAGTGTAATCTAGCCCTTCACTTACTATTTTAAATTTTCATGTATGAAGGGTTAATTAGAGGAATGATGGTAGCTTGTGACCGAGGAATTAAATGCTTGATGATTAAAGGTGAGTCACAATTGGGCTTATCCATGTACTTTGGGCCTATTGCACCATCCTTTTAACTACAACTAGTGCCATCCCATATAGCCTTCTTTATGGATCTGAAGCTATTTTTCCTCTTGAGTTGTAGGTTTCATCACTAAGGGTAAATTTATCTAACTTCATCAAAAATGAACAAAATAAGGAGCTATGCATCATCAAACTCAATTTGGTGGAAGATTAGTGAATATAAGCACTTTCTCACATCAAATAGTATCAAGAGAGGTAGAAACAACAACATCATCATAATCCAAACATGCAAAAAGTAAAGGAAGGAGATCTTGTTCAGGTCATTTGTGAACATGAAAATAAGATCTCAGCCAATTTGGAGGGATCATTATGGGTTAGAAAAACCTATGACAATGGAGCATTTAGACTTGCAAAGATGGATGGGAATGGTTTTTCCAAATTGGTCAACCATTCCTATGTCAAAATTTACTTTGTGTAATGCTAACCTATTTTTCCTATGGTCCTGGTGTGTCATTATTTGTAGGTATGAAAAAATGATGGATACTAATAACTCTTGTGTCCTAAAATAAGTGAGAATGTGTAACCTTTTTTCTCTTGTCTTTTCTTTTTGGCACAACAAATGAATTGCAATACTTTGTAAAATCTGTGAAAAAAAATATAGATTTCTCATAAATATACCATTTGTAACCTATGGTGGCATGTATTTTGCTTATTGTCTCATGTGGCCTTATGAAATATTTTGTAATAATATGTATTATTTGTCTTGTTTTCTTATGCTTTTGAAGGTGTTCTTGCAAGATCAAGCTTGAAGTCATTACGAAGGTACAACTCATTGCGGTAGTAAGTTACTGTACAATCTTGATGCACAAGATTCAATTAGCTTGTTTAATCTTATCAATAATGCTTGCTTACCTCACATCACTTCCATTACCCCTCCTAATCCATGTTCCCATAGCCAAAGTATAGTCTTCCTTATCCAAATAATATTGAAAACTAATGTTTGATATTCATTCACCATGGCCATGCAATGTACTCCTCATACATGCTGCACAAATCAAGTTTGTTAAATGTAATACATCTCATTCAAGGAGAGAATGAAGAAAAATATAGCATACTCCACTAATCAAGTACATTTGATGTAACACATCTCATTTACTGATAAAACAAATTTTGAATTTAGTAATAAAACCTAATGAAGGTTTCACTCCAAAAAAAATAGAAAAAGAAGGAGATAAGATGCCAAGAAAACCAAGAGGTCGATGAAGCCTAATGTAAAAAAAATGGCTTCATATCAGAAAAGAGAGGATTTTGATTGCTAAAGAGGCTCAAGGATGGAGTTTTGGTTCCTCCAAAACATTATTGACTAACCAATAGTCCAAACATGAAGCAATAGTCATATCATTGCCATAATGTCAACATTTGAAATTCCTTGTTAGTCAAAATGATCATTCCCCATTAATCATTATAGCTGATGAGTGACGAGGTACCCCTACACTCAACCATATGAATATGAGTGTTTTCATGGGTGATTCGGTCGAACTCCACAAATGGACTAGTTGTGGCACCTAGATTGTTAACCTTAGGTTGTAGTTCGCTATCTTCCCACCTGGACTAGTATTAGCTTTTTCACATATGGTTTAGTCCAAAGTGAGGTGTATGATATGTTCCTAATCTAATGCTACTCCTAAAGGCAATGGAAACTGAGATTAACTAAGCTAGGAGGAAAAGGGTAAGAGAGTCTAATCTAGCCTAAGTGCAATGAGCATCTGTTCCTTGATTATCCATACACATCTTGGACTTTGTGCACAACTACCACTGGGATTACCAAGTGCAGATCCTAGGTACACTATTGGGTTATCAAGTAGTCACACTTAAATGCTCGTAATCAAGTCGTAATCATTCCATGTTTTAACATAGGTTTAAGGGTGAGAGAGTATTAACTAGGAAAGTAATAAATAACAATTAATTAATTAAATAACAAAGTGAATGCTGCAATGATGAAGTAATCTTGATCTTTATTTTTGGTCATGTGCATGTCCAAGTACGTCACACTCGAATGAAGGATGTTGTCCAATTACATTCACCACACTGCAGGTAGACATAGGAAAATAATCTATCTCTAGAGGGATCACACTGCTAGAGTTTGGATACAATCTATTCTAATGCTCTAAAAAAATGTCAAATAAGGGAGAGATGCCTCTTATTTATAGAACTGGTGGTGGGCTACGATATCCCATATGCGATATCATGGCCCATGCGATATCGTGGTCCATGTGATATTGCATCTCATCATACCCCACGACTGAATAAAAACTTGTCCTCAAGTTGCAGTGATTACAAAGTGGATAGGTATGGGATTATTGGATGGAAAAATGGGATGATTCTGTAGTGTGTGATGAAAACAAAATAAAGACACAACATAGATGTTCTACAATTACAAAAATTTGGAACTCATGTAGTTCCTGGTAGCGATGGATCCTTCATTGGTGTCTTCCTTTTGTCTTGTGCTCCAAGTTTTGAGGTTTGATGATGCTGAAGTATGGCCTAAAGCTTCTCCTCTTTATTTTTAGGGTCTTGTACCATCCATGCTAATGTTCTATCATTTAATAGAGTCGGCACTTCCCAAGGATAGGGTAGTTGCAGAAACATTTGATTAGCCTTGACATACCAAGCAGTAAACACCCATCATTCCTTCTCATAGGCTATGGCTTTATCCTTCTATTCATGAAGGTCCATTAGCTATCAAGCCAAGTTGGTTGCAACATTGTTTTGTCCCTGGTAGCTGGATTTCATCACCTCAAGTTTAGAATTTGCAACATCCAGTTTTTCGAACAACTTCTTGCATTCTGCAAATTCTGCTTCATATTTGATGTAGGTGGTTGCTACCTGCTACTCGAGCTCTGACCTTGAGCACCCTACTATTAACATGGAAAAGTTGGAATATCTTAGATTTGCCAAATCCATGTACTCTATCAAGTCTTGAATTTGCAGGTCCCGGTTCCTTACTTCCGCTTGGTGGGTGAAAGCATATGTGTCCAATATGGCCTGCCAATTAGTGTGTTGAGAATTGATAGTGTTGATCTAGGCCTTGGCCATATGGATCTCCTTTTCAAGGATATATTTATACATCCCCACCTGATCATAAAAGTGCTCCTTCAGCTTTTCATGTTGTTTAGCCTCGTTCTACCATGCGCTTATCTCAATCACTGAATTTTGACGAATGGCGCATACCTCCTCCATCAAGAGTGTTCGATTTTCTGTGTCTAAATGGCTTATGTCTTAGTTGACCCAAATGAATTGTTCTCATAATTGATGAAAGCATTCATCAAGAACATTATTTTTCTTTTCTACAGTAGTCAATTGAATATTGTTTGCAACCAGCTGCTTGTTTTTTTCTTGTAAGGCCTTGAGTGCCTTAAGATGCGTATGAGTTTGCGCCTATGCTGTGAAAGCATCCCAAATAGCCTTCTCTTTCTCATCGACCACCCTTTTATTCTCTAGGATTAACTTGGTTAGCTATTCAGTTCTAAAGTTTTCTAGCTAGTTTTTGGGAATGAATTGCAGAGGGTCCCGCTATGCTGCTTATAAGGCCACGAGCTGCTTTTGTAGTTCCTACACTTTAGCTTCAGCATGCTTGGCCCTCACTTCAAATAAGACCAGATTTCCCTTTGTGGAAATGAGGTTTGATTAAATTTTTATAACATCCTAAGGGATGTCAAATAGGGATGTCATTACTTGCCCTATTTGAAGCAATCGGTCAAGCACATCCTCATGTTCCGCAGGAGTCATTGAGGTTCTGGCCAAAGTTTGAGCACCCCGTGCTCCTGTGAGATCTACCGATGACACAATAGGTACATTGAAGGATTCTTTGATGTGGTCTATGACCACCTCTATAGCTCTCGTAGCATTCTAGTGTTGCATGACCACCACAGTGGCCCCTTCACTAGTCTCTAACTACACCTGGAAAGATGCCTTGTTTCCTGAGATCTATTGTGACCATCTACTTTCCCCTCCTCCTATTTGAATAGATAATTCTTCCCTTGTGTGATCCAATGAAACTATAGGCTGGATGGCATCATTGATGATGCGGAACAAGTTTGCATCATCACAACTTCCCCAACTGACCATCTCAGCGATGGACCTAAGATGGCTCATCGACAGTTTGTAGTCTTGTAGCGGTGGCGGTTGATCCTAGCCTATGCTAGGCCCTTCTTCTTGTTGTTGTTTGGGATCCATGGCTAGAGGATGACTGGGTCCAGCCATCTATTCTTCTTCTTGTTCTAGTCCCAGCTCTTTGCCAATGCTTTTTCTTGGAGCTAGCACCTTTAGCAATTCAGCATATGAAGCAGTTTGGGCTTTTCGGAGGATGTCATTGGTGTATCCCCGAATACCAGCACATCGATAAAGCTTTCTGATAAGAAAAGGGAAAGGAAGCACCATATTCCCTGTCTTTCATTCTTCAAACCACCTTAGGATCTCCATCAAATATATATGGGGTAGGTTAGTGTTAACCTTTTCCATCAACACTACACATCCTCTAGCCACACACGTCGATATCCTTTTAAGCCTTTTGTGGGGAAGAAGTGATATGTCCCAATTTTGAAATAAACCCTCTCTTCCATCATCAATTCACCAAAAGCTTTATCTCTGTCATAAGCCTTCTCCAACCAATCCTTTCACACATCGGGGTCTGAATGGATGGATAATCGAACAACCTGGGGCCCTGTATTTGGAAGGTTTAACACTTCTGAAATGGCCTGCACATTGAAGTCAATTGTCACACCATAAATATTAACAGTGGTGCGTTGCTCCCTATTGTGCAAAAATTANCCATAAATATTAACAGTGGTGCGTTGCTCCCTATTGTGCAAAAATTGGTACGTCTCTCCTAGGTACCAGACACTACTTTCAAAGAGGATAGGCCATAAGGGAAACCCTTTGAGGTGATCCCTAATGGCCTCAGGAGAAAACTTTGCAAATGATTCAAAGTTCAATTCCACAATCACTGTAGCAAATGTGGACTTCTCATCAATAGCCTGAACACACTCTTGGGGAAATGTGAGTTGTTATCCTGGTTCAGGTGCTACAACAGCTCCTCCCTCTGCCTACCCAAACCGTCTAGTAGGAGGTTCATCTTGATGAATGCTGAATGATTACTCCTTCTATTCTGCATGTTGCCTGGTAGGTCTTTGTCTTCCACCTCTCTGAGATCATTTGCTTCCACCCTGGATAGGACCTTTTTGTTGTCCATGTTTTGGGGCCATCTACAATCACATGGGCCAAGCTTTAGTAAGGTTATTTTTGAAGTTAAGTTATACCTTACTACTTACCTTAATTAATGATCTTATGTTATCACGTGTGAACTTGCCCAAAATTTTGTAATAATGAGTCCTGTGACTTAGGTGGTTGCCATTTTAGTCTCTCAGTATACCTAAGGGTTAAATGATTTTTAGGCATAATTATTCTAAGTTTTAGAGTTAATTACCCTAAATGATGTCCTTTGGGTGATGAAAATTTTCAAAAAATCGTTAAGCACTTTTCGGCAAGTGTCCCTCCCCCACGACTAAGCTGAACACTCTAGGTTCAAGCAAGTGCAAATGGAATTAAAATCGGAGTACCAGCGAGCGAAATATAGTGAGAAAAGCAAGGGTCGCTCAATCGCAAGTCGTAGAGAAAAATTGCAAAAACTCCCCCATGTGAATGATGAAATGATGCTAAGTGTTGTGGGAAGGGGGGTAACTTATTTATAGGTTACGACAATGCAATATCGCGTACGATACATCGCATACACGATATCACGTCCCTAGCGACATGAGACACCATGAAAATACTAATTTTTTAAAGGATTTTCTTGAAATTAACATTTGAAATTGAGGACATTGTTCATGATTAAGGGATCGAGGGTAATTTCATTACATCCAAAGGCACAATTAATGATGACGGTGTGGATTTTATCAATAAAACCTTGGGTGGTTAAGAAAAAGGGTATGTAATGATACATCGGAACATTGAAATTAAGAGGGATAATAGTAGGGAAAGAGCATCATGAAAAATTATGTTGAGGGTAAGAAATGGTTTGTGTGAGCTATGTTATAAGTGAAGATCACAAAAGATTACACAAGTGGGTCCTCCCCAATGCCAGTTTCAACCTATAATGCCCTTGTGTAACCACACTTAAAGTGTTCATGGGCACTAGAAGGGTTAAATGTAATCCGCACTAACTCCACAAAACACACACATGTAAATATCACCGGAATGAGATGAAAATTCTATGCTACATGGGACACAACCTACAATTACACAAATAATGAGATGAGACAAAGTATAGAAGGGATCATAGAGATTGGGACATGAGGTAACTGACATAGGGCACAATGAATCCTACGTGTAAAGCATGATTAATGTGTCATTAACCCATTGTTCCAAGATCAAGACCAAGTCCATGCCTTTGACTAGTGACATTGCATTGTTTCATTCCATTATGAACAACTATGAGAGTACCATAACAACAAGGTGTACGATCGCTTGGCATTTTATTCAAGGGAGGAGTGACTTTTGTTTTATGGTACTTTGTTTTTCTTTTTCTTTTCTATTTTCTTTTTTACTGAAACTAGAGAAGCTACCAAACTTCAGGCATGGGTGCATGTCTTTCCAGTGGGATCCCCTAGAACAAAATTTGATTTTTGAGTTCCCTTTTGATTACTCTTACTCCCATTTTTAATTAGATATACAAGGATCTTCGCACAACCATGTTGCATGATAACTTCCACAGATGTCATCAAAGAGAATCCAAAAGTCCCCTTGATGTCACATCCTAATAATTCCCTCTTGGTCAATCCTTCTTCATTCTAGGTATAATGAACACAAAATTAATTTTAAGTTTTTAAGAATGTCAAGAATATCACTATACCCCTGAACAAAACCTCTTATTTGTAGAGTGGATGAGTGGGTGTAATGGGCTCACTATCTACATAATTGCTCACTCGAGACTTAATAACATAGAACACACCTCAACCAATGATCCACATGAGTGTTTTATTCATAGATGAGATTACTTACAAAAAGACATAAAAAGAAAAAAACACAAAAAGATAAAAAGATAAAACAAAAACTTGAAAAATGAAAAACTGAAAAACAAAAAGTTGTAAAATCAAAAGAAAAATAAAAATGGTTATTAATCCTGCTTGTTATTAGAATGATGGATATCCCTCATAGCTAAACGGTTGAGGATGGCAAGGATTAATAATTGACGATGGGGATCCTTGCATGTTGGAAATATTGGGGTCTAGTCATACTTACCCCATCGGGTTTCACACACTTGATTATAATGAGCATAGTAGGGCAATTTATATGATGTAGTTCCCAGATAATGAGTTGACTCATATGATATTTGGGACCATTAGATGGCATGCAAGGATTGGGTTATCCCTCTCCATGTCTGTATTCATTGGGCCATATGATTTTTGGAGTGTGAGTTGGTGGCCCTGATGAAGTTACATGAGGAATTGGGTTCAAAGGTAAGGGTGCACCACAGTGTGGGACTTGTATTGAGTTGGAGGATGTAGTGGCCTCAAATTTATGTTGTCCCTTCTTACGACCATGTTTAAAGAAGGGATGCTTTCAATGTTGCTAAGGTCTCTCACTGCTATTGGCAGTATTAGCACAAGTAACATTCGTGGGTTGTTTTGGTGGTGTAGACACCTTAGTAATAATTGGTGGCACTATGGAAGGAGGGAAAGGATGAGAATGTTGAAAGTTAGGAGGAGTATAAGGTGCACAAGGTGGTGGTTGTGTTGGAGGTATGGGTTGACAGTATTGAGGAGAATGGTACTGTGGTGAGATAAAGTGCGTTAGCCTAGTTGGAAAAATAGGGTGTTGAATTAGATCAGCATTTGGGTTCGGATGATATGAAGGGTGTCTCCAGTCTAGTGATGGTCTCCCCCACAACTAGTATTTTTGCCACTATGATCGAACATAGTATCTCTGTACAAACTCTAGATGTAATGTGTTTCCCCAATGCTCATGTAAATGTAACAATATTGGGCATTGACCCTTGGGGTGATTGTACAGGCATATGTTGCATTCATACATATGATTAGTAGTTGAGCTCTTATTTTTCTCATTTCTTCTTTCCAATTTTCTACTATTTTGTCCTGCTTCTTAGGTTGTCAAAACTCTATCTCCAATAATATTGATATATTCTCCACACTTTTGATACGTCCATACAAACATCTTATTGATCTTTTCCTTGACTTCTTCTAATGTTTTTTGTGTTGGCAAAGATGATGTTTCCACCTTGAGATTGGTTTATTTCTTCTTTTTATGATCATGGACCTTTGTTAAGTTGAAATTTTGGTCCTGTTGATGTTTTTCAACACTCTCCCATCTAGCCATTTCTCCTTCTTCTTTTGCTACCCACTTAATAAGCTCTTGGATTTGATGGGTTTGTACTTCATATAATTGACCTTGGGCATACATCCCTAAGGTTTTTCTTGTTTCATTACGTAGTCCATCGATGATATGGTACATTAGTCTTTCCTCAAAAAACCCATGGCCTGGATAGTTGTTTAACAATGCATAATATCTTTCTAAGGCCATGTCCAAGGGTTCGTGTTATGCTTGTTTCCATCCTTGGATTTGTTTCTTCAAGGCTGACACTCTTGCATAGGTTTGATATTTTTCGTTAAAGATTTCTACCATTGTTGACCAGCATCATATTGAATTTGGTTTTAACGATCTATACCACACTTTTTCTTGGTCAACAAGTGTCATAGGAAAGAGCTTGAGTTTTTTTCCAATCATTATCAATGTTGTTCCATGCATAGGCATCATAGAAGGCTGGTAAATGTTGATGCTGATCTAAGTCATAGCCTCCTGAAAATTTGGGAAAGTTGTTTAAATCAAGCATAGATAGATGGCTCTCTTTACGATGCCTACATGAGATTTGAATGACCTCTTATATTTGCATTCAGCTTGTAGTGGCTAGTAGGGTTCATCATCATCTTGTAAGTTATGTCTTCATGTGTTGGGATGATGTTGCATTTGTTCATGTTTCTAAGAAACCCCCACTTCAGGTTTTGTACTCCAATCTTCATCATCATATAATTTGTTGGTTATCCAATGAATTTCCTCACTAAGTGTGGCACTATTATAGTCTTGTAGGAAAGGCATTGTTGTAAAGTTGTGTGTGAATTACGTGTGACTTTTAATAATTATATATATATATTCTAAAAGATATATTGTTAAGTCTTTTACAGCGACCTTGTATGATATAACTAATCTAGATAACTAGCACTATCCCCGACAACGATGCCAAAGATGAGTGACGAGGTACCCCTACACTCAACCATACTAATATGAGCGTTTTCACACATGATCTGGTCAAACTCTGTAGACAGACTAGTTGTGGCACCTAGATCGTTAGCTTAGGTCATAGTTCATTGTCTTCCGACCTGGACTAGTATTAGCTTTGTCACATATGGTTTAGTCCAAAATGAGGTGTATGATATGTTCCTAATATAATGCTACTCTTGAAGGCAATGGAAAATGAGATTAACTAAGCTAGGAGGAAAAGGGTAAGAGAATATAATCTAGCCTAAGTGTAATGAGCATCCATTCCTTGATTATCCATACACATATTGGACTTCGTGCACGACTACCATTGGGATTACCAAGCGCAGATCCTAGGTATGCTACTGGGTTACCAAGTAGTCACACTTAAATGCTCGTAATCAAGTCATACTCATTTCGTGTTTTAACATAGGTTTAAGGGTGAGAGAGTATTAACTAGGAAAGCAGTAAATAATAATTAAATAAATAAATAACAAAGTGAATGCTGCAATGATGAAGTAATCTTGATCTTTATTTCTGGTCATGTGCGTGTCCAAGTACATCACACTCAAATAAAGGATGTTGTACAATTACATTCGCCACACTGCAGGCAGACATGGGAAAATAATCTATCTCTGGAGGGATCAAACTGCTAGAGTTTGGCTACAATCTATTCTAATGCTCTAAAAAACTATCAAACAAGGGAGATCTGCCTCTTATTTATAGAATTGGCAATGGGCTATGATATCGTGTACGTGATATCATAGGGAAAGCTGTGATATCGCGGCCCATGCAATATCGCGGTAGATGTGATATTGCATACCTGATATCACATCTCATCAATAGCCATCAACCTCATCCAAAATTCTTGACATTTCATCATAACCTTTTTTCGTCATCATGAGCACTCCTTAGCAAGATTCACTAGTAAATCCAATGTGGAGAGAAAATCATATTTGATAAACTTGTTGCAATGTTTTGCATTCTTTGTTGACATCTCTTGAGTCAATCCTCAAAACAACAATAAAGAAGGGCCAATGAAACACCCCAAAGAAATTCATATTATAATCTATAACCAAATTCTTTATAATTTGTTGGAAAAATGAAGGTAGATATAATTACCTTATTTTCCCAAAAAATATAGCATCATTTCCTTTGATGTTGACAATAGATGACCTACAAAGATAACTTCATTACCATTGACACTGGTGCTAGATAGCCTACAACATCTAGTGTCATTTCCTTTGACATTGATGCTAGAAAGCATGAAAAGGTAGCGTACAAAAGTTTAATTTAAAACTTTAATGTTGGGCATGGAAATTATGATACTAGACAACTTACAAAGATAGTGTCATTGCCATGTACATTGATACTGCATAGGAGGTACTAGAAATCTATCAGCAATCATGATAGAATTAACTGGCAACAAGATAGAACCCAAGGCCTATTTAAATGATGATCCATTTCATGGTAAGAACTCTTTGGCATTTGGCATCTACATTGAACCTATGAAATTTGAGTAGTGCATATGTCCAAGAGGCTATGATAACAATTATCATCTTTCTATACTAGAGACATCAAGAACTAGTTTGCAACTAGATTAAGTGATACTAGATCTATGAGAGGAGACTACACTGCATTAAAATCCAAATGCACTATTGCAATCACAAGCTATAAAAGTACAAATCTATATTTTCAAAATCCATTTGTTATAGAGTCTCAAAAAAATTAATTGTAAATTTTTTGCAATGTTGTACCACATTTTTATTTCATATTTCCTAAAATTTTGTTTGAGTTTTGATTTTTTTAATGAATATTTTTTTGCTTCTTTACATTTCATTAACACCTAGTAATAGATTCTCAAGTCCTCATGAAATCTACCAGACCATTTCAGGTGTTCAAAAATTATTTTTGAGGCCCATGAATCTATGGGTTAAACTATATTAACAAGGATCTTTGGCTCTCTAGCATTGAATGTTTTTGTCACTATAGCTAGCAAGGATGAGCTTTTTTTTTCTTTCCATTTATCAAGCGTCTTTTCAATTTTATCAATCATATAACTCCACAAAATAGTAAGATTAAGCTCAAAATAAAAATATATTTCTAAATTTTTTTAATTTTTTTTTCAATATTTTCCATGATTGGAGAGTAACTCACTCATCAATATTTCCATTACAATAAATATACAAGTTTTGTTAATTGATCCAAGAGATAGATAACATGTAGTAATCCTTTACTTGAGTTAAAAGAGTATTGATATGTTGAAATGAATTTTTTATCATTAAAAATGAATTATCAAAACATTTCATGGTAAGAAGTTGTATACCTTGATCATTAATTAAAATTCTCTTAATGAAATTCCTTTGTAGAATGTAATTTAGATTATGTGATAGAAAATCTACATCAATAATAAAAATATAGGGAGATAGATGATAACCTTGACAAATTTACCATTGAAAAGAAAAGAAGAAACTTAATTCAAAATTAGTAGTAACTTGATTGTTAGCATTAGTAACTAGGATATATAAAATTCAAATAAGTTAATTAAAAATTATTAATTTATACATATAATAGATAATGAAATTTCATTCAATACTATCATAAGGTTTCACATTATCTAACTTAATAAAAAAAAACATCTTGGTTAGTATTAGGAGCCCACTACATTCACTTCCAAGCTAAAATAACATTATTTAAGATATGTCTACCTTTAAAAAACTAGTCTAGTTAGGTCTAATAATATCTTGAATAACATTTTGAAATTGGCAAGCCATGCATTTAGCTAAAATTTTATATGCATTTTTTAGAAGATTAATAGGCCTTAAATTACCAATATGTTAAAGATCTTCATTTTTAGAAAGAAGATAAATTATACATTTATCAATATTTTAATGAAGAGAAACTTTTTAATGGCTTCTTAAAAACATGAAAGAGCTCATCTCCAATAATGTTCTAATGCATCTTAAAAAATTCATTAGGAAAACCATCAAAACCTATAGCTTCACCATCTACTAAAATAAATACCACTACTTTGATTTCTTCCATTATAATTTTTGTTTCAAAAGTACTTTGTTGGAGTTCTATAATAAGATGAGGAATATGATACTAGAGGCTTACAAGGATTCCCTACTAAAACATTCAAAAGAAAATATTGTCAATAGTCTTAAGATCTATAATGATGGAATAATTTATATAAAGTTATTTCAATTTAGGTACTTGATAATTTTTTCTAGAAATTTAAAATATTCCTTAAAAAGATGAATCTTCACTTTTTCACCAATCCATGTAACATTTAGTGAGAGAACTTTCAAGTTGAAAATTATCCCAACATTGTTTAGCATAATAAGCTTTAGCTAAGGTTTTTTTAGTTTTAAAATTAAATGAATTATGGTCTAAAAGAATTTGCATTTACTTTATAGATTCTACAACATTTTCTCCAACTTCATGCTTATGCTTAGAAAATCACTTTTCAAACCATCTACCATTATTTCTAACTCTAAAAGTAGTTTATTACAACTAGTTAATCCAACCAATATGATTGGTAGGGTTTCTTTTACATTTCATAAAGACTTTAAAATACTTTTCCCTCTAGGTCTTATGAATATATTAGTGTTCATACAAAAAATATCATGATTTTCAAAAGATGAAGAATTAATACCAGAGAGAAAAATGCTAATAGAAAAATGATCTAACAAAGTAGCATCTGTATACAGTAATACTTTCCTTGTAGGCTTCCAAAAGGAAACATTAGAGATATAAAATCTTTCAAGTTAGCAATAAATCCTATCATTCCCATATTGATGATTATACCAAGTATAATGCTTATCATTTGAATCAGATGGAAATAAAGATCTAACATAAAAAAATATTTTCTTTGAGATTACACCAAGCTTCTCTTTTTTGAGAACGTATATTAGGATGAAGACCATCAAGTTTATATAAATGACTTTCAATCATATTGAAATTACCTTTAATAATCCAAGGAACTTCAAGTAGATGTAGAAGATATTTTAAACAATTTGATCAATATTTTGAATTATTAGGAGCATGAATGTTACAAAGTCCAATGTCACCTTTTTTACTTTGACAAATAATCCAAATAACTCTTCAAAGGTTACCAAAATCATAATTTAAAAATTTTTTAATTCAATTTTTATTAACAAGAGAAGCAACACCTCCTTTATTAACTTCATGAGTAGTAAAAGAAAATAATGTAATATTTTAAAATACATTCACTAAAAAAAATAATATCATGATATAAAATATTAATTTCTTATAAGAAAATAAAATCTAAAAATAAATGCTAATTTAAAAGATACTCCCTAGTAATATTTGCTTGAGACCTATTAAAAAGGCCTTGAAAATTCCATGATAAAAATAACATTGAGAAGTGGGGAAGGAGGCCCCTATCTTCAATTTTTTAAGCTTAACATTTGTCTCACAATCTATGTTACTAATAAGTTAAAAAGGATTTTTTGATAAAAAAAATATTTAGAATAGTAGTAGAAGTAAAAGGAAACTGAGATACCTTTTAGGTTTTTTAATTGAAATAAATATTTACATATCTCTTCTTTTTATGTTGTACTAAGTGAATTCCATCTACAATAGTTCATTTATTCTTGGCCCCTCATGAAAATATCTTTTTTCTAAAGAAGAATTCTCTTTAGATATTAAGACATTACTTGCATCTTTAGAATTAAAAGAATTAGTAAAATGTTAAGAACTTGTTGACGAAAACTTCATTTATGCCTACTAAAACCTACCATTGTTTGAATTCTCTAAAATAAAATTTCTTTTCCTCATAAAAAAATTTTTTATTAAAAATGAAATAAGTTACATTAACATGGCCTTCATGATAACACTAGTTGCAACATACTTGCAAATTATAATATGTAACCTTTTTGAAAAAATAGTTATTACTGGTCTTAACTTTTAATTGTCTCTTCCTTTGTCATGAATTAATCTCTGTAAAGTAAAATATTTGCTACACATCATCTAGTAATGTTTTTGACATTTTCTTAAGGATTGTGCCAATGTTGCCAACAATTTCTCTTTCAACACATTGAAAAATAAGAGGAATATTTTCTAATTCAATCCAACAAGTAATTTTAGACTAATTAGAAGAATATTGATCAAAATTTACTTTCCATTCTAGAGCAATAAAATTATTACATTGATCCATAAAAACTTTAAGATCAAATGATTTCTCAACCATTTCAAAGTTGGCCAACTCAACGGAAAAGAGATTTTAAAAAATAGTAGGCATTTAAAACATTAATTCCATAGAATTAAAGATTTATTTTAATAAATTATATAAAAATCTTAATTGGGTGAAAAAATTCAATAATCTCCAAAAATATATATCATGAAGTGATATCCTTTGATATAGATGCATATAAATCATCAAGTACCACAAAATTGAAATCTTCAAAGTTCTTCATAATCTCTACATTTTTAGAGAAATTAGTAATTTTTATCTTCATATCATTTTCCATCAAAAAATATTTTTACTCTAAAAACTCTACTAGAAACCCTTGAGATCAATAAACCACTATGAAACTAATTAGAACTTTGTATCACAACATTACCCACTAGAATCAAATCCATCATCTTCCTCATGAAAGATATCAAGGTAGGTATTATAAATATCGTATTCCACATCCCAAGTTACTTCCTTACTCTCATGCCTATCCCAAATAACTTATACTATTGGAATCAACTTGCTTCTTAGCTTTCTCTCAATCCAATAAATAATCCATACTAGAAGTTCTACATAACTTTTATTGGATTTTAATCATAGCACTTGCCAATCTCATACATGACTTGGGTCAAGCACATAATTATGTAACATCAAGTTACAAAAGGCATCATGTGTACCCTATAGTTGTGATGGAAGGCTAGCCTAATATGCCACTTCTCTTATCTAGCAAACAATCTTAAATGGTCTGATAAATTAAGATGATAATTTTTAATTGGGGTAACTAAACTTGCAACTATAATATCCCATCTATGTCTAATGTCTAATTTGAAATTATAATTATAAACTTAATGCAATAATGCTATTACATAAGTGCATTTAATTATTATCCTTTATTAATGAGTAAATTATAGTTCATTGGTCAATACCTGTGATTTCATTTAATAGATTATGCTAAGCTATAATATTATTTTATCTATAAGCATATTAATCATCTTCATTATTTTAGTGCCTTTATTCCATTTAAAATAGAATAACCAGTAATGCTAAAGAAGGAATTAACATTGATTTACTATATCTATCTACCTACCTTTCATCCCTAAACATATAACTTTACTAAGTCTCTAAGAAGCTAATTATGTAGGTTTTTAAAACTAGAGTAGCTAATTTTCTTTCTTTTTTTCCATTTTCTAAGAAAAAAAATTTACATTTAATAGTAGCAACATCATATAATAAAAAATATTTGTCAAATATCTAGCCCACCTTAATGATTTTTGAAGGTATTATGATAATAATGATAATGAATGATATGTAACAATGAGGTGTTAACCTCATGGTAAGATTCTTGATTTTAAAAATTTAAATTTTGAGTCCAATTCTAATGAGTAGCACTGAAATTAAATCATTTAGTCACATATGTATGAAAATAATATCAAGTTTGAATAGTTGAATTCTAAAAAAGAAGTTGATAAATAGGCATGCTCTTATCATGAATTGAACACATGGCCTAATATAGAACATTAAATTATTAAGCTATCATTTACAATTATAAGCATCTAATTTAGCATATGATTAATATAGTTTATTATGCTTCATTATAAAGTCATTGAAAACTAGTTTAAGTGATTAGCTCATTGTCAAGACACATCACTATGTTCTTGCTTAGTGGTAAATCTCTTGATTTATCAACTCTAAGTTATAGGTTTGATTCTAACAAGAATCTCTTTGTTATCAAGTTGTTATTTGACTATATTTCATGGGGGTAAATATTATTAAAAAATATATATTTTTTTCCCCTCTTTGTATGCTTTTCTTAAGCCATCACCATAAAAGTAAAATGTTAAAAAACCATCATTGCACAAATTTAAAATTCCAAGTATAATTTCTATAGATTACATTTAAAATCATACGACCATTGTGCCCTAAGCATTCATTTTCTTCTACACTATAACTAAGTGTGCAAGAATTAAAATTATTAGTACACTTCCATTGAGCATTCAACCTCCATATGTAACCACATTATCCATCACATTACTATGCTAATGTGCAAACATTTGCTAGCACACTACCATGCTATAACTAGCCATTTATGACCACACCAGTAAGATTTCACCAAAGTTCAATACTTATGTATGCCTAGTTGTCATAGCATTGAGATTTAACTATCACACTGTTGAGCTTTCATTATTGCATTGTTAAGCTTTCACTACTACATCATTGCATCACCATTACTACCATGTAGTCACTACCATATCATTATTAATTACTATATGTCATAGTTGCTTGCTCTTATTATGTTATTCACTATCCTAGCTATCTACAATTTCTTTTGCTATTCTCCATGAATATTCTACAAACCCTTTGATTTCTTTCAACATTTTTATCATTATGTCCTAACTTTAGCCTTTTTAGTAAATGTTTAATGAAATGCCCATATATTTCATTCAAGGTATTTTTTATCATGTCTTTAATTCATCCTTTTTCGTAATTTTTTAACAAAATGGCCATAGTTTTTATTTAAAATTTTTCTCAGTATGTCTTGAGTTGTCTTCTTAGTAACTTTTTTAATAAAATGAAAATAATAATAAGTAATTATTTTTCTAATTATACATTAAATATCCATACATTATATTTCTTCCATCACTTTTCTACCATATTTTTCAAAGCATAAATTTTCATATTTTTTTCTTTGTTTAATTAATTTTATAAATAAATAATTAAAGAATTGATCTCATATGACAATGTTGTATGATAAAACTAAGCATTGTATAGGATAGAGATTTTTATAAGACTTTGAGACGTCAAATACAATGTGAGACTAAATTTTATTATAGTTTCTTATAGATAGTAGGATGATACAATGTGATAGCTATGATAAAATACTAGCAATAACCTTTCTATTTAAGTCTTAGCTCATACAATAACCATACTATGAGTGGATTTTAGCAATTAACCAACAATATGATAGAAGAACTCATATTATATTATCCTATGATGAAAACTGATGCACCAAAATAATTTATAATTTGAGAGTAGAACTCATATGGCATTTTCCTATGATGAAAGCCTATTAATTACAATCTAACATTGACCATTAGCCCATAAGATAATTGTTCTATGATTAGAGCCTAGTAATCATATGATGCTCACTTTATGAGTAGCTCTTAGTAACAAACCTGCAATAGATATTATGAGATCATAATAACATCATATAAGTAACATTCATGATTTCATAATAAAAAGATATTTTGATTTTCTAAGACATGGAATAATAAGATAAAAATACTATTAGTAGAGCATACAAAAAACCAATAATATAAAGGATGGTATCATACAATGACCATACTATGAGTAAATCCACATACTAGACTTATAATAGATATTGTAAGGTAGTAAGAAAATCATACCTTTGTAATGTCCTATCCCCTATTAAATGAGAAATTGTACTATTAATCATGTAATTAGTCTTTGAAAAAAGGAATGTCTCATTATGAAAAGTTGCAACTATTCATGGTACACCTTAGCAAAGGTTTTACCTATAGAATTTAAGGCCAAGCATAGGGGTTGTATCAGCATGGATTTGTAGAGCTAGCAACTAGTAAGTGATAGAAGCCAAGTAAAGCAGGACAAGAAGTGACTAATCACCACTTTAGCTAGATGGACTAATCATGATGGTAGTATTGGAGTACCTGTACAGTCCTAAGTTTCATAGAAAGATAAGCCAGAGGGCATTATAGCATACCAACCATTCCATGAATTTTCTATTTCTTTTCATTCTAATTGCATGTTCATTCATTATTATTTTGAATCTTCAATGAGTGATTGTGTTATTTTCAAGTAATGGGATGATGTTACACAACAAATGGGCATACTTCATCAACATCCAAAAATGAGATTTCACAGCTTTATCATGCATAATGATAGAATATGAATCATATGATGTTCATGTTATAATAAAAGCCTAACAAGTTTAAGATGATGCTTAGCCAAAACTTATTAGATCATATGACTATCTGTAACCCTAGTAAGATTCTATCATAGAGATCATGGGATCATATGGAAACCACACTATGAGTAAATCTACAATGCATAATCTAAGATTATGAATCATACAATGATAACACCAAAAAAATTCAAACTCAATGAGTAGATCGTGCCACATGAAACTTGGAGTTAAGCCTGATATCATACAATTACCATGATATCTATAGATCCTATTAAGAACATGCATAGAAGGTAAGATCATATCTATAGATCCTCATATCATACAATTACCATGCTATTTGTAGATCCTATATAGAATGTAAGATCATATGATGAACATACTATGCATAAAACCCTATAACAAACCTAAAATGCATACATGTAAGAGTGTAAAACCACTACACTAGAAACATTCATACTCTAAGAGTAGGATCCATACAATGATCATGCTATGATAGAATCCTAACACATGTAATCTTGGATTAAGCTTCTTCTCATAGAACTATTGTGCTATTTTGGAATCTTGGTAAGAATTGAATATCCATAATCTAATAGCATGAATTATGCAATGATTATGCTATGAAAAATTTAATGCATGCAATATAGGATTGAGGCTTGACTCATAAGCTAACTATGCTATGATATAATGCTAACACATGTAACCCATGGTTGAACCTTGTAAGAACTTATCATGTAGATGATGAAACAATATAATGACTATGCTATGATTAATTCTCATAATGCATTAGTATATGAAACTAAGACCACAAGACCATAAACATTTTATACATGAGATTCAAATTCATAGCATGACCATGATATGATTGAATCCTAATGGTTGTGAAACATTTGTAATGAAACCTACCTAGGATATGATAATCATACAAGAACAATATTTATAAGGAGAGCTTGGTTATGTGGATATTTAGCTCCTATTATGACTACATAATGATGATTCTTTATAATATCCATGCATTCATCATTACAAAAAACATAAAATTTCATACAATGATCATGTTATGACAATAAATAAATAGATGGTAAAATAGCATATATCTTAGATCATATTATGATCACAAAATGATGATGATCAAATAAAAAAAATACTTGTAATTAAAACCTAGTTAAATGAAGATTTGACCATATGATAACAAATAAATGAAAATTCTAAACAATCAAGAAGGTAAGACTATATTCATGAACATGACAATAATAAACTACTAGTTATTATGAATGCCTAATCATGGCACTTTCAATTGCATTGAGAAGTAAGATCCAAAGGGTTTCTAACATCCTATGTTATGAGGATATCACCCATACCTAACGTTTTAATAATCATTTGTATTATGTTCTTGACTTTTATTTGCTATGTATTGTGTGAATTTGACATGTTTTCATGCATTTGGAAAGGTTTTGGTACTAATGAGAGCTTAAATGAGAGGTTTTTGGCTTTCTTCAAAACATCTAACTATTTTGTGGATAGTCTAAAAAGATGTTTTCAATACTTGAAAGATACATTCTAGTGATTAAAAAATGTCTTGCATGCATGAAAGACAAGTTTTTTATAGGCTATAACCTTTAGAAGTTTTCAAATAAACCTAAAAGGCATCTTTCTATATAGGATTTCTTATTAAGAAATATAGCTTCCATGACTCAAAAATGTCTTTCTAATTATAAGAAACAATCAAAACTTCAAGAATTTGGGTACCAAGTGATTAAAAAAGCTGTAAGTGAACAAAAAATCCTTCCATTGTATATCCATGATGACATGAGAAAATAGAGATCCATGATTACAAATGATGAATCATCAATTAGCTGAGATATCATAGATGCAATGTCATTGATGCTACATCACATCTATGTTGTAGCATCCCTATCAATGCATCTCACTTGGCTACTGCATAGTATATGGTATGTTGCATATACGATGTTGTAGATGCTACATCACATGGGTTTTACAAATAAAGTCAATTTTTGGTCAACTACGATATCAAATATCCAATATTGGAGTTGCAATATTGCATATCCAATATTGGAGCACAAGCTATGACATTTGATATCTAATATCATGGGATGTGTACCTACCTATAAATACAAAACTTAGATGCAGGGTCCAACATAAGTTTCATTCCATCCTTAGGTAGATTCTTGTAGTTTCATTTCATAGTTTTATAGATAGAGTGAATGGCTATAGTGTGGTATTGAGTAGTTGTATAGAATCCTTATTTGGGTGAAGTGTACTTGGGCATAGTTCATGTCTGAAAATAAAGATCAAGATTTCTTTTCATCATTGAAGTATCCACTTAGTTTTACTATTTTAATTAGCATAGTTTTTACTATTTTCTTAGTTTAATCATTTACATTTCCAAGTATTTTACTTATTCATTAGTAAAGAAGAATGAGTGTGACTAGTTTTGAGCATTTAAGTGTAATCGTTTGGTAATTCTAGTAGTATTATTGTGTGGTTCATCCAGTAGCATAACTCTTAGTACCTTAGTAATTGTTACATGAGCCCAAGATGTGTATGGTAAGCTAGGACCAAATGCTTAATGCTCTAGGTTAGAGTAGATTTACATTAGTATCATTACGTAGGTTTAAATTTCTTTCTCAATTATGTTTATCACTAGGACTAAAATGAGCCAAACAACATCAAGTATCATATGTCTCACATTGGACTAAACCATATGCAATAAAGCTACCACTAGTCCAAGTGGGAAGACAACAACCTATAATCAATGGTTAACAATCTAGATGCCACAACTATTTCCATCCATGGAATTCAATTGGATCATCTATGAATGCTTATGATTCATATGGTTGGGTGTAGGGGGTACCTGCTGCTCATCATTCGCATCGTGCCAAGGATGACACTACTTATCTAGATTAATTATATTCTACACAATTGGTGTAAACATATTAATGAACTATATTTTAGAAAATATTACTATTTTAAGTCATATACATTATTAAACAAAACCATGTCTTCATCACATAGGACCAATAATGTATCATATGATGAAAAAAATAGTAGGAGAAATGATAAGACATATACTAAAGAAAATTAGAGTGAAAAATCACAAGCAGGGATTTTGAATGCTTATTTAGACCCTTACTACACTCAAAGACTACATTCAACTAATGTAGACAATACTAGAGGAGATGGAGTATGTCCTAGCATAAGAAGGGCCTCAAGGCCTATGACCTTCTCCAAACCTAGAAGAGATAAATCAAGGGACCAAAAGGGGAAATATAGGAACCATGACAATTCTACTAGTTCACCATCTTCCTCTTCCTCTTCCAAATCTAGTTTTAATAAAGATGAATGTAGGTATAGAAATATGGATTAAGATGAAGATAGAAGTAGAAATAGATGAGATCATCATTGTGAGCATGAATGAAATCATCATAATTATAAAACTAGAAATAGAAATTATCACCATGACATGTTTGATGATGATGAACCCTTTTTGGCTACTAGGAGCATGACATAGATAACAGAGGTAGTTAGAATACCCCACAAGCATCAAAAAGAAATTTGCATCAAAAGGATTCATATGAATAACATCCGTAAATTTTTGGGAGGCTATAACCCTTATGAAAAACATTAATTAAAGCCTTCCATGATGCATGTGCCTTGCAAAACATCGAGAGTGAGTGGAAAAGCTTACACTCTTTCCTAGGATACTAGTTGACAAAGCTAAAAGTTGGTATAGATCGTTGGAACTAGGTTCAATCCATCAATGATCCACAATACAAGAACTCTTCCACAAGAAATACCAACCCTATGCAAGAGTGTTCAATGTAAGGAAACAAATCCAAGTATGGAGGTAAGAAAAACATGAATCCTTGGTTGTAGATGTCTAGGCCATGATTTCTCTCAAAATGAGTAGCTTTCTCACATCATATATGGGATTCATAACCAAATGAGAGAGAACCTTAGGATTTATGCCCAAGGTCAGTTATCCAAATTAAAATCCTATCAAATACAAAGGCTAGTTGCGCAGGTGGCATAAGAAGAAGGAGAGCTATGTAAATGAGAAAATATAGAGGAATATAAGTGGGATCCAACTCTTCAAAAGAAGAGGATCCCTATCTATGATGAGGAAAATGAGGTAGATCTTGATGAAGTGATTTCACAACAAACCTTACCAACACACAAGTCTATTTCTAAACTTGAAGAAAGGATAGATGAGATGTGGGAGTTAATGAATGACAAAGGTGCAACTAATGTGAAAACCTTAAAAGAGAGGGTAATGCAAAAACGATTGAGTGATCAAAATATGAAGAGGAAAAATAACAAAGAAATAGGTAGGAACACTTATTAGTAAAAAGGAAAAATAACTATAGCAGAAAAGGATATACACTCAACCATAGAAGAGGATGATGGATGTGACATTTGCCAATATGACCATCCAAAGAGTTATTACCTAGTTATGTTACATCTACAAGACTTTGGAGCTTTTGCTTTGAATCCCAAGTTCATACCAAAGAAAATGCCTAGAAAATTACCTCACTCACAAGGTAATTATAGATAGTCCTACAACCAACCATACTATTCTAGTGGGACTTCTTATCAACCTCAATACTACTATCAACTACAATGGCAAAACCCACAATTATGGAGGATGATATCAATAAACTAGGAATACCCTTATTGCTAGCCAAACCCATATGACTACTATGTTTAATAATGTATTTCCCTAAATGGTTCTACTTCCTTTACCTTGAATCACTATTATCACTCTACCAAATATCATCAACCTGTAGCATTTCCTATGGGATTACCATCTGAAACCTCTTAACCTCTATGACATCCTCAATATTTGCATACTTCCCTCCACCATATGTCACTGCTAACAACAAAGGAAGCATTGAGACCACAATATCAATGGAAGAATGCCACTTGTGCTATGAACATACACATAAATGCTAATGCTAGGAGATCTAAACCACTATCTTGAAAAAATCATTTCTTTAGGATAGTTTTCACACATGAGCACAAAGATTGTGGACCTACTAGCTCATCAAAACCAACACAAGGCCAGCCCAGTGCAACACCTTTTCTTACTAAAATAATGTCATTCAATCCTACACAAGGGCCAAGAATCATCACTACTCTAGTGCAAAACATAATAGATGAACCTATCACTATGGAGAGACAACCAATTCTATGCATCACTATAGATAAATATGGATGCAATTGTCAATTGACCTTCTAGAATGTCAACATAATCATTACACTAGTCCACAAAAAATGTGAAAAAAAAAGTGTGTGCACAAGAGAGAGTAGAGGCCACTGTATTAAAAGACATGAAATGGCCAAAAATTGAGAGATTTTAATTGTCCAAAACATGCATGGAAACATCTAAACCATTTATTAACTCCTATTCTAAAAAAATGATACCAACTAAGAACTTACCAATGAAAATATAAAGCATAATCATACACCATGATATAGAGGAAATAAGGACTTAAATGATCAAATTACAATTAACATCACATTTACTTGGAATGATAACTAAATAACTAAGTCACTAAGGATGGTAAGTGAGAAACCTCACGTGCATGATCTAGGTGAACTAGGATCCATTTTCCAAACACTTGTCCATGAATTAGTCATGGAAGAGATACCTATCATGATCAAGAAATTAATAAGCATATTTCAACTTTTTTTTTCAACTTCTTTTTTATTTCTAATTTTTTGTTATGCCTTTTCACATTTTTTACCAATTTTCACATTCTTTGATATCTTTTCATTCTTTTATATTTTTTTCATTTCTTAAACCATTTACACTTCTTTGATATTTTTTGCTTCTTTTAATCATTTTCATTCTTTTTGATCTTTTTTATTCTTAATATCTTTTACAATTTTTCATACTTTGTTTACATGCTACTTGTACGTATTTCTATCAATTTTGAATAAAACATATTAAATAAAGCAAGATGTAGTTTCAATAAGGTGAATATTTTTCTATGTTATCAAAGCATAAGTGACTGATTATTTGTATAGTGAGACCACATCACCAATCCATCCATTCAAATAATATGATATTCTTACCATGTCCATAATGATATTCTTTTCATCATCAAACTAAGAATAAACTTTTGAACATTATGCTTGGATAGAAAAGTGAAGAACCAAGTAGGAATGTAAAGGGCATGACATCAAGGGGATTTGTGGATTTTCTTAAATTATTTTTGTGAGTTCTATCCTGTTGGTAAGAAAGTATTATATCCATGTAGATCTAATGTAAAATGGAAGTAAGCATACAATGAGTGTTTCCTTATCCTATCATTTGAAAGACATGTTACCCATGCCTAAAGGTAGTGTTGGCGACTGTTTGGGACGCGACCACCAACGAGTGTCCTCGAACAGGATTAAGGTGCCTGCTGGTCTCTGGCAACACCAAGGCTCAAATACCTCCAAATAAACTCAGTAGTTAATGTGAGTATGTGTGTGTGATGTTGCGGTGTGCGGTTGTGAGAAATGTAACGATTG
>MNCI01006688.1:374675-417057 GCA_015680685.1 Gnetum montanum | reverse complement strand
TAAGAGCAATCTAAAAATCCCAAAATTACTTGCCAAGGATGATACTATCTAAACCACTAGCTAAACAGTTTAAACAAAACAAAAAATGAAATGCATAACTCACAGGACCATGACAAAGAGGCTGAAATCTTTATTCTAGCAAGCCATCTTACAAGCAATCATTCAATTTCTTCTTTACAAAGCTCTTCTCAAGACCCCAAGTGTGTCTCCAAGTGAGAGCCCAAGTGCTAACTAGTAGCCTTCCAAAGTGTGATGTATGAGACCTCCCAAAAGTCCCAATTTGATGATGATGATGATCCCCCCTTATTTTTCCAATCCCCCTTGAAGCCTTTTTATAGGATTCCAAGGTAGGTAGGGAAGTTACATATTTAAAAATATCTTACCTAACTTCTTTCCCAAGTAACTTGGCCAACCAATTAGGAGATTACTTGCTCAACAAGTTAGGAGGTTACTTGCCCAACAAGTTAGATAAGTTACAACAATTTTGGGTGGTTGCAACCACCAAAGAGATAAAAAGGGTTGTAGTTGACAAGTGGCCTTGGTGGTTACAATATCATAGAAAATTAAAATACAATCACTAAGATACATAGAAATACAAGCTATAATTGCAACTTATTCCATATCCTCTTTATTTTGCTTTTTCATGTTCAATTCCACCTTGGTCATCTTAGGTCTCCCAGTTTTCCTAAATCTCTGGCGTGTCTTATTCTCATACTCTATGAATTTGCACATCAATTCAACTATAATCTGGTGTACTTCAACTTACTCTTCAAACAAAAGCAAATTAAATTCTCATGAATTCCTGGCAAGTACTCTAAAACATATGATTCCTCATAAAATGTAAGTGCCCGAACCGCTGATACACGTGCCTTTACCAATAAGCCTTTATCTCCTTTGGAATTGCTACTATTAAAGACTTGAAATTTGGATAGCGGTTGTGATGGAGGCAGTTGCAACTTCTTGGATGGCCCGATACTCAGAAATTGTTCGTCAGAATTTTGGAAAAGAAGCTTGATAATCAGCAAAAGGGGCAATTGACATGAAGCTTAGAAATAGTAACGTCCACAAGGTCGTTAGAGTCCGTCAGCGTTGGAGTCTGAAGGTGAGTCTGCATCGTGATTGGTGTCACTACTCTGCATCTTCCAAGTCCTCTGCCTTCTGTTCTTCACTCGTGCGTAGGCGCTTTCGCTGGTGCTGCTCTGCTGCCGTTCGTCCGTTTCGTCGTTGGCTTGGGCTGAAGTTTGGGGTTTGGGTTGTTGTGTGGATGAAGGTGAAGGTGAAGCTGAAGATGGGCCTACCATGGTAGAGTAGGTGTTGACATTGGGGATTGTTGTTCCCTCTTTGTAGCAAACATCGTGCAGACGGAGACGGAGAGCATGAGCGGCACCCTGCGGCTTGGGCCGTCATAGCGCCCTTGCCATCAACAACGTGGAAAGCACTGGGATTACCATTCTTGAAACAGAGACGCAGCAGGGTTAGCCTTTTGTTTATCAGAGCCAGGGTTTTTGGCGTAGCTTCATGGCCAAGACTGTGAATGCCTTGCGAGAATCATCCTTTGGGCAATTAGAGTTGTTCCATTTTTCTGCACTGCCACTCCATTAGCGGTGGCCGATCCTTCCATATTTTTGCTCATTCCTCTCTTCTGTTGAACCCACAATTTCTTTACAGGGAAATATAAGGGTCCACTTCCAGACACATCACCAGTTGCATCCCTAATAAACTTGTGTGAGAAGAAATCTTCATACGAAATCCTCTTAACTAGATTTTTCTATAATAATTTTGTGCATAGATTAATGCAATCTAGGTGGATCTGCCTCATAACTTCATGAGAAAAACTTATATGATTTTTCTTCAAGATGGTTTTTAGCAACTGAAAAAAAAAACAATTCATCTGAGCTTCACTTTTGGCAAGGAAAGGAGGTTTACCAGTAACTAACTGGTATAAAATGCAATTCATGCTCCATAAATCATCCTTTTCCTTGTAGTAATGCAATTGCATTATCTCTGGAGACATATACAATGGTGAACCATAATTAGTTGCTGCTAAATCTCAAGATTCTAAATATCTTGCCAATCCAAAGTCAGCAATTTTCAAAATTGCCCTGTCATTCGCAATTACCAATAAGAGATTCTAAGGCTTTAGGTCTCAATGTATTATGTTGCTCTGTTGTAGAACCTTTAAACCTACAGATCGATGGGTTGACATATAAATATATATGTATGTGTGTAATATTTGTCCATCTTTCGTATGCTTGGGACCCATGATTTGCTAATTAGTGGTGGCTTTCATAGTGAAAAATGGCCGAAGTCCAACATTTTTCCAATCTCAGAAACATGAAACTTTCTTCTCTTTCTATGGATACATTCCAGTGAGGCGACTTGAGAACCACCAGATTATGATTCTTAGCAAGTCATGACATTAATCATTCAAAATTTGCATTGTAATTTTTGCTCATGGCACTAAGATGGATAATTCCCTAAATAAATGTAGCTACAATATCTAGCACAGACCATTCCAACTTCATGGTAAGTTAACTGTTGTAGAATTCTTTACGGGAAAGACCATAATCCTCCTTAAATAGTTTTAATTCATTAGGACTCTGTACCTCACCATTTGCAAATAAATCTACCTGTTCCATGAAATGGCCAAAATGTGCCAACAGGTAGTCCTCTAGTAAGGTTGACATAGTTAAGAAAAAATTCATGCATAGAATAAATTTTTGGGCATCCTACTAGAAAGACATGTTACCCATCCCTAAAGGTAGGTGGCTTCTCAAGAATTAAAAAAAAATAATAATAAAGAGTGCATCATGTCACTAGGAAGTGGTTTGGACTCGATTTACATCTTAGAAAGAAGAGCTAATGATTACCTTAACCATTAGTAACACACAAGGATTCATTATGCCTATGGTAAGATACCTCACATCCCAATTTTAGTAATCTTTTCTATAGTTCATCTCACCTCACTATATATTTAATCATAACTTATGATTTTTTATAATATATCATTAATTTCCAAATTTGGTGATACTTATATGTGTGTTTTGCTAAATAGGTGTCTTACATTCAACTCCTTGAGTGCCAAAGGACACTTTTAGGTGTGGCTATACAAGGGCATTAAGGGGTGGAGCCTGCTTTGGGACGGACCCACTTGTATAACTCTTGTATATCATACTTAATAAGTAATTTCAAATTATCTTGTGCCTTTTGAAACATCTACTAAACTTCCCATATCATCTAATAATCTATTTGTACATCAAAAATTCATTATCAATTTGTTATCCATACATAAACATTTTTTGCTCAAGATTTCTTCATCATGAACCATGAACACTAACTTCTTTAAAACTATGCATCACTCATGGCCCATGATCATATAGACAAGATTTATATCTTTCAAAAATTTCATTTGACTCATTTTTCCAAGAAAAATCAATGAAAAATTTGAAATTTTTAATAATGACATCATAGGAACCTATGGTGTTGTATCTATGATGTATGATCTACAATGTCATGCATATAAAAATAGTATATATATGTCTAGGAGTTAGTAAAATTATTTACTTCCTCATTTTGCAACAAGATAATTTTTGTAGTTTTTTTAGAACTATTGAACACTAGCTTCTAAAGGCAATAGCTTCTCCCTTGTAGCTTTAATTTACAAAATTCTTAAATCCTATTGATCCCAAAGTGCTCAACTTAGTCATGGGGGATGCATTGCACGAGGAAAATTTAAAATTTAAAAATTTGAGCCAAAAATTTTTAATTCTAGAAGATACTATAAAGAGTAATTACAAAGAAACAATAAGAATCTTAAAGTTAATCAATCAAACTAAGGCCAGAATGATTCAAATAATACTCCTAATAGACCATATCAACTATTTTCGGCCATAATAAGCAAAGAAAATAATAGACAATCATAAGTAATTAAAAGATATAATACCTAAGGGGTTCCTTTTTTGCATATTTTTCTAATTCTGCAACCATAATATGATAGGAACTTTATCTAACCAAGGGTATGAGCAAGGTAGAAAAGGACTAAGAATTACTAGGAACACACTAATAATTTTAAACCCTATTTGATTGTAGATGGGACCAAAGAGACCACTAGAAGAAGGGCCTTGACAACCTGGAAGCTATAAAGATGAAACTCTAGGCATCTCCATTATGACCCACACTAACCAACAATGGTGAATGGAACTTAGGAGAAACATACTAATTTTGGTGAAATAAACAAGTTGATAAAATAGTTAAAACTAAGGGAGTCTTTGTGCTATGCTCAGTAGAGGGAGTAGATGGAAAGAAGATAAGGGTAGAAGAGGAAAAACTTCAAGCACTTTTGAACAAATATCAATTTTAGAAGCCTAACAATAAAGGAAAGAAGATAATGGAAGATCCACCACTACTTGAAATATAAACTATATCAATCCACTTCAAATTTGGTTTCTATTTTGTCATTTAACTATGTCATTTTTTTGTACACACCACTATGGCACTCAGAGTTAGTCAGTAGTTAGAGTTAGTCAATAATCTTGTACCTTTCCAATTTTGTAAAGAAAGCTCACTCCTAACCTATTAACTTGAGGATGAGTTTTTAGTTATTTGTGAGGGTACAATGAATCATCAATTGGCTAAGATATCATAGATGCTATGTTGTAGATGCTACATCCCATCTATGTTGAAGCATCCTTGTTAGTGCATCTGAGTTGGCTACTTGTTGTATATGCTACATCGCATGGGGTTTATGAATAAAGTTAATTTTTGGTTAGCTACAATATTTGATATCTAATACCAAATCTATGATATCACATATTTGATATCAGAGCATAATCTATGATATCATATATTCAATATCGTGGGATGTGTGCCTACCTAAAAATATAACACTTAGGAAAATAGTCCAACATAAGTTTTATTTCATCCATAGGTAGATTTTTATAGTTTCATTTCATAGTTTTAGCGATAGAGTGAATTCTTGTAGTGTGGTGTTGAGCAGTTTTACGGAATTTTTATTTGAGTGAAGTATACTTGGGCATAGTTCATGTTTGGAAATAAAGATCAAGACTACTTTTCATTGTTGTAGCATCCACGTAGTTTTACTATTTTACTTGGCATAGTTTTTATTGTTTTCTTAGTTTAATCATTTACATTTCCAAGTATTTTACTTTACTTGTTCATTAGTAAAGTAGAATGAGTACGAATGGTTTCGGGCATTTAAGTGTAATTGTTTGGTAATCCTAGTAGTGTTATTGCTTGGTTCACCCAGTAGCATAATGCTTAGTAACCTAGTAATGGTTACATGAGCCCAAGACATGTATTATAAGTCAAGACCAGATGCTCATCACTCTAGGCTAGAGTAGATTTACATTACTATCTTTGGTTAGGTTTAAATTTTATTATCAATTATGTTTATCACTAGAAGTAAAAAAAGCCTAACAACATCAATTATCATATGCCTCACTTTGGAATAAACCATACATGAAAAATCTACCACTAGTCCAAGTGGGAAGACAACATCTTACAATCAATGCTTAACAATCTAGATGTTACAACTAGTCCCAACCATGGAATTCAACCAGATTGTGCATGAATTCTTGTGATTCATATGGTTGGGCATAGGAGCTATTCAGAACTCATCAACAAAGATCAATGAAAAGAAAGAAGAAATTATATGAAGCTCATCTTAAGCATCCATTGTAGATTTCATTGTCAATGATATGTGTGAGTATGTTATGAGAGGATATTGAGCTCTTATCTTTCCTTGGAAACTTTTCTTCTAGAACTTTTGTATTTCATTCTCCATTATAAGCAAGAATAAGGTATGATATTATTTTTTATTCTAATTGTATAAGCATTTTTTAGGATTTGACTTCACTTTGATGCTTTTAAGGCCTAGTCCTTAATACATTGGTATAAGAGCATAGAGTCAAAAATAATTGACTGAAGTAGATGAATCCTCTACATTAGCTCATAAGGAATTCACTTATCTCCAATTTTTTTTTTTTGCAATTTTATTGATGTTATTTTTTCAAGCTTAATTAGTATTTGATTAGAGTCCTTTTGGTTATATTGGGTGATCAAGTGAATTGGCTATAAGAAATTTTATTATTTGGGATACCTAGTATCATTTTCTTGTTAAGGTTTGTGGAAATTATGTAAATCCTATTTTGGGTATTCTTGTATCTTATGAAAACTAATTAGTTACTATAATTTTGGTTGTGGGTACTCTTACTCCTTTTGAAATTTCATGCATTTTTATTGAATTTTTGTTTTCAGCCTCTTTGATCATGGCATCCAAGAAGAAATTAGTCCAAGACTTAATTATGAACATGGAAGACATGAGAGATGCACTTAAAGTTCTTGTGAAAATAATTGAAAAACTTGAAGAAATCAAAAATTATCCTCCATCATCAAGGGTATATAAGCAATATTTCAACTCAAACTTTTATTTACCAAGGACTTCTTCAACAAAGAAATCATCGATGCTAGTGTGGATAGAAAACTTAGAAGGGGGGTTGAATAAGTTTCCTATTTAAAATTGTTACAACCACTAAAATCAAACAAAATTTTTATGTGGTTCTCCAACATGGGTATGTCCACACTCAAAGGGTAGAATCCATGCACAACTCTAGAATTTGTTGCTTCAAATGTGATTTGATGGGCACCATAATGTTTATAAGATTTGAGCTCCACTTCAGAGTTTTTTATTACTGCAAAAATACTCAACACCACAAGGTTCCAACAAGCTCAAAAATGTGGTTTAAAGGATTGCACAACCTTTACAAACATGAGCTCAACACAAGAGTGTTTTGTTTTTGTAAAATCACTTAGCCTCGTAAGGTCCCAACAAGCCCAACGAAGATGCCTTCCCACAAGAAGCACATCAACCTTGTAGGGGTACAAAGAAAGTAAGAAAGTAAAAGATCAAGGAAAGAGTGTAACTTGATTTGCAAAGTCCTTATAATGAGGCTCAATATAATTAATATAAAAATATAATAATACAATGAAGAAGAAAGAAAAATTCTCTTGAGTAGCCAATAATGAATCTTTTAATGAATATTACTTGCACAATTACCAAGAATTTTAGTAACTCTTATACCCTTGGAGTTTCCAAAAACTCCTTAGAATTCATGCAACAACTATGAAATAGCTAGTATATATGTCTACTTCAAGGATGAGATGTCTAACTATGAACAACCTTAATGCAGGAGTTACATATACCTGGAAATGTAGAGGTCTATAGTGAGATGTGTACCTATAGATGTGTATTCTCAAATTTAGACATCTACTATTTTTCTTAGATGTCTACTCTACTTTGGACACTTTGATATCTGGTGCATTCCATGATCATTTTGACACCTTGGTAGTCTTAGAAATATCTTCATTTGGCTCATAGACTTCTTTGCCATCCACATTGTCATCGTTTCCTCTTTAGTCTTTATTTCATCATTATAGCTGTTGTTCTTGAAGTCCTTTGCTAAATAACTTTCTCATGGTCTTGCAAGATCATAATCACACATGCATTCTACATTCTCCATTTTTTCTAAAGTTTTGACATACCAAAAGGTGAACAATCTCCCCTTTTGGTGATATCCAAACCATAACAAAATAGGTTAGTTCATTTCATACTATATAAATTATATGGTAAATAATAAAAGCATTTAAGACATATAAATTTCAATGGTAATAGACGGTATTGCCAAAATAATGATATAAGTGCTTAAGTCAATGGGTTCAAATCACATGAGTCCATAAGAAATAAAAATTGATAACATCATGAGGTCTCCACCATAGAAACAATCAACATCATATCACAATGATTAACAATATATGATAAACTATCATCAACTTTCCAAAAATAGATCGTAACCTACCCAAATTGCTATCACTAATATAACAAAATGCACAAAAGGCTATCCATACAAATATTAAAAAATTTGCATAAACTCTTCTCCTTTTCGGACATCACCAAAAGGAGGGACCATCATCAAAAGAGCCTATCCACTAACCTCAGTGCCATCATCAAAGTCATTATCAGAGAAAACTACCACATGATAAGGTTTATAAATTCTCTTCATCATTATCACTACTAGTGTTGGTGCTAGTGTGGTAGACATGTTGCTCATCATCATCATGTAAAGATAAAACTTGTACAAGAGATCTTTGTAGACATAGCTTCACCAGAAACTAAGATGATGTGAATGGATGAGATGAAACCTATTACAAAGTTGAGGAATCACTCTTTCTCTAATATGTGATAGGATCAAGTGGTCTCTACTAAGATGATGTCTCAAAGATTCTCTCCATCACTTGCTACTTAAAGGTTTGAGGAGTATCATCTTAAATATGAGAGCTAGATCCAAGCTATATAGGATCAAGAAACTCCCCCTAGACAAGTACTAGCAATGCATCAAGATCCTTAGAATTGGAGGCATTTTCTAAGTCATATGCCCAAGATGGCCCAACAAATATCAAGTGCCTTGCTAGAGTGAGATAGTCCTCCTCACTATCTAACATAAGAGGAGTGGTAATCTCCTTGAACTACTGCCCATATAGAGGAAGAGGTACTCTAGCTACATCCATTCTCTTACGAAGGTAAGAAAGGTTTCGTCCAATCATCCCAAGAGTCATAGCAAAAGGTTTCAACATCTTCTTTAGAGTTGATTTCACTTGACCACTACCATATTTAGACCTTCTTAATTGAGGAGAGATCCTAGAAGGTGATGTAGATCTCTTCTTTCTTGCTTTCTAAGGCCTAGATATTGTTGAATGATGCTCCTTTTCTTTGAATACTTACCCAAGCTTCTTTTACCTTTTAGTAGAGGAATATTGGAAATATGAACTTCTCTCTAATGTATCAAAAAAATAATAAGAAGAGGATATCCATAGACCCTCTCTCTCTAGTGAAAAGTCTTAACATGTCTTTGTAAAGGATATGACCTAAGTCTAGTGGTTGACTAGTAAGAAGGTAGTAAAGGAAAAAAGCTTGACTTAGAAAGAAATAGTTGTAGCTTTTCCCTTTAATAATGATATTATACAACATAATAAGGGAGAGTGTGAAAGGATCTAAGGCCATCTAATTTCTAAGTACTTTTCCACTTCATAAAGACACTGACTGACTAAAAAGAGCATCATAGAACTCATCATTGGAAATAAGGATTACACCATTAGAGAAAATATCAAACATAGAATGAACTATAATCCTATGAGCATCTGAGCTAGTAATTCTAAGAATGGCATTGACTACTTGGAAAGTTACTTCGATCAAAATGCCTCCAATAGTAGCATTTGTAATGGCAATGTTACTATAAAACATCCTTATGAGGATCTCAAGAACATAAAAATTCATTAAAATAAATAATGACCAATCTAGAGCTTGGGAAAATTCCATAAACTCCTTGTCACTGCACTACTAGAAGTAAAGAGATCTCCCAGATACTATAAAACTACAACGAGGTACCTCAAATCTATGTTGTACCTTAGTGGATCAAAATTGAGGTAGATATGTATTTGCAATGTTTGATGATGCTCCTTTGGACTTTTTACTCTTATGTAGTGGAGGCCTAGACATCCCAATCTTCTTATGGGCCATTGATCTACAAGGAGATGCACAAATTTGCACTATAGTGAAAGCCCTAGTTATCTACTTTTGGTCATCTAATCTTCGATGAGGGAAAATGAGAAAAATGATAAATGTTGGCTTTAATATAATCATGGCTATCAAGGGTTTTTTCCATAAATTTAGACATCTAACTCAAATAGTAGACATCTATCCCACATCTAAAGAAACTCCAATAGATATCTATCTTTAGATGTAGAAGTTTATGAGTAGACTTCTATCTTTCATATGTAGAAGTCTAAGGGTAGATGACTACAGGTAGATATCTAAACTAGTAGTGGAATGAGATATGGAAAGTTCATGCAATATTTTTCATGGATTACATTCCTTCAATAATATCAAGCAAGATGCAAAAATGAAAACTTATCTATGCTTACCTTACTTGCTGATGGGAGATCATAAAGTCAAAGGAGATTGGATATGAGGTTCTTTTTTGAAGTTCCTTCTTTCATCATACAAATTTCTTTCATTTTCAATGTGTAACCTTCTTTCATGAAATTATTAGTGAAATATCATTCACATTCTTCTTTTCACTTAATTCTCCACATCCTTTTTTTCTCCTTATCTTTTTGATTTATCTCCCACTCCTTTTTGTGCTACAATATTTCCTTTCTAGGTGCATTTGGGTAAGGCCAAGGAGTCTTAAAATATGACCAAGTATTCATGTGGTGAAATTTTAAATTGCAATCCCATTGCTTATGCCCAAATCTACCATAATAACATCATCTAAGCTTTTTACTTTAGGTAAACTAGTCAAACCTTAGAGCTTCCCTTTGATTGGATGAAGTGCCTATTGATACTTCTACCTTTATTGTAGCCTTTTATTTGGATGAAGTTTGTGTTGATGCTTCTTCTTGTTGACATCATCCCAGCCCACTTGTATCATGTCAACAACTTCCTTGTCCCAAAACTATGTGAAGGGATTCTTTTCCTTTTATAAGCCTCTCATTCACAAGTTTTGTATCTGCAAGTTCTTTTTTAATTTTCTCATAAGACAAGGTCAATTTCTCATTCTCAGCCCTTAGTTCTAAGTTTTCTTAAGAGAGGTCTAAATATTTTTTGTTGAGTAGAGATAAATCTTGATCCTTATCCTTTATATCCCTCTTTAGTTTTATACAAATATTTTGAAAGGACAAAAGTTCATTACACAATAGGCCATACCTTTCTTCATTAGTCTCTATTATCTAATCATCATTTTCTATTGTACTATCATCATCTTCTATGAGAGTCATGTGAATGATATGTGAATCTTGCATGGTCTAAACTTCCTCTTTACTTTTTTCTTCATCCTATCTAGCAAAGAAGTTGATTTTTTTTGGACCCAACTTCAAATTGATCTTTCTTTTGGGTCCTGCTATCATTGGAACATTTAGAAGCCACATGGCCTCTTCCATCACATATCTAGAATTCTAAAAAAATGCATCAAAATTTAAATTTTTAAAGTTCTTACCTTTTTTTTAGATTGATTAGACCCTAGTTGATTAAATTGTCTTCATTTTCTAGTGAGAAGTCTTTGAACTCTTCTTGATAGGAGAGTTAATTCATCTTCACTATGTAGTTCTTGTTTAGCCAACACCTTCTCCTTTGATGCAAATTTTATGATGATGGGCTTTTGTTTTATTTCTCCTTCACTTATGAGATTCATCTCATAAGAAATAATATAACTTTAAAGCTCTTCAAATTTTAGCATCAAAAAGTCTCTAATTTCTTTCATGGTGGTGACTTTCAATCTAAACTTAGGCTACAAAGTTCTAATTATTTTTATAATTACATCACTTTGTGGTAAGTAGTTGTCCATTCCTCTAATAGCTACAAAAGACCTTTTGCCCTAGAGAAGTAGTCCTTAATCTTTTCTCCTTCTCTCCATTTTAATTTATCATATTCTCTTTACAATACTAAAAGTTTTGATTTCTTGACAATAGAAGTACCTTCATAGGTTACCTCTAGAGTTTCTCATTTTTTGTTTGTGGTTTTACAACTACCTATTCTATGAATCATAGATTTATTTAATCCATGATATAGATAATTTTTAGCTTTTAAGTTAAACTAGAACTTATATTTTCCATTGGAAGTCCATTTTATTTATGGCTTAATTGCTCTTGTGGTGTTGTTGATGGGTGGTATGTAGCTTTTAAGAATTGAATCCAAAATTGTAAATTCCATGGGTTCAAAGAATACTTGAATTCTTACCTTCTAATATGGAAATTCAAACCCATCAAAAATTGGTGGCTTGGTGTAGGATATTCCCTTCATCATTCACTTTTAAAATGTGAAGCATGAACTTGAGAGTACTAGGCTCTGATACCACTTGTGGATTAAGAACTTAGAAGTGATGTGGAATAAGTTCCCTAATTAAAATCACTACATCTACCAAAATCAAACATAATTTTTACGTGATTCTCCAACTTGGATACATCCATACTTGGAGGGTAGAATCTATGCATACCTTGGGACTTTGTTGCTTCAAAATGTGTTTTGAAGGGCATTACAACCTTGATAAGATTTGAACTTTACTCTAGAGTTTTTCATTGCTCTAAAACCACTCAATCTTTCAAGGTTCCAAAAATCTAAAAATGTGGTTTAAAGATCCCATAACCTTTAAAAATATGAGCTCCACACCAAACTATTTTGTCACTACAAAAGCACTCAACCTTGCAAGGTCTCCACAAGCTCAACAAATATGCATTTTCACAAGAAGCGCATCAATCCCATAGGATTACAAAGAAACAAAGAAAGAAAAAGATCAACAAAAGAGTGTAACTTGATTTCTAGTGTTCTTGTAATAAGGCTTAATACAATCAATACAAACAAATGATGATATAGTGAAGAATAAAGAAAAATTCTCTTAAGTAGTCAATAATGGATGTTTCAATGAACAATTATTGCATAATTCCCAAGAAGTTTACTTAGTCTTACCCTTGGAGTTTTCAAAAATACCTCAGAATTTTTACAATGTCTATCAAATGGCTAGTATAGACATCTACTTCTAGGATGAGACATCTAAATGTGAACAACATCAATGTAGGAGTGATGTCTACTTGGAAATGTAGACATCTACAATGAGATGTCTATTCTCAAAGTTAAACATCTACTATTATTCTTAGATGTCTACTTGACATTAGATACTTTGATATCTAAGCCATTTCTTGATCATTTTGATATCTTGGGAGTCTTTAAAAGATCTTCATTTGGAATGTAGACTCTATTTCCATCCACATTCTTATCTTGTCCTATTTAGTATTTATTTCATCATTTTAGCTCTCATTCTTGAAGTCCTTTATTGATTAACTCTCTCATGGTCTTACAAAATCGCAATCACACATGCATTCTACATTATCCATTTTCTTTAATTTTTTGACATTCCACAAGGTTAACAACTAGACCTTAAAAATGAAATTTGATGTAGCTATATCTTTTTTGATCTCCTTGTTCTATCCTTCATGTGTGTTTTGTAGGTTTTGAGCTTGAAAAAGGCATCTTAAGATGTCTTGGCTAAGACCTGAAGGTGACATGAGACATCACCTAGTTCTTGTATAATCCTCAATATATCTTAGATGAGTATGTCCTATTAGTATATATCTTCTTATGTTAACCTTTTTGATGATGATCCCTTGATGTTTTTACATATTTGGGAATGTTTTGGACTCATCTAGATGCATTTAGGAGGTTCTAGGATATATGTGGACTTGTCTGAAGGCATTTAGAGGTTCCAAGCCTCAAAATAACCATCTTTCTATCTAGCCCTAATAGGTGAGACATCTTAGCTACATCTAAGATGTCTTAGCTTTATTCAGGATGTCTCATGCAAGATGTCTTAAGCAAGAAATCTTTACCTAGGATGAGATATCTAGGAAAAATAGTAGATGTTCTTTTCAAGAGCTAGGATAACTCAGAGACATCTTGAAAAGATCATAGAAAATTTGAACTTGTAAAGAAACTTCTAAAATTGGTTGTTCCAATTTAGAATATAGCAAGAGGTAATAAAGGATGGAAAATAGTGGAATATCTTCAAGTGGAACTTGAGGAAGGTTTCCTATGGTTTTTGTTATCTTGTTTTGTATATAATTATGATTTGTATTTCATGTTAGTGTATGGAAGTAATCATCAAGAGAACCAAGATCAAGAGAAAAATATAGAACTCTTTAAAAGGAGAACTTGTGTAAGGGAATTCAGTGAGAAATAAGGGAGAACACTTAAAAGAGGTTGAGGGGATCTCTTATAAGCAACTTTTCTTGAGCTTGGGCCACATTACAAGAAATTAAGGATCGATATAGAACAAGTATGGCCTCTTAGATCCTTGGGAGAGTAGTGAGTTGATCTTGGATCCTCATCTTTGATTTATTTTCTCTGTATTATGAAAGTTTTCTTAATAAAAGATAATTTTTATCTATTTCATTATGTCGTTCTTATTTTCTAAGCTATATATGTATGGAAGTTGTGGATAGGATCCTATTAAGGTTTATTGGATCCTATCTAATCTAGTAAAAGCTTGAAGGTTCAAGATCCCAAATATGAGTTTCCAATTCCAATGGCTTCTTCTCTTCAAAGGAATCATCAACAAGTCTTCTTCTCATTTTTGAGCTATCAACTCAAAACGTTAACTCTACTCCATGGCCTTAACATCAATTTCATCAAAAACATCATTAAAGCAATCATATTTCCACATAACTTAGCTAGAAGAATCATCTCTCCCTCATGAGATAACCTCAACCTAGTTAGAATCTCCTTTCCCATGCATAAGATATAGAACAATTACAAAAGGAATGAGTATCATACCTTTTAGTGCTACCCCTGATCCTTCTTGAAGAAGTCCCTTGATCATTACTACTCTTTTCACTTTGATCCTTCACATTTTATGACATATGAGGTAGGAACTCTATTTTATCAATAGCATACACCATCTTGAATTTTAAAGATATCTTGGCCTCTTTGATGAAGCTCTTAGTTCCGTTCCTTGAAATTCTTGAATGTTGAGCACTCCTTTGCTTAATAAGAGATGCTTGAGATTTCTTTTCTCATTGACCTCTACTTCATCAAACCTTTCATCTTCCTTCCTTTTTTGATGGCTAGAAGATATTCTCTTAATTCTCAAAATATTTATCAAATTAGTCTTCAATTTTTGCATATCCCTTCTTGATCCTTCTACAAAATCTTCGTGCTTATGGACTTGGAATTTAAAAAGAACTTCTTGCATTTCAATCATAAAAGCCTTAAAGGAGTTCTTAAACTCTTGAAGCTCTTGTTCAAGATTTTTATTTGTCTTCTTCGTAAAATTTATACCTAAATAAACAATAATGATATTTAAAATAAAATTTACAAATATCCATAACATATTCCTTTCATTAAAAGAAAACATCAAGCTTCAACATAAAGTGTGGAAACCTCTAAACCTTTACTATAATACTGATCTAGTGTAGAGGTTTTACTAGAAGGTATGATACTCATTCTATTTGAAATTATTCTATATCTTGTGGTAAAGGAAAGGAGATTCTAAGCTAAGTGGAGGCTATCTCATGTAAGAGAGGTGAGTCTTCTAGCCAAGGTATGTGGAAGAATGATTACTTTATTAATGTTTTTGATGAAATTTATGTTAAGGCCATTTAGGAGAGTTTACCTTTTTAATTGGTACCTCTAAAATTAGATGAAGAGCTTGTTGATGATTTCTCTAAAGAGAAGAAGCCATTGGAATTGGGAACTTCTATTTGGGATCTTAAACCTTTAAGCTTTAATGAGATTAGAGAGCCACATGTTGAAGATTAAGTTGAACCAAAAGATGAATGGTAGAATCCATAAAGAGGGATGTAAGAATGAGCTTTACCTTATTGATGATAGTAATATCTCTCATGTTAAATCTAGTGAGATGGATACTAGTTTTTCAATTTAGATTGGTAGTTGACGAGCGACAAGTACCCTTATGCTTAACCATATGAATCACTATGCATTCATGTGTGATCTAGTTGAATTCCATGGACTTTATGTCTTTTGATACACTAGCCTCTAGGAAATGAACTTGCTCTAACAATCATTCATTTTTTTCCTAATTACACTTGTGACATACAAAGGTATGGTTAAGTGTAATTGAGGCATATGTTTTTTATTATTTTATGTTTTATGTTATTGGTGCTTAAAATAGAGAAATGAAGTAATTTAATAGATAATTTAATTTAGCTAATTAATTAATCTTTAACTAATACTAGCATAGGTATTCAGTCCCACTTTTTGTACACATCCTAAACACATACAACACTACTAGGCTATCAAGTGTTAAGAATTACTTGAATTATCAAGTGTTGCATGTTAAGCTTGAAGTGGTTATACTTATGTATTTAATATATTTAGCTTAAGTACTTAATGAATCAATTGAAATCTAGGTTGTCTTAATTAATTGCATAATTAATGAAAATGATAAATGTAGAAATAAATTAATAATCTATTCCAAGTGTTACAAGGTTTGATCAAAAGGCTCATCTTTATTGTCGTTCACACTAGTATGCTCAAGTACATCAGTGCTTGAATAAATATCTATATGCTTTTTGACTCCTCCTACAAGTACTCAAAGAAATATTCTAACTTTCAAATGAAAAAGCTACAAGAGCTTTGCTACAACTATGAATTGACCTTCTATAAACACGGATGGTAAGCATGTATTTATAGACTTTATTATGGGGCTACATTGATGGGATCCCATAAATGTAGTAAATGCTACATTGATGTGGCCTCATCAATAGGGCAACACCACGTAGATGGGCTACATTGACAAGGGCCTATTGCATCAATATGGGTTCATTGATGTGATAATTTAATGCTCATCATACCCCCATGACTAAATGAAAACTTGTCCTCAAGTTCCTTTACAAAATTGGAAAGGTATGGAATTATTGACTTACTCTTGACATAACAAACTAATATAATAAAATTTACTACCAAAGTGTACAAATCAATACATTAAAAAAAATTTAGTGTTCATGACATAGAATTGAACACCATGACATGACTACTCAAAATTGTATAGCACATCCTCTAAGGGTATGAAGGTGGTTGAGAAGATCAAATAGTCCCAGGTGGTGGAGGCTCTTGAGGTTTTAAAGGACCTTCGTTAGCTTTGGACATGTGTAATGGCTAAGACAACTCTGGTTGTCCTACTACAGTTGCAACCTCTAGTGGAAGGTGAAGGCATCCATTAATGCCCTTATCTTCTCCTCCTTGCTCTAGGGATCATTCACAGTCTACATGACATCAACAATGTGGGTTGAAATGGGGATATCCCATGGATAAGGCATTACTGGAAATAACTCCTTGACATTAACAAACCATGCAACGAATTTTTTGCACTCAATATCAAACACACTTACTACTTTTTTTAGCTCCTAGTAGTCATTCATTCTTTTGGCCAAGTTCTTGGTAGCATATCTCTAATTAATGTATTTACCCTTGAGAACCTCGAGTTTAGCATTTGCCATTGCAAGATTTTACTTGGTGTCCTTGTGGTGCTTGAACTCAACCTCATACAAAAAGTACGAGTTGACCTTCTACTTCTAGTTCTAACCATGGTCATTTGGTAGTTAACATAGCCAAGTTTGCATATCAAAGATTGGAAAGCTTCATGTATTCCTTAATTTCCTCTATCTACAACTCCTTCAGGAAAATTTCTACTTTATTGGACTGATCATTCACCTTTTCCTTTATCACTTGAATATGTTTATCATTTACTTCTTTCTATAGGATAACCTAGCTCTGTAGTGATCCTTGACTCTCTCAAATTTAAGAGCCTCCAATTTCTAGGTGGCTATCTCTATTGTAGTCTTTTAGCAAAGGGCACAAAGCTCCTTCATGGAGAGGTTTCTATTCTAAGCTACCAATCTCCTTATCTCTGTGTTTACTTTGGCTAGTTTCTCCTACTATTGATGGATAAAATCTATTAATTATTATTTATGCACATCAATGTTTCACAAGTGATAGTTTTCTATGGTCAAATGCACATTCTCCTAGTCGGTCAAATGCAAGGCTTTCTAAATCTTGTGTTGGGTGGCCTCTACCAAGGATCAATAGAACATTGCCATTTCCATCATGTCCTCTACTCCTTTCAACCTAATGTGAATCTATTCAAGAGCTTCATCTTTTATGAATGCAAGGTTGAGAAATGTAGGATTGGGAATATGGGCTTTTAATTCAACAACTTCAATGGCCAAGTGTTCATTTAGCTTCTTGGTTGTTTTGAGTTGTCCTACCAAAATAATATTCTTATCCATTGCCTCTAGCAACTTTGATTGGGTTGTAGTAATACTATCTAGAAGATCGAAGACATCCAAATGTGGTTGCCTAGTATCCACTAGTCGATCTAGTAGTTGTTCATGTTGTGCTATGCCTAATCTACTACTTATGATTCCTATGGATGTATGCACATCTTTAAGTATAGTCACATCTAGTACAGATGTCATAGGTTCATTGATTATTTCAGCAATCCTATTAGTGACCATATTTTCTATTGTTTCTTGTCCTTAGTGTTGCATCACCAATACTATTATCTCCTCATCTTTCTCTAAGCACACTGAGGAGGTTGTGGCATTTCCAAAAATCTTAGTGAGTGGTTGCTATTCTGAGAGAGATAAATTTATCTCTTTGGAACTAGGATTCAACCTTGTAGAAAACTGCATTTTTGGGGTAGAGAAAATGGATCCACCATCTCCCATCAGGCTAACTATTTATGCCACCTCATTTAGGTCACTCATCACAAGCTAGTACATAGATGGGTCCCCACCACTCATGCTTGCTCATTTCTCTTGCTCACTCAAGAGGCATTCTCAATACTTGTGAAACCTTTGGGATGTTGTAGTGACATCTAGAATAGGTTTTTGAGTCATATGTGAAGGTGGTGGCTACTACTCCTCTTCTGAAATGGTTATTGTAGGAATTTTTTTCTTCATCATCTCTACCCAATTAGTGATCAGAGCACATCAGATAGCATCATTCGTATAGCGAACTATTCCTCCCCTTCAACATAGTTTTGTGATAAGGCATTTCAAGGGGAGTGCCTCTTCGACATTCATTCTCCTTAAACTACTTCTCTATCTCTAGATAGATTAGCTATGGATGGTTGATTGGGAATCTGCCAGTTAGAGTGGTACATGCACAAGTAGAAAAAGTAGTAATCTTATTGGGTCTCACCATGGGGTTTATGTGAAAGGTTGCAATCTTATAGTGGATTCCTTTTGCTAGTGTGAGTGCACCATACTTATTGCAGTTGATATCATAACATCACTGAATCCATTCCTTTTTTATGTTGGGATCTACCTACATCGAAATCTCAATGAGATTCATCCTAGTTTCAAGCAACCCAAGCACCTCAGTAATGGCCTACATCAAGTAGGACATTGAAATGTTCTTGATTTTGACCATCGAACTAAATTTCTTATTATTTCAAAATAAGAATGTATCTCCCTTATACCACTCCCCACTAGAAGTGATAACTAGCCACATGGTAGAGGTCTTCAGTTGGTCCTATACCTCCTTAGGTTCCTACTCTAGTAAAGAGCCAAAGTTTAACTCCTAGATAGCTATTTTCTAGACATTTCTTCATTTGATTTGAGTTAGGTAGGCCTTCATCAACGTCACCTTAAGGTTTTCTAGTTGAGCTAGTGCCTCATCTTAGTGAAAATTTTTTGTTGCTACTACTAGTTTTGGGATCTAATGAATGGATTCCACTTCAGCTTCCTCCCTGAAAAGGCCCATGGCATGAGTTGCAATTGGTTCTTCCTAGGCCTATTCTTGGCCCCTTCCTATTCTTGACCATTTCTCCCTTGGTTGAGATGATCCTCCTTTCTATATGTATTTACCTTTTGGTGCCATCGACGATTACAACACATCCATGGATTAGTAGATATAATGTGTAACTTTGAATATTTGAATACCTTATCTCGTTAGTTAGTTACACTGGCTACGGTTGGACCATGGTTGATTTATTATTTTATTTTTATTTTATTAATTAATTTTTATTGTAACTATCACTTGAGCTTGTTGGAAGGGTTTACCTTTTGTAATTTAGTTTTTAAATGTTGATTTCTTAGTTAAACCTTTATGGGAGTTAGAAAAAATGATGAACAATTTTCTATCCAAAATGGCACATTTATAGCCCCCATGACTAAGAGCTTACCTTTGAGAGCTATAGGGTTGAAGAATGGAGTGATTTGGATAAAAATTTAGGAAGTTATGGGCTCTGGAAGGTTTTGAGCTCTAAAAATTTGAAAAACTCCTTGGGTGTTTATGAAAAAATGTGAAAATTTCTACGGGGCATCATACATATTGATAGTATTTTTATGCTACATCAATGGGGCCATGTATATGGGGTCCTGTTTATAGGGTAGATAAATAAAATATTCAATTTTGAATATTTCAAAAAATACAAGGAATTTTTAAATGAATTTGGGGTCCATGGAGTCTTAGAAAAGTGAAGAATATGATGAAATCATTGAAGAGGGTCTTTGAAAGCTCAAAAATTTAAAAATTTTATGGAGATGTTTGAATTAAAGAAAATACGTAAAGGAGCACATGGTCGGATGTAGAAGATGGATGTACAAAAGATTCTAATTACAAGAGTTCCTAAGGATAAGGTGCTTAACAAACCCACCCAAGAGATATGCAAGTGAGTCCTTCCCATAGCAAGCACATGCTTTGTTTACCCTTGCATAACCTCAACCTAAGAAGTCTATGAGCCCCATAAGTGATTAATGGTAGATAGAAGTTAAGGAAAAAAATCCAAAATATTCTAGCAAAGAATTCAAGTATGTCAATCAAAGAGACTAAATAAGAACATGGACACTAGCAGTGAGGTGAGTTACAAGAAACATGGGTGGATTATGGAGAAGGTGGAATGGGATTCCAAATTGAGGTCATAAGAAGTCCCTTATGGATTTGTGTTTAAATGACTTATGAAGATCCACCCTTAGTATAGACCAAAACCAATCACTTTTAATGACTTTGCATCGCTACTCTAAGACCGATCCATCCACTCAAGATACAAGATTGCTCCCATAGAACAACCATCATTACTTAAAGAGAAGAAAAGAGAAGCAAGAACTAAGAGAGTGCATTAGTTAGAGGGGACCTTCAAGCATGGGTAACATGTTTTTCTAGTTCCATAACTAGTGCTTGTAGCCTGTTTATTTGTCTAAGGGGTGTGCTTTGAATTTCCATCATGTTTTTTTTTTGTTTTATTTTTTTCTTCTTTTTCCTTTGGTATTTTTGGATGGGAACTACACCATGCAAAGACTTATTCAACTTCCTGTTATTGGTTGACATGGAATGGTAAGAAATCCATAAAAACACTCTTGCACCAAAGTAAGTAGAAGAGTACAAAGAGTAATGAGTTCCCGTAAAGTCACACCCTATGGAAACCTTTGAATCGTTCCCAATTCTAGAAACTACAAAGGTTATAAATTTATTAAACTTTTATTTAATGAAAGGAACCTCATACTTCCAAAATAAGGAAAATAATAGTTTGTAGATGGGTAGATGTCCTGGACTCACTACTTGTTCCATGAAAAAGAAATCATGTCTTCACCATCAATACAAAAATTCAAAAATAGAAACCATACATCATCAAACAAAACATTAAGCAAAAATCACCATTAGTAATAGCTATAGCACCACTATGTCCTATTGGCACAAAGCATGTTTATTAACAAAAATTATAAAATCATACTAAAATAAAGTAAAATATATAGAAAGTGTAAAATATTCAAGAAAACTTTAAATGTACTAATGATGGTATAAAACAAAAATGGTGTAAAATAGGAAAAAAATTTTAAAATAAAAAATATGTAAGACAAAAAATCAAAAACCTAAGGATCCATGTATATGATTAGCATAGATGGACATCTTCCCTATGACTAAGTGGGAAGGCGAAGATCCAAAAAATTGAGTGTATTTATCCATCCATTGAGGTATTCATTACATTAGCTTACTTATGCTCATGAAAAGGCTTTATCTAGTAGATGTTAACCAACTACTTCTTGCTTGGACTTTTAGGTTTGTATATGATCATGTCCATAGAAGAAAAGATTTCATCAATTATATAAGGATCCTTCCATAATGTTTGGAATTTGTTTTTTTGAGAAACATGTATGGAGTTCCAATAGAGAACCTTATCTTCTAGTTGACATTTCTCTTTCCATATGCTAAGGTCATGACATTGTTTGTTGAATGCCTTGTGCACTTCATTCAAGGATAGGGCCACTAATCAATTTTCATCAAGTACATTTAAGTTAATTAAAATTTCTTTTTATTCAAAACATAGTTTAACATCCAAGTCATAGGTTGTTGAGAGCATATGAAGCTCAGTTTGAATTGGAAGCATTGGAAGTTTTCTATACACCAACTTGTAGGGAGAGTAGCCAATAGGGAGTTTTCATGTTGAATGGTAGGCCGAAATAACATCATTGAGTTTTGTGCTTTAGTCTCTCCTATACTTGCTAATATTTCTTATTAGAATCTTTATGATCTCCCTATTAGTCTCCGTTGCTTGATTTTTGGCTTGGGGATGATAGGGTGTTGTTAATTTATGTACAACCCCCATGTGTTACATCAGTTTTTGAAAGGTAGCACCTATAAAATGGGTTCCATTATCATAAATTAGTGCACATGGCATTCCAAACCTATTTACAACATTTTGCTCTACAAATCTAGCAGTGGATGATGTATAGTTAGTGAAAACTGCTACTTCTACCCATTTGGTATAGTAGTTAACAATGATGATTATATATGCCTTCCTGTTGAACATGGGTGTGATGGGATCCATGAAATCTATGCCCCATATGTCAAAGGATTCCAATGGTTGAATCCACTATTAAGGATCCTCCATATGTAAGTTTGTTACACCATCTCATTGACAGCACTCATAGGATGAGATAAATTGGTGGGAATCCCTAAAGATTATGGGCCAATAGTATCCTACCATAGGATTTTTATGGCCATGCATCTTCCAGTATAGCGGCCCCCACAAGGACCCTCATGAGAATTCTAGAGAATGTGCAATTAATCTACATTAGGTACATACTAATGAACTAGGCCATCAATGCATACCTTGTAAAGGTATTTGTTGATTTCCATGAAGTGCTTAGCTCAATGAAGAGATTATTGTTTCTTTCTATGGTCCAAATTTTATGGCATCTCCTAAGTGAGAAGATAAGTAAGGATGTCATCATACCATTTTTCTTTAGTTAGTATTTGTTCATTTATTGCACTAGTAATGAGAAGTTCATCAAGAAATGGATCAAATAATGGATTTTCCTCCTCTTTGTTATCCCATCACAATTGAGACAAGTAGTCAATGATCACATTTTTTATCCATTTCAATTTACCATTATGAGATTGAATTCTTGCAAGATCACCAGCCACCATATGACATGGAGGTTCACTATTGGATTGTTCATGAGGAAGTAAATGGAACTATGGTCCATGTGCAAAAACACTTTATATCCAAGCACATAGTGCCTAAACATTTCCAAAGCATACACCACCACCATTAGTTCTTTCTCTATGGTGATGTAATCCAATTGTGCATCCACAATACTTTTACTTGCATAGTGGATGTAATATGGATGTTTCTTGTCATCCAACTACATAAGCACAACTTCCAAGGCATAGTTAGATGTATCTATCATGATATAGAATGGTCTGGACTAGTCAGGTTCTTGTAGAATTGGAGTCTCTACAAGATTCTACTTAAGGCTTTGGAATGCATTTTTTCATTTCTTAGTCTAAATGAAGGGAGTTTCTTTCTTTGTTATCTTGACCAATGGTTTTTCAATCTTAGAGAAATTCTCTATAAATTGCCTATAGTAGCTAGTGTGTCCATGGAATGATTGAACATCTTTAAGAGTTTTTGGTTGATGGATGATTTCTTGGATGACCCTTATCTTTTTGGGGTCTACCTTGATCCCTTTCTATGAAATTCTGTGCCCCAATATAATGCCTTCCTCAAACATAAGATGACTTTTTTGCCAATTGAGCTATAGATTTTTTTCCAAACATCATTTTAGTGCTTACTCAAGGTGGTCCAAGGCTTGGTTGAAAGTAGTGTCATAAGTGAAGAAGTCATCTATAAAGACCTCCACTCTGGTACTATTTTGTTGCTAAAAGATGCTTAAGACTAGACATTTGAAAGTGGTAAGAGCATTTCATAGATCAAAAGGCATATTAAAATATGTAAAAGCTTCCAAGGAACTCATGAATGTTGTTTTGGAATGATCCTCTAGCACAATCTACATTTGGTTATAGCCACTATAACCATATAGAAAATTATAATAGCAATGCCTAGGTATGGTGTCCAACACCTAATCAACAAATGACAACAAAAAATGATCTTTAAATGTTTCCATGTTTAATAGCCTGAAATTGATATAAACCTACAATTTACCACCTCTCTTTGGCACTATCATGAGTGGGTTGACCCACTCACTATTCAGAAGGGGATAGATGAATCCTGTTGTTTGATGATTTGCCTCAATTTTGGGTTCAACCATCATTGTGGTTACTCCTTAGCTTCATGGATGGATCCATGTAAATGCAATGCTTGCATATCCATGGGTCAATTCCAATGAGTTCATGATTAACCAAGTAAAGTTTGTTGGTTATTTATTCACCACTTCCAACAATTTTACTTTCTGTTCAAGAGAAAGTTTGGCATTAAATATAACTCACTGGTCATTTTTTAAGAATGCATATTCTAGGCCAGTAGGTAGAGTTTTCAACTCTAGGGGCTCTTATTTGAAATTCTTAGGGCTCTCCAACTCTTCCCAATTAGTGTCATTGGTGTCATTATTAGAGATTTGGTGATGAACTTGCTCTCATTCATCCATGCCTACAACATAAGCACATGTCAAGCTCTCAGTAGGTTCCATGCACATTGTGCTATTGTGAGAATTAGTAGTCAGCCACTAGGTGCCCTCTTGTTTTGTGGCTACTATGTATAGAAACCTTTGAATATCTTCCTCATGTGCATGCTACCAACATGTGGAAATAGATGCTTATTTTACTGACCAAAGTTTCTACATATAATTATGCTTGGTATTGTTGTACGCGATGCATGGAACTTATCCCTTCTTAATCTTTCTAAATGCATTTTTCTTAGATATCTCTTAGGAAAGATCTCTAATATCCATTCTTGCATCAATAATGCTTAGCCATGCCCTTCCCATAATGATTAGGAAGTCTACCTTATAATTCTCAATCCTGATTACTAGGAAATTGGTAGGATAAGACCACCCATAGACAGTGGTCATAATGTCTTCAACTAGTCCCAATGGAATAGTGATGGACTGGTCTACAAATTCCAAGTTGATATTGCTCTTCTTGAGAGGTGGTAGGTTCTAGGTAGTATACATCTCATGAGAAATCAAGTTCACACTAGAACTTGAATTAAGAAGAGCTTTACATGGTTCATTCCTAGCAATCTATAAATAGATAAGAGAAATTCTAAGACTAGCTAATTTTCTAGGAAGGTTGCCAACACAAATCCAATTAGAGATGACATGAGTAAGAATAATAGTATAGATTCTCTGTAGTATTTGGTTTTAAGGGAGCTTAATGGAATGGTTTGTAGTGGATGAGGTAGGAGTCAGATGACTAGCTATCTAAGTTTGTGAGGGATTAGTAGGGCTATTGGTTTGGAAGAATGGTCTTTTACAAACATGAGTTCCAAACCCATCAGTTGATGAACTAGTTGTAGATTGATGGCCCTAGTAGTGTTATGTTGCTATGGCTAGGCTAAAGTTCATCTTGCATGGATGGAGTAGGTAGTAGCTATGTTGAGGATGGAAGAATAGATGCATGAATAGGAGGAGGATAAGGATAAAATGTGGTATCTCTTATAGAATATGGATAATTAGCTTTGTAGTATTCAAAAGGATAGTAGTGATGTTGGAAAGGAGAAATGTAACTAGAAGAGTCACATGGAGATAGGGGTTGCTAAATGTAATACCCATATAGATTTGGTTTCTTGTATGGATATTGTTTCCTTAGTGGAGGCATCCCCCATGATTTTGGTTGATGATACTATTGATATTGCTTGTATGGTTGCAGTGGAGTTCCACTTGGATAATATTATTATTGCTAATGGAACTATTTTGGATTACCTTGAGGATAAGACAATCCTTTAGGTGTTTATCTGTTTGCTAATCATGAATTCAAAACATACATCCCAAACTCTTGTAAGTATGACATGATTGGGAAAATCCCTTAGGATGTTCATATTGGAAGATTTCATACCCATCATCATCATCATCAAATCTAGTTTTTGCAACTTCATCTACTACAGAAATCTTGTCCTTACCCCTTTGGTAGGTATATTTAGCTTCTTTCCACCTCCTACGGTCATGATCACTACTCTACTCTCTTGATTCTTTGGTGACTTTTAGAGTAGTTTAAAATTTTTCATCCAAAAAATCTCACATTTTATGTATCTTAGACAAAATTTTAGATAGATTTTTGAATTGACAAGGTCTTTCTATTCACCACCTCATTAAGAGGTGACTATTCCTGACTATCACAAAATTGGACCTCCCTCTTTCTAATGGAGGGATCCATGTTGTATTCTTCAGCACTTTCCTGTTTCCTTAACTCTCCTTCTTCTTTTGATACCTACTCAATTAGCCTTTGGATCTAATGGACTCTAAGTTTTGATAGTATTCCTTAGGCATAGATCCCAAGAGTTCTTTTCATTTCGAATCTAAGTCTATCTATGATATGGAAAAGTCATTCCTGCTAAGAATAACCATGGCTAGGCCATCGATGTATGAGAGAATACTATCTATTCATCATGGCATCTAAGGATTTATGATCTTCTTGCTTATATCCTTGGATTTACCTTCTCATATTAGATACTCTGGAGTATGTTTGATACTTATAATTAAATAACTCTAGCATTGTACTCCACTTGTGGATGGATTCTAGCTCCAACGCCTGGTACCAAATTTCTGCTTCCTTGATGAGTGTCCTAGGAAATAGCTTTAATTTGTACCAATCATTTTCAATATTTTGTAAAGCATAGGCATCATGAACAGCTTGAATATGTGCTTGTGGATCAAAGTTATATCCCCACTCAAATCTTGGAATATTATTCATATTAAGCCATTTGATCTCACTATCTCTCACATGCTCGGTTGCGATTTTTATGACCTCTACAATATTTAGCATGCTTTGAGTTTCTAGTAAAGGCTCATCATCATCATTATTTTGATGATATCAATGATGTCCTCTACTAATACTTCGTTCATGATGGACTTGATGATCATCATCATTGTCTCATTGTTCCCCCTCATCATGATTGTTCTTTCTATGGCATTTGTCAAAACAAGAAGAGAAAGGAAAATATGCAAATGAAGAAGATGAAGAGGGAGGAGGATTGCCTCACCATGGTGTCTGCCAACTCCTCTATAATTGTCACAACCATGTTCATCAATTTTCTTATCATCTTAATGCTTGTCCAAGCCCCTACCTTAACTTTCCTTTCTACTTGAACCTAGATTTTGATAGTGGACTGTAGATTCAAGGCTACACCCCCATCACTAATAAGAAGGGGTAGAGAATCTTCATGTTGAGAACCCCCAAAGGGAGATCCTCATTGTCATTTTCATTAAGTAGGAATAAGAGATTCATGAATTGTTTTCCTTTCATAATCTCATGATGCTTCTTCTAGTGTTGATCTCTCTTGCATTATCTTTTAGTGGGATGATAGTCTCGATAGTCGTAATCATGCACAACATACTTCTCTTGAAGATCCTAGATGCCCAACCTCCTAAGAGTTTGAAGCAACATCCTAGGCACAAATTGATCAGGAGGCATTATAATGATGCCTTTCACATCTTACAATTGTAGTTGTTCATCCTAATGTAGGATGAAGATGAAGTTAGGCACATACTCATCTAGATGAGTATACACCACCTTACATTCTTAAGGGACTAGTGGTTTAGTATCATCGCACCTATGAGAAGAAATTTTATAATACAAATAAAATATCTATGTGCTTATGTGATTATCTATATTATGAGAATGATTTTGACCTTAGAGTTCATCCAATGATGTTAATGATGTTCATTAAACCTAGATAGTGCACATTTCAAAAAAAAAAAAGAGTCCTTGGCAATGGCACCAATGATGAGTGTCAAGTACCCCTATGTTTAACCATACAAAAATGCATGATTCGGTTTAATTCTATGAACTCTATGTCTATCAATACACTAACCTCTAGGAAATGAACTTATCCTAATAGTCATTTGTTGTTTTCCCAATTACACTTGTGATGTACAAAGGTATGGTTAAGTGTAATCAAGGCATATGATTTTTATTATTTTATGTTTTATGTTCCTAGTGCTTAAAATAGAGAAATGAAGTAATTTAATAGATAATTTAATTTAACAAATTAATTAATCTTTAACTAATCCTAACATAAGTATCTAGTTCCACTTTCTATACACATCCTAAATGCATACAACACTACTGGGCTACCAAGTGTTAAGCACTACTGGGATTACCAAGTGCTATATGTTATGTTCAAAGTGATCAAAATTATGTGTTTAATCAATTTAGCTTAAGTACTTGATTAATCAATTATAGTCTGGTTTAGCTTAATTAATTGCATAATTAATGAAAATAGTAAATGCAGAAATAGATCATTAATCTATTTCAAGTGCTGCAATGTTTGATCAAAAGGCTCATCTCTATTATTATTCATACTAGTGTGCTCAGGTACATTAGTGCTCAAATAAAGATCCATACACTTTTTGACTCCTGCTATGGGCACTCAAAGAAATATTCTAACTCTTAAATAATAAAACTACAAGAGCTCTACTACAACTATGACTTGTCCTTCCATAAACATAGCTAGTAAGCATGTATTTATAGACTTTATTGTGGAGCTACATCAACAAAGCCCCATAACCATAGCAGATGTTACATCGATGCAGCCCCATCGATGGGGGCCCATTGACATAATACTTTGATGACGGCCCATCAATGCAACACTTTGATGCTCATCAGTAGTGGTTTAATGATGATCATCATGATCATTATGGTGATTGTGATGGGATTAAGAGGCATGTTATGACTTTTTATGTCATTGTTAGAAAGAAGAAGACTAATAATGGTAATTTGTTTGATGATGATGGCTATTAGGATAATCATTGTGAGAAGGTCATTATTGATGTTAGTGAGGACATTAATAATGATATGATTTTTCAAAATTTGGAGATGTTTCTATGGATAATGGCAATGATGAATTTATTAGACCTATTATGGATTTAATTATCTTAACTATACAATAGATTATTATCATGACAAAAATCTATATGGTGGTTGATGGGACACGATATCGCATGGGGCACAATATCGCATATGCCATTATATTGCATCTCCTACAATATCGCGGTGCGCCACCAAGTCTATAAATAAGAGGCATCTCTCCCTTGTTTCTCATTCTAGGCCTAGACCATAGCGAAACTCTAGTAGTTTAACCTTTCCATAGATAGAATAATTTCCATGTGCCCGCAGTAGGAACTCCAAAGTAAACAGATCTTTATTAGAGCAAATATTGTACCTAAACACAAGTTTGTGTACTGAAATAAAGACGAACTTCTTGGATAAACCTTGCAGTGCATGGAATAGGCTAAATAGGATTTTATTTACTATTATTTATTTTTTATCATTTAAATGCTTTGTTAGTAATTAAATCTCACTCAACCCTTCTCCTGTAGTTAAGTGCATTTAGTACGATCACTTCGAGCACGTGCATTATGCTTGGTGATCCCAGTAACGAATAGCATTTGGTAACCAAGGTTGCATTGGTTTAGGGTGTGAATGGTAAGTGGGAATAGATGCTGATGCTAGGTTAATTCAGTCTTAGTTAGTTAGTTAAAGTTAGTGAATTAGTCTCTTCACCCTTCACCTCACTAGCATAGGAGATAAAACATAAAAACTATAAAAATCACATACCTTAGACTTACTTAACCATACAACTGTGACAAATACAAGTTTAGGAAGACAACAAATGATTAACCTTAAGTGTTCCATAAGGCATGTAGACACTTAGTTTATGGAGTTTGACCGAATCATGCATGTAACGCTTGTATTCGTATGGTTGAGTGTAGGGGTACCTCACCACTCATCATTGGTGCCATTATCGGGAACTAAGTGTTTGTGCGCTAAGTAGAACATGGGAAATTATCCACATCGTTGGGAGATTAAATGAACCCTTAGGGTTAATTAAATGAAAAATTATATAATGGTTAAATAGCACACCGAAGTAAATCAAGATGTCTTCTTCTCATAAGAGCAATTCATCATGTAGGGATCATACAAGAGACCGTCGGCAGTCTAACACACACAACCATGAACCGCAAGTTCCTTAAGAGCATCGGGTAGTATATACTCATCACGATGAGTATGTACCCAATTTTACCTTTATCCTTCATCAGGATGAATAGCTGCAATGGAGATATTTGCAAGGTAACATAGTGTTACCTCCAGATTGGTCAGTCCCAAAATTGCTCCTCTATGCTCTTACACAGATCGGCATGACATAGCTATATGGTGAATATGTTGTAGGTGATTTAGACAAAATGGATTATCATCCCACAAAAGCACAACATTTAAGGGACTTGTGGCAGGAGAGCCATCATACATTGTTGAAGGGCAAAGGGGTCCCGCATGTTCTAAGAAAAATCAGAGATGGTAAACCTATTATAATAGGTTCTCTATCAAATGATGTTCCCCCTCCTAACGATGGTGAGGAGGTGAGGTATCAAAACCTATGTTCTACAATACACAACCCTGGTTCTAATCCCTGTGAACACCAACTATTCACTGAGGGAACAACAACACATGACAAGGATGGGTACTTGGATCTTCATCACAATCGGGGCTGTAGCCATTGAAGAGAAGGTAAGAAGCATCGTCATGGGAATGGTTCTCCTTCTTCTTCCCCTTCATCACATCACTCACCCTCTCCTTCCACATTTGGGCACAACCATAAGGAGCATAATGGTGAGGATAAAGGTAAACAAGATGATAGATCTTGATGAGAGAGTCAAGAAAGAGGATGAGGGCATTCACGAGAATCAAGGCATGAATGAAGGGAAAGTAGCAAACAATGTAGACATCATGAAAGAGATGATCATGAAGAGCCCCTACTTGCAACCCGAAGTATGCTAGATATGATGAAGGTAGTAAGAATACCCACAAGGCATCAAAAGGATAGTTGGATCAAAATATTAGATATGAATAATATCTCACACTTCGAAGGGGGATCCAACGCTGATCTGAAAAATCATTTATAGGCATTCCACAATGCCTGCACCTTGCAAAATATAGAAAACAAATGGTAGAAATTAAAGTTGTTTCCTAGGACACTCATAAAGGAAGCAGAGAGTTGGTACCGATTCTTAGAACCGAAAACCATTAGCAGATGGAGTACGATGTTAGAATTATTCAATGATAAATACCAAATGTACTCCAGAGTGTCTAACTTGTGTAAGCAGATCCAAGGATGGAAGCAAGGTACTCATGAACCCTTTGATGCTGCCATGGGCCGATACTATGCATTTCTACATCGTTTCCCAAGCCATGGTTACGCACAGCAGGATCAACTCTTACACCTCGTAGATGGCCTAAGGTATGAAACTAGGAGAAGCCTTGGAACTTATGCCCAAGGGAGATTATCCAAACTTAGATCCCATGAAATTCATCGCTTGTTGGAGCAAGTAGCCAAAGAAGAAGGGGAGCTACAGAAAAGAGAGAGCGCAGAAGAATATAACCACAATCCTTCCCTTTGGAAGAAGGGAGTGAAATTTTGTAATGAGAAGGATGAGTCATCACTCGAAGAGTTGGTGAATAGAAAAACCTTGCCGTTCCAAAAGTTAACAACAGAAGTATCAACTAAGGTGGATCAATTGTGGGATTCCTTAGACTCTAGACTTGAAACTATCCTAAAAATCATAGAGAAGTCTAAGGAGGAACAAGGTAGTAACTCTGATAAGAAAAAGAGGAGAGATGCATGTCATGCACATAACAATGGTAAGGGAAAAAGCACCATCTCAGATGAGGTTGTGGATTTAGATATAGACAATGACGGTGGATGTGAGATCTACCAATATGACCATCCTAAGGGATGTTTTCCAATCATCTCACATCTACGAGAGTCTGGGGTGTATGCACTCAACCCAAGACTTAATAGACGGTAGGCATCCCGAAGGTTACCTTATCCCCAAGGTAACCCAAGATAGTTCCACCAACCATTAATGTACTATCCAAGTGGAACTCCACCACAACCCATCGGGCAACATCAGTAGTGGAAAAACCCATAGTCATGGGGGATGCCACCACCCAAATAACAATACCCTTACTAGCAACCAGATCCATATGGTTATTACGTGTAGTAGCCAGTTTCCCCAAGTGACTCTATGGGTCACACAACTCCACAACGTAACTACCAAGTTTGGGAGTATTTTAGAAGGACTCCTTCTCCTCTGAGAGATGCTCCACATCCATATCATTCTCCAAATCCATCCACCACTCTTCCCCTGATAGTTCCACTACCACGTGCTCCAACAATGCAAGGGCAACTCCCTACTCAATCGTAGCAACGTAATGCTACGAGAGCCGTAAACATTCAATCCATTGCTAGTTCTAACAACTGCAAGAAGAGAAGACCTTTCTTCAGAACCAAAATCCTAGACAAGCTCTCACAACAATAAGCGGTTGAGTTTGTGCATGCTCCTCCACCATCCAAGACTTCAAGGCTCCCTTCAGTCCAACAACAGAGCTTAACACATATGGTTATGTTAACGCATACCGTTACTAACTGGATCAAGGTAGGCCATCTTCCTAGGAAACTCTTTGATCCTATAAGTCCCTTAATCTATCTCCAAGTCACCAAGAATGAACCACATAAGGCTCCTTCTTGACCCAGGTTTCGAAGTCAACTTAATCTCACAAGAAATCTATCAAGCTTGGAACCTACCCAAACTAAAGAAGAGAAATATTCAACTAGAGCTGGTTGACCAGTCCATCACCATTCCCTTGGGATTGGTGGAGGACATAGTTACCACTGTGTGTGGTTGGTCATACCCAGTTGATTTCCTAGTGATAGAAGTTAACAGTAACAACAGGGGCTTCTCAATTATAATGGGAAGAGCATGGCTGAGTATAGTAGATGCATGCCTAGGGATCCATGATCTTTGTTTGGAGATATCTAAGGAAAATATTTCTGGAAAGATCGAGAAGAAGAAAGTTCTGTGCATCACATATAGTGACTCAAAGGGTGATGACATGAAGGAATGCTCAGCATCTCTTCCATGCAACTGGTATGCCCAAGAAACACAAATACAAACGTGCCTGTATGTAGCAACCATACAAATAGTGGATACCCCATGGTTGATAGCTAATCAAAAGAGCAACCTACCAACATGCATAGAACAAACTAGGGGAACAACTCATGCTAACAACGAAGGAATAGATACATTGGAGTATAAGCATCGCCAACTTCCACCCCTTAATCTAAGAACATCAGTTGGGAGAAGTTGGACACTTCTAAAAAATTCAAATAGATGTTCATGATTTTGGATCTCTCCCTTTCCATTTAGTCATGGGGAAGATGGCCACCTATGTTGATCATTGGAAGCCCTCAGTTCCTTTTGTTGACGACTGTTTGAGATGCGACTACCAATGAGTGTCCTTGAATAGGATTTAGGTGCCTGCTGGTCTCTGGCAACACCAAGGCCCAGNATAGGATTTAGGTGTCTGCTGGTCTCTGGCAACACCAAGGCCCAAAACCCTGCAAATAAACTCAGTAGTTAATGTGAGTATGTGTGTGTGCTGTTGCAGTGTGCGGTTGTGAAATATGAAATGATTGTGTTGTGTGTAGACTACAAATGACTTATTTTAAAGAGATTCAGCCAACTTTGCCAAGTACTGTGAGTTGTTGAGAGTTCTTATTTTGTTCAATTGCCTAGTCTACGTGGTCCTTATAATACCTACTTATAAAAAATAAAATTTTGCAAAAATATTTGAGCACAACTCCTTGAATCTACTCCTAATTTTCCCCAGAGAAAGAGATAGTTCCACAAGAAAACTAGAAATAGAGCAAAATTCGATGGAAATAGACAGAAAAGAAAAGCAGATTTGTGTAGACCTCAAATATTTAAACAAGGTAAAATGACACAAGTAAACACTTCATAAGAAAGCTATCCCAAATTCAATATCTATGAATTATTCAAACTTACAAGGCTCAAACAAGCAATTTCTTTAAGACAATCCTACTATGCTACCAAAAGTTGCTGCGTAAACTACCACGTACGGGACTCCATTTTGGCTAGATAATGGATGTCAACAATTGCATTCAACAGAACCTTTAAAAAACTTAACAATTTCTGATTGAAATACCACGGAAATTCACTTTAAAGATAAAAAGAAGCTATTCTAGTCCCATCAAAATACCAAAGATTTTCTGAACCCTCTTGACTATTGAATCGTTCAATGGCATGACTACAAGCAGAGGCTCTCTTACAACGATCCCAATAGCGGTTCTTATACATTGTAAAATAATAAAATTTATTACTAAAATGCTCTTAAGGCTTTCAAACACAAGCGCTTCTATGGAAAAATTTTAATAGAAATTTTCTATTGGGAAACAAGAACAATAAGAGCAATCTAAAAATCCCAAAATTACTTGCCAAGGATGATACTATCTAAACCACTAGCTAAACAATTTAAACAAAATAAAAATAAAACATAAATCACAGGACTATGACAAAGAGGATAAAATCCTTTCTTTAGCAAGCCATCTTACAAGCAATCGTTCACACTTTCTTCTTTACAAACTCTTCCCAGGACCCAAAGTGTGATCCCAATGTCTTCTCAAAAGTGTGATGTATGAGACCCCCATTATGATCCTTCCTCCTTGACCCCTGAAGCCTTTTTATAGGGTTCAAAGGTAGGTATGGAAGTTACAAAATATCTTTGGTGGTTTAACCACCGTAGAGAAAAAAAGGCTACAGTTGACAAGTCTCCTATGTAGTTGCGAAGTGTCTTCATTCAGTTTCCAAGTGTTTTTATTTAGTTGCCAAGTGTTCACCATGGAGAGAAACAAGTTTTTAGTTGACAAGTGGCCTTTGTGGAGAAAAAGAGGTTGTAGTTGACAAGTGGCCTTTGTGGTGGTTATAACCACCATTTCCATTGACATGTGTTCAATTCACATAGGACTTTGAACAATTGTTGCACAAATTCCCTTTTTAAATCAATATTAATACTTACTTGGTACACAACCAAGGGCTATCAAACTTACATCAGCAATTAAATAATTTATATCAAAACCCAAAATAAATGTTGTATGATTTTTAAATAAAGAGAATATTGGAGCCACATGGCCTGTAAATAATGTGGGCTGGTCCAAGTAGCGAGGCCCATGGAAGTGGTTGTACCACCAATGGTGAAAACCCATGGATTACTCCCTTAACCGATGGGCTGGTGTGTTTGTAAATCATGTTGTTCGCCAAAGTTGAGTGATAAATTCAAAGAACAGTGTTTGCAGTCATGGGGCACCCAGAACAAATATATGCTAGTATCTAAAGTCACAAGCAACATGGAATTTGAAGAATCAAACATAACAAAACGTAACAAATGTGTAATATAAAAATCCAAGCTGCGCAATATGGACACTGAGATTGCCAATATAGAAGGCCAGGGAATCGTATTTTAGGAGTTTCTGATTGCGCTGATCACAGCAGTCTAGGATTCGAAAGCCTGTTTGATCAGTTGCTTCTCTCACAAAGCTTCTACAACTATGCACACAGCAGGGCTAGTGACTGAAGAATTCACACGAATCAATATCCACAGTCTAGTGAGATCGACTAGCAGTAGCAGTTGTTCATCTGCTTTCCAAATTTCTGCTCGAATTTTCCTGCGAAACAGGGAGGGTTGGAATGTTGAAGCATAAGTTCGGATATGAGGGTTTCAGCATGAAGATGCCATTGGTGAGTCTAGGTTCCTACTTTTTCTTTTCTGCTGCCACAGTCTTTCCTTGGCAAACTTTTTGGTGACCAGATCCTTTGCTAGTTCTAGATTTTAATCATTTTTGTAGCAAGGCCTGAGATGTCCTAATAACCCTTGATGGAAACTTCTTGAGCAAGAAACAGGAAATTCTCCAGAGAATGAGACTCCATTATTATCGTAACTTGCTTGCTACCGCGGTGAAAAATTTGCTTCTGTGGGCTGTTGTTAGGAATACCGTTGCCAGAAACGATGGGGTAAACCGTAGCATCGTTGTAGTAGGAAAATACTTCAATGGTAACAATGATGTTGTTTCCATTTTCCTCGTTGTTCTAGCCTTTGTGTCCAAATATCAACCGAATGGAGAGGAAGAAAAACTAGGCATAATCGACGATGAAGAAAACATGACGAGACATGTGGCCTAGTAAAGTGTTTCCCAATAGGCAGCAACCATGGGCTGTCCATTTTCGCCATTATTATTGCAAGTGTTACAACCTTTGTCACCCGTGATTTCGAGCTGCGTAATGGCACCTTCATAATAGACAATTATTACCAACTGTGTGGCCGTGAGGTTGTAGAAATCCTTGGAGGTGTTCTAGTCTTTGAGCGCCTTCGACTACTATAGAAGCTCCTTTACCTTTAACAGACTAAGAATGCCATTGTCGTTGCTTGATTCTTCAGAATTTTTCTCCTCTGCTACTAGTTCTTCTTCTCAAATTGATACCATTCAACAAAAAATGCAGGAAATTCTAATCATGTCTGCATCTAGTGCCATGTACTATATGTTTTCATGAGAGGCACTGCAGATTTTTATTTTTATGTTCTTCTTTATACTCCACCAACAATGTTTAAAAGAAATATTTTAAACAGCGATGGATTCAAAAGAGTCTGATACCGATCCATAATAACCCATGTTATTGCCAAGTTGGCATATTTAATATCTTAATATTAATAAGAAATCCAGAAATGGTGGAAAAAAAACTGAGTGATGCCAACGAAGATTGTTTCTTTTGCATATTTTAATGGTCAACTTAATAAATCTAAAGTCCAACGTTGCCCAAACATACTGCACAGTCCACCTCTACAGATACCATCAAGTTGCTGATTTCAAGTTGCTACTTTCAAGCATCTAGCTTCATTTCTATCTCATCCATTCATCCATAGAGTGTCTTTGGATTTCATTTGTTCATGATGTTTGGCATTTTAATTTTGTATCCCAAGAAGGTCTTAACATCATTTTATTTAAAAGTGAATAACCTCTCCAAGACACCCATCAACCCATAAGCTTAAAGCTACATGTTTACTTCTAAATTTTCAAGATCATCTCTCTCTTAAATTAATATAAATGATAAGTGAAATCCCCTTTCAATCATAAATTCTACTCCATTAAATGGAAAAAAATGTACCAACACCAAGATGTTCCAATTTTTGATATGATAGTCCAACTGTTCCATGAAATGGCCAAATGTGCCAACATTACTGTCCCCTTTAAAAGCTTAAAGAAACTTGTGCAAGCCCCATTTTAAAATTGAATTGTACTTGAAGCTTTTATTGAACTTTTTACAGCTGAAAAGATAAATATTTTTGGAGGAAAATTCCCATCAAACATAAGGTTTGATGGTATAATAACCTCATTCCTAAGAAAACAACAAATTGTACATAACAAACTGTACATTATCAAGTCCTTCATAAACTATTCTTGGGATGGGAAGAGAATGGGGAGGATTACTCTGGTAGGAATCCTCATATCTCTAACCCTCTCGTAAGCAATCTCTCTATTATTTTTTGGCTTGTTGGATTTTTCAACTTGATCTTCTTGAGATTTGTTTTCAGCAATCCTCTCATCTTCTTTCTCAAATGAATTTTCATTTTCTTGGAGTGTACAAATTTTGTTTTCCACACTTCCATTTTCAACCATCTTACTTTTTCCATTTGAAGTAATGTTATCAATCATGAAAGGTTCACTATAGATGTATATTTGATTTGGTTCTCCTTTCCAAGGTAGCCACATGTGAGAATAATCTGTTGATATGTAACCTAAGAAATTCTTACTCCAACTTCTACTTAATAAGAGACTATGTGAATCTAGTATATCTGCCACTTGAATAGTTACTCTACTTCTGATGTGGGGTTCAAAAGCAATTTCCAATATAACATTTGGTAATTGACCCACAATCTTCACTCTACTCTTATCCACTTGAACAATCTTTTTGTATGATTTTTCAGGAATCAAACCAAGTTTCTTACATATAGACAATGGAATTATGGTAGACATAGCTCCAAAATCAACCAAACAATTGTGTAAGTATTTATCTTTCAATTTCATTGTCAAAAGGAAAGAAGGAGCTTCCTTGTCATACGAGGTCTTTAATTTCTCATCATTGTTAGACACATAACTTAACTCTGATTCTCTAACTCTCCTTTTACCTTTAATTAACTCTAAAGCCTTTCCTTGCTGATCTCCTATTTGAAGCAATTGATAGAGGCTAATATTGGTCTTGGCACGTTTAAGGTCTTCAATCAAATCATACTCTCCATCACCAATAAAGCTTGGTCTCTTTATCCATTTATTAAAAGACTGATTTGGAGTGCTTTGCTCTACTTGATTGTGTTTACCTTTATTCTTATCTCTTCTATTTGGCTCAAAAGCTTTTCTCTTAGTAGATGGATTAGTAATAACATTTTGGGGTCTAGAAGTAGTTAATCTTTCCTTTGATCGGAGATTATATCCATTTTCCTCATTGTTATTACATTCCTCATCTGAAAACATATCTTCTTCGGAACTTGATAGAGAGGAAGTATCACTAGATCCATTGCTAGAATATTTACTTGCATAATGAACTCTAGATAACTTATTATCAGATTCAATATCAAGAAAGTTGGACATAATAAGGTCACTTTCATCCTCATCTTCTGCTAACTTAGTGTCTTGATGTTTATGCTTTCAATTTTTTCTTTCTTCCTTGATATTAACTCTTGCCAATTATTTTTCAAGCTTCACTATTATGTTAGACATATATCTCATTAATTGTCCTTTTTCAGATTCTACTCATTCATGTTCTTGCTCTATCTTAACATGAGATGGACCTGGTAAAGCTTTAAATTGAGCAAAATATTGCATAGGAATCATAATTTTTTCTTCTCTTTTTTGAATCACAATATTTTCTTCAGGATTCAAGTTCAACTATTTTTCTAACTGTATAGCTTCACTAAAGTAGTCAATTAGTGTAGTTAAGTTTGAAGTTCTCCTTAACCAAATTGAAATGTTGGGGTTGACAACCTTAAGATAAGTTTTTTTTTGAGAGAGAGAATGTTCGGGATTGTATTACTGAAAGTTATGGTACACGAGTAAACAATTACAATGGGGGGGACATCAGGGATGGCCCACTTTGAGGGGGGTGGGACCTCGAAAAATCACAAATTTCAAAGCTCGGAAGACTCCAAGCTTAGCCACCGAACCTCAAAACCTCAAAAACCTCGGGGTCGAATAGTGAGAGTAAGAGGAGGGGGGGCACACCCCCAACAAGGGGGGGGGGGGCCGTTAGGGGCGAGTCGGTAGAAGGCGACAGGCACACTGAGGCCGTTCCAGCTCATGAAGCAGGTCCAGTGTGGCGTGATGCTCCTCATGGGCCTAACGAGCCACCTCTTCCTGGTGCAGCTCCTCCCTGATTCGGTCCAGGAGCTCATCAATGAGCTGGGCCTGCGAGGTCTCCATCATGAGCATGTGCTATCGACTCAGCTGTTGTGCCCGTTCACGAAGCTGGGCTTCGTGGTTGGCGCGTCACTGAGCCAGGGTCTCGGTCCACTTTGCCTCTGAAATCTATCGCTCAGCCTCCCGAGTAGCAGCAACCGCCTGTTACAGTTCCGCCTCCCAATTTGGGGGGGCGCTGGGTGGGTCAGGCGAGGGGGGGGGGATTTCGACGAGAGCGGCGTCCCTAGGTGAGGTTCAAAGTGGTCTGCCGCTGTTGAGTGGCCGGGATGGGGGAAATCGGGGTGGCGGGGGGAGGGGCATCAACGAGGCGACCCCCAAGGGGGGCAGAGGATGGGCCAGGAGCCCCCTGCCCCCTCGCCCCCCACCACAAAGCTAAAATTAATCCCGAGTGGTGACCTCGTTGTTTAAGGCGGAGGGTCTCAAGGAAGAACCGCGGCATGTTAACCTGGGTGTCGTCCTTCAAGCACCTCAAGAAAGTGAAATGCAACCCTTGGAGCTTGGACACATTGCCCAACTGGAAGAAAAAATGTTCCACCAAGGCGATGGCACAAGCCCAGAGGCATGGGAGAGAAGACCGAGGGACCTGGCGGCTTTGCGTTCTCGGGGTTAGCCCCTCGAAAAAGGTCACAGAGTTCTGGAGGCCGCGGGAGGTTGGCAGGATGACTTCACCAATGACCGGGACCCCCAAATAGCTAGCCAGGGTGGCTTCCGTGAGCCGGATTGCACGGCCTCGAAAGTAAGTTTGATCACGGCACCAGTTAGTAAAGAATGTGTTGTCAGGAAGGTCAGGGTCCCTGACCAGCCTCTGCATCAGGTCGGCCCAGCCGCACTGGTAGACCATCTACCAGAGCTTCGCGTCATCCTGGTAGACGGTGCAGTCAAGTTCGTACGTCGGCGTCGCTTCCATGGTGTCTGCAAGCTCGCGCCACACGTTGTAGGTTCGCAGGATAAGTTGCTGGGGGGTTGCAACCTACGCAAAGACCATGCAATTCCGTGCCTTCCAAGCATGCCATAACAGCAGCGCCGACCAGGAGTCACCATTAAATCGCCACGGGGGGACATCCTACATGCGCGCCAAGTGGCGATCATGCAAGGGCATTCGTAAATGAAGTGGGTGAGCGTTTAAGAGCTAGTTCCGCAGCGCGGACACGTGGTGTTGTGTGTGATGCCGTGCTGCTGTAGTACGGCGCGTACAGGGAGCGCTATAGATTTTATCAGCCAGAGAAACATTTTGACTTTCTCGGGGAGCCGCCCCTGCCAGATCTCCTGCCAGCCGTCTTCTGGGGGAAATTTTTGCGTCAGGATGGCACGTAGCTCGAGGTGGATCCAGCCTAGGTGCAACATCTCCTGCACGTGCCGACAGATGGTCTGCCAAGGCCACAAAGCATGTGGTCCAGGCTGCCAAGGCGTGTATTTTAGGCGGGTGATGTGGGCCCACTGGCTGGGCTCCCTTAGTGCACATGTCAGCCAGTGGACGAGCCGTTGCTATCCCATCGTGCATTCATCTTTGAAAGTTGTGACCCCCAAACCCCCCACCTTACAAGGACAGGCTATGCGGTGCCAGTTTACAAGGTGAAGTTTGCTCCCCCCTTTGCCCCCCCCGCCAAATGAAGCAGTGGATCATGGCGTTGATTTGGTGAATTATGACCACGGGGGGCGCGACGACCGCCACCACAAAGCACATAGTGGCCGCGAGGATCCCGGTAGCCACGAGGAGGCAGCCCTTGTGTGTAAGAAAATGGTTTGCCCAGTGGTGTATATGCTTCTCGAGTTTGGCCAGGAAGGGAGTCCAAGTATTGTTCTATCCCCATTGGAACAGCGGGATGCCAAGGTAGGTATCGGTGATTTTTCCGGATTGAATGTTCAGGATTTTTGTAACTCAGTGCTGCACCTATGGGTCCACATTGATGAAGTACGCCGCCGACTTTGTGCGGTTGATTTTCAATCCTAATTCGGTGGCCAATCTGGGCAGGGGCAGGTTGATACACCGTGCCTAAGGGGCCGCCGCCCGGCTGAGAAGCATGGTATCGTCGACGTAGTGTTCAACACGGAAAGCCACCCTCGCAATGTCCAGGACCTCCACCCCCAAGGTGTTGCAGTAAAATTGCATGAGGTCCATGGCAATAATGAAAAGAAAGGGGGACAGCGGGTCACCTTACCTCAAACCATGACTAGGGGAGGAAAAGCCCCACAACCGCCCACCCACGTCAAAGGAGAACCCTGCGGAGGACTGGTTGTGCAGACATAATTGGATAAAACCAAGGTCAAAGCCTTTCTTATGCATGATGTCTTGTAAGGCATCCCAACTAGCGTATCGTATGCCTTTGCTATGTCTAGATTGAGACATAGACCAGGAAACCCTGTAGTACGGAGGGAATGAAGGACCTCTTGCATAAGAAGAACCTGATCCTGAAAGGTCCTACCATGAACGAAGCCCGCCTGATTGCGTCTAACCAACTTAGGCAAGAGGGGTCCTAGACGATTGACCAGGAGTTTGGAGAAGATGCGAATGAGAACATTGCACACACCAATGGGACAAAAGTGCTCTGGGTGATGTGCATTCAACTATTTTGGGATGCAGATGATGCGCGAGCAGTTGAGTTCACACCGTACCTATCGTTTGGCCAGCATGACGTTGAAAGCATCCAGAAGATTGGGCCCCACAATATCCAAGAAAGCTCTGAAGAACTCCAGTGACCAATCGTCCGGTCTAGGCACTTTACCTCCCGGCATGTTGTTGATGGTGTTAGTCAATTCTGTCGCCGAGAAGGGGGCCAGAAGAAGTTGATTGTCTGCTGCAGTGAGCACCTTAGCCACATGGATGGAGATGGGATGGGTGGGGTGCTTGGTCCAAATGTGCCCCTAATAATGTGAGAGCTCATTGGCGATCCCCTGTGGGTCTTCAACCACCGCCCCAGCCTGAGTACGGAGGCCACGGATGTAGGTTTCGCCACGCGTCTTAGCCATGGTGAAGAAGAATTTCGTATGTCAGTCCCCCTCGCGGAGCCATCTAATCT
>MNCI01006688.1:332146-373201 GCA_015680685.1 Gnetum montanum | reverse complement strand
GGAGGGGGGGCATGGGCGTGTGTGTGGGGGCGCAGGGGGGGGTGATTAGGTGGAGGACGCAGTCATCCCTTATGGCCCATGGTGACCCAGTTGCCCTCCTCGTAAAGCTGGCGAGCCGGGTTATTTGATTAGGGCCTACGAAATCGACAATTTGCCTCGCGATGGCCCGGCTTACCATAGCACTCGCATCTGTCTGGCTGGTCCATTCGGGGGATCGTGCCATGCAGCATATGGTCCCTAGTGTCCATGTTTTCATAGGTAATTTGGAGGGATTCCTCCCCCCTGGGAGTTCCAAGACGACCTCCTGGATGAGGTCAGTCGCCGCCAGGGTTCGCCAGACACAGAAACAGGCAAAGCCCATCTGTTCCAACGACCTCGTGATCCTATCGAAGGCGATGAACTCGCTGAAGTGCCCCGCCACCTCCTGCAAGAACTCAAGACTCCATAACTCCCATGGGATGTCGGCCACCCGGATCCAGACTGGGGCACAGGTAAACAGATCGAGTTCTCTGTGGGCACCAGAGCACCAAGGGGTCAATGCGAGACCACGGGCCCCATAGAACCAAGGCCTATCAAGAAGAACGGAGTCGCAGGCCTGCAAGGAGGGGAGGATAAAGAGGAGTAGATCCTCCGAGAGGCTCCAGACAGTAACGTCCTCAATTTTCCACTGCTCCTTGACCCAGCGGCGTATCAGGTCAAGTCGAGGATGGCTCCCCTGGGAGATGAAGTGGCCGATGAGGCTCCGTTCCATGGTACGAACGCCTTCGGTAGGGGGGTGGCGAATGCGAAGGTGTAGGGTGTTGTCGAAACAAGAATGAGCCGCGATGGTTCCTCCAGTTGCTACTGGCACCATGGTAGCCATCACCGGGGTCGCGGTCGCGGTGGGCACTGTCCCAGTGGTCACTGTCGCCGTAGTCGCTACCGTGGTTGCTGCATCCATCGAGGTTGTCGCTGCCGTGGTTGCTACCGTGGTTGCTGTAGTGGTTGCTGCAGCCACCATGGTCACCGCTATCGTGGTTGCTGCCACAGTTGCTGCAGCCGCCATGGTAGCCGCTGTCGTGGTTGCTGCTGTTGCCGTGGTTACTGCTGCCGTGGTTGATGCTGCTGTGGTTAAGCATTTCTTCTGATGGTCTATATTTTCTTTGAAAGAGTCCACAAATTCATTGAAACTTGATGTTAAAATCTCTAATTGACTCTTTAACTCCTTGATTAGCTTGTATCAGCCCACTGTATAGTTGCTGTTGATCTAATTGATTACCAAATTGGGCTAAGAAAAGATTCTTCATGTCATCCCAACTTGTAATACTATTACTTGGTAAGTTTGAATACCAAATCTGAGCCATATCCTTTAGATTTGATACAAACAACCTACAAGCTTGATCTTCATGTTGAATATTTGCATGAGCTAAAGCTAACTCAAACATGTGAATATATATTCTTCAGCTAAATAAGCTTTTCCAGGGATTAAAGGCTCAGGAAAATATTTGTAAACTACCTTAGGAATATCATTGTAATTTTGAAATCCTAATGGTGTAACTCCTTGCCAAGGATTTGCCATCCTATTCCTTTTAGTAGTTGAACTTTTAGACTTTCTAGATCTTCTCTTACGAATCGATAAACCGGATATAATGGGTGATCTTCTTGATCTTCTAGTTTTCACTCCACTATTTGTTCCCAATTCAAATACTTTCTTTCGTTCTTCTTCTGATGAAGAATCAGTCTTTGAATCTAGAATATCTTTTGAAACTTTTAAACTTTCCAAACTATCAATCTTCTTGGTCATAAACAAAAAATAGTATTTATTAAGCCTTTATAGTAACAAAGAATTGTTGATGTACTAAAAGTATAAGGCTTATGAACCTAGAGGCTAAATTTTCAGCCTTCCTTCTAGCGCCAAAAGAACTATTGGCGACCTTTTTGGACGTCACTGCCAACGAGTGTCCTCGAATAGGATTTAGGTGCTTGTTAGTATCTGGAAACAACAAGGCCCAGATACCTCCAAATAAACTTAGTACTTAATGTGTGTATGTGTGTGTGTTGTTGCAGCATGCGGTTGTGAAATATAAAATGATTGCGTTGTGTGTAGACTAAAAATGACTTATTTTAAAGAGATTCAGTCAACTTTGCCAAGTACTGTGAGTTGTTGAGAGTTCCTATTTTGTTCAATTGCCTAGTCTACGTGGTCCTTATAATACCTACTTGTAACAAATAATCTTTTTCAAAAATATTTGAGCTCAACTCCGCGAATCTACTTCTAATTTTCCCCAGAAAAAGAGATAGTTCCACAAGAAAACTAGAAATAGAGCAAGATTCAATGGAAATAGATAGAAAAGAAAAGCAGATTTGTGTAGACCTCAAATATTTAAACAAGGTAAAATGACACGAGTAAACACTTCGCAATAAAGCTATCCCAAATTCAATATCTATGAATTATTCAAACTTCCAATGCTTAAACAAGCAATTTCTTCAAAACAATCCTACTATGCTACCAAAAATTGCTACGTAAACTACCACGTACAAGACTCCAGTTTGGCTAGATAATGGAAGTCAACAATTGCATTCAACAGAACCTTTAAAAGACTTGACAATTTCTGATTGAAATACCACGGAAATTCACTTTAAAGATAAAAAAAAGCTATTCTGGTCCCATCAAAATACCAAAGATTTTTTGAACCCTCTTGACTATTGAATTGTTCAACGGCATGAGTACAAGTAGAGGCTCTCTTACAACGATCTTAATAGCAGTTCCTATACGTTGCGCAATAAAAATATTTACTACTAAAATGCTCTGAAGGCTTTTAAACACAAGCACTTTTATGGCAGAATTTTAACAGAAATTTCTATCGGGCAACAAGAACAATAAAAGCAATCTAAAAATCCCAAAATTACTTGCCAAGGATGATACTATCTAAACCACTAGCTAAAAAATTTAAACAAAATAAAAATAAAACATAACTCACAGGACTATGACAAAGAGGTTGAAATCCTTTCTTTAGCAAGCCATCTTACAAGCAATCATTCACACTTTCTTCTTTACAAACTCTTCCCAGGACCTAAAGTGTGATCCCAATGTCCTCTCAAAAGTGTGATGTATGAGACCCCCATTATGATCCTTCCTCCTTGACCCCTGAAGCCTTTTTATAGGGTTCAAAGTTAGGTAGGGAAGTTACAAAATATCTTGGGTGGTTTAACCACCATAGAGACAAAAAGGCTATGGTTGACAAGTGTCCCATGTAGTTTCCAAGTGTCTTCATTCAATTTCTAAGTGTTTTCATTTAGTTACCAAGTGTTGACCATGGAGAGAAACAAGTTGCAGTTGACAAGTGGCCTTTGTGGAGAAAAAGAGGTTGTAGTTGACAAGTGGCCTTTGTGGTGGTTATAACCACCATTTCCATTGACAAGTGTTTAATTCACATAGGACTTTGAACAATTGTTGCACAAATTCCCTTTTTAAATCAATATGAATACTTACTTGGTACACAACCAAGGGCTGTCAAACTTACATAAGCAATTAAATAATTTATATCAAAACCCAAAATAAATGTTGTATGATTTTTAAATAAAGAGAATATTGGAGCCACGTGGCCTGTAAATAATATGGGCTGGTCCAAGTAGCGAGGCCCATGGAAGTGGTTGTACCAATGACTATGAAAACGCATGGATTACTCCTGTAACCGATGGGCTGGTGTGTTTGTAAATCATGTTGCTTGCCAAAGTTGAGTGATATTGGAGGAATAGTGTTTGCAGTCACGGGGCACCTAGAACAAATATCTGCCAGTATCCAAAGTCACAAGCAACATGGAATTCGGAGAATCAAACATAACAAAACGTAACAAAGGTGTAATATAAAACTCCAAGCTACGCAATATGGACACCGAGATTGCCAATATAGAAGGCTAGGGAATTGTATTTTGGGAGTTTCTGATTGCGCTGATCACAGCAGTCTAGGATTCGAACACCTGTTTGATTAGTTGCTTCTCTCGCAAAGCTTTTGCAACTGCACATGTAGCAGGCCCAGCGACTGAAGAATTCACATGAATCAATATCCATAGTTTAGCGAGATCGACTAGCAGCAGCAGTTGTTCATCCACTTTCCAAATTTTTGCTCGAATTTGCCTGCGAAACAAGGAGGGTCGGAATGTCGAAGCGTAAGTTCGGATACGAGGGTTTTAGCATGAAGACGCCATTGGTGAGTCCAGGTTCTTGCTTTTTCTTTTCTGCTGCCATAGTCTTGCCTTGGTAAACTTTTTGGTGGCCAGATCCTTTGCTAGTTCTAGATTTTAATCATTTTTGTAGCAAGGCCTGAGATGTCCTGATAACCCTTTATGGAAACTTCTTGAGCAAGAAATGGGGAATTCTCTGGAGAATGAGGCTCCATTATTATCTTAACTTGCTTGTTTCCGCAGTGAAAAATTTGCTTCTGTGGGCTGTTGTTAGGAATACCGTTGCCACAAACAATGGTGTAAATCATAGCATCGTTGTAGTAGGCAGCTACTTCAATGGTAGCAATGATGTCTTTTCCATTTTCCTCATTGTTCTAGCCTTTGTGTCCAAATATCAACCGAATGGAGAGGAAGCAAAACCAAGCATAATCAATGATGAAGAAAACATGACGAGACATGTGGTCCAGTAAAGTGTTTCCCAATNGTGGCTGTCCTCATGTCCAAAAAAATTGAAGGTTGCCATCGCGGAAGGATAAGGAGAGCATCGGGAAGTTGAATCCATAGTAAAAGAAAAAAGAAAAAAATGTTTAAGACATAGAATGGGATTGAGGATCCACCCGTGTCTACGGGTAAAGCACCGTATCCATAATAACCCATGTTATTTCCAAGTTGGCATATTTAATATCTTAATATTAATGAAATCCAGAAATGGTGAAAAAAACTGAGTGATGCCAACCAAGATCGCTGCTTTTGCATATTTTAATGGTCAACTTAATCAATCTAAAGTCCAACGTTGCCCAAACATACTGCACAGCCCACCTCTGCAGATACCATCAAGTTGTTGATTTCAAGTTTCTACTTTCAAGCATCCAGCTTCATTTCTACCTCATCCATTCATCCATAGAGTGTCTTTGGATTTCATTTCTTCCTGACGTTTGGCATTTTAATTTTGTATCCCAAGAAGGTCTTAACATCATTTTATTTAAAAGTGAATAACCTCTCCAAAACACCCATCAACCCATAACCTTAAAGCTACATGTTTACTTCTAAATTTTCAAGATCATCTCTCTTTTAAATCAATATAAATGATAAGTGAAATCCTCTTTCAATCATAAAGTCTATTCCATTAAATGGGCAAAAATGTACCAACACCAAGATGTTCCAATTTTTGACATGATAGTCCAACTGTTCCATAAAATGGCCAAATGTGCCAACACTTTTTAGTTTTTTTTTACACATTTTTGTTTTACATGTTTTTGTTTTACACATTTTTTTTTTGCACATTTTTGTTTTACAAATTTCTTTAACTTTTCTTGTTTTTGTTTTACAACATCATTATGTTTTTCATTTTTTGTGTGTGTTTGTGCATGTGTTATCCGTATTGTCAAGTTTGTCACCCAATAAGTGTTCTTACTAATGGTATAAACTATTTTTATATTGATTTCTAATGTTTGATTTTTACCTTTATGTTATGATGTTGATACTAAGGTATGTTTCTTTTGATATGATAGGCAATGAGTCCACTTCATCCATTTATCCAAAAATTTCAAAGGTCTCTCTTAGCTTGGAACTGTACAGTCCCCTTTCTTCAAAATAATAAGAACTCTAACAAATCGATGACTGGGCATTTCTCAAACTAAGGACTCAAGGATTGAAAAGGGTGTGACTTCAAGGGAACTTGGTGCATTTGTGTTGGCCATTCTCTTGGGTGCTCGGATGTTTTCTTCTTGAGTTTTCATACCATTTCGAAGTTACCCAATTATCTAGAAGCTAAGCTAATAAAAATAACAAAGTCTTTGCATGGTGTGGTTCTCACGCATAAAAGAAAAAAAATAAACAAAGAAGAAGAAAGAAAAAATTGAGAATTCAAAGCACACCCCTTAGAAAAAATAATCCCTTGAGCTACAAGCACTGGTTATGGAACTGAAATAAACATGTTTCCTCTAAATAAGGCCCTCCTCACTTCCCATTCTCTCCTCCTTTGTTTCGTTGGAATGGTGGTGGCTCTTGGGGAAGGCATTCTTGTTATTCAAGTGTATGGATTGGCCAAATGCATTAATGTGAAGTCACTGGATGTGGTTTGTTTGAGGCCGAAGTTGAAATGAGATTCACCAAGTCACATTAATCATAAAACACACAAGGGGCTGTAAACCACCTTGTTCTTGAGACTCCATTCCATTCTCTCCTTTCCATCCTTCTTTTCCCATCTATCACCTCATTGTCGGTTGTATCATTTGTGTATATTTTGGTGGATGCATTGTTTTCTTTTTGGTAAATTCTTGTGGTTAAGACTTTAACTCTTGTTCCAAATGACATTCCTAGAGCCTACGAACTCTTTGAATGTGGGTTTGTCAGGGAATTAAGGGCATGAGCCTGCTTTGGGGAGGATCCACAGGCATTCCTACTTGGTGCTTCCATTAAATTCTTTCCCTTAACATTTTTGCAATCTACTTTATTTTCTTCATTTCCATCTTGACATCCACTTCATCGACGTTATAGTTGTTTCTTTTTCTCTATATTTCTTATTCTTTTATTTCTCCATTCTAATGCTACCGAAGGTTCGCTTTTATTCATGGGGGTCCTGGTCCAATTTTTTTGATTTTCTCCTAACCCCTACACCTTTGGTAGTCACCACGATTATATCTCTAGATCTGCAACTAGCCATACCACAACTCAGCCAATGGACCTTTCACCAAAGCAAGGTATCAACTACATTGTAATTCATTTACCCTTGCTAATATAAGATTGTGTTGTATGTGCAGATGGAAATCATACAACAATAGATTAGATCTGGAGGGAACACTTGGAATGGATCGGTGCTGAAGCAACTATGCAAGGAGCAAGAATAATGGTGCACTTACGGATAGACAATGAAAGGCACAACTCTGGCATTGGCAAAAGTAGACTTCTTTTCTCTTCTCTCTTCTCTCTTAGCTACCAAACAAGGCCTGATGTCAAATATGTAAGGTGTTCACTCCTGTTGTCATGAACACCAGTTTTTTTTTAGCTTGTAATGATGATCCATTCACATGTCATCCCATTCACCATTAGTTCCATTCGAGTCAATAATCCCATACCTTCCCAATATTTTGTAAGGAAATTGAGGATGAGTTTTCATTCGGTCATGGGGGTATGATGGGACGCGATATCACATCCACTGTGATATTGCATCCCCCACAATATCGCATATGCAATATCATGTCTTCCCTCGCGATATTGCGTACGAGATATCACAGTGTGCCACCAAGTCTATAAATAAGAGGCGACTCTCCCTTGTTTCTCATTCTAGGCCTAAACCATAGAAAAAATATGGCAGTTTTACCTCTCTAGAGATAGAATAATTTCCATGTGCCCGCAGTAGGAACTCCAAAGTGAACGGATCTTATTCGAGCAAATATTGTACATGAACACAAGTTTGTGTACGGAAATAAAGAGGAAATTCTTGGATAAACCTTGTAGTGCATGGAATAGGGTAAATGGGATTTTATTTACTGTTATTTATTATTTATCATTTAAATGCATTTTTAGTAATCAAATCTCTCTCAACCCTTCTCCCGTAGTTAAGTGCATTTAGTACGGCCACTTCGAGCACGTGCGTTACGCTTGGTGATCCCAGTAACGAATAGTGTTTGGCAACCAAGGTTGCATTGGTTCAAGGTGTGAATGGTAAGTGGGAATGGATGCTGATGCTAGGTTAATTCAGGCTTAGTTAGTTAGTTAAAGTTAGTGAATTAGTCTCTTCACCCTTCATCTCACTAGCATAGGAGATAAAACATAAAAACTATAAAAATCACATATCTCAGACTTACTTAACCATACAACCATGAAAAATACAAGTAAGTCTGGGAAGACAACAAATGATTAACCTTCAGTATTCCATAAGGTGTGTAGGCAGTTAGTCTGTGGAGTTCAACTGGATTGCACATGTAACGCTTGTATTTGTATGGTTGAGTGTAGGGGTACCTCGCCACTCATCAGTGGTGCTAATGATAAAAGGAAGCTAAGCCATAGTCTTCCAAACATTAAGGAGAAGAAGATGAAGAAGAGGAAAATAAATCAAAGAAATGATGTTGGATTAAGAAAGCCTAATCCTTTTTATTTTTCTTATTCTATACTTGTTGTAGGTTTGAGTCATCATGGGAATGCAAGTGAAGCATTTCAAGAATATGCTTAGATGAAGAAAGCATGGTGGGGCATGAGGACAAGAGTCTATGATCAAAGGAAGCTTAAAAAAAAAACATTAGATAATACTCATTCTTATTTTTGTAATGAATTAAGTCTTGATTATTTTGTTGAGGGTGATGGCCTTGAGTCATGTAGACATGATGCATTCTAGCTGGTGAATGATCATGAAGCATGACATTTTTAAGGGTGGAAGAACCAATGTAGGGACACCTCTTTTGATCCCCTTGTTCTAGGATTTCTTAATGTAAAGGATAATTTCTCAAGATACACTTTGAAGTTGAAGGATATAATATAATAAAATAGAGAAATTATCCTTTATATTAAGAAAGCCTTGTTTCTATGCTTTGAACTTGAAGAAGGTATCTTGAGACATCTTGCTTAAGACCTAGAGGTGATAGGAGACATCAGTAACCCCTTGTGTAATCTTCAATGTATCTTGGATAAGTTTGTTCTATTAGTATATATCATTATTGATGATTATTCCTAGGATTTTTGGCATGTTTAGGGGTGTTTTTAACTCATTTTGATGAGTTTAGGATGTTCCAAGGTCTATGGGAACTCATTTGAAGGCATCCAAAGGTTCTAGGCTTTAAAATAGGCATATTTGTATTTAGTCCTAGTAGGTGTTACATCTCAACTACATTCAAGACATCTTGACCTAGGATGAGACATGTTGACATGAGAGGAGAAATGTTTAAAAAATAATAGATTTCTTTCCTAAGAGCTAGGTTGACTCAGATACATCTTGGAAAGGTCAAAGACAACTTGAATGATTAAGGAAACTTTTAAAATTGGCCATTCCAATTTGGGAAACCAAAAAAAGGAAGTAAGAAAGTATGGGAAATAGTGAAAGATCTTCAAAATGTTGGGGAAGATTTCCTAAGGTTTTTTTTATCTTTTTTTCTATATAATTATGATGTGTCTTTCATGTTACTGTATTGAAGCAATCACCAAGAGAACCAAGACTAAGAGTAAGATAGAGAGCTCTTGAGAAGGAGAGCTTGTGTAAGAAGAGAGCTTGTGCAAGGGATTTAAGGGAGAGAAAAGGGAGAGGACTTAAGACAGGTTGAGGGAATCTCTTATAATTTTATTTTCTTAAGCTTGGAATGCATTATGAGAAATTAAGAATTGAGAAGGGAGAAGTGTGGGTTCTAAGATCCTTGGAAGATTAGTGAGTTAAGCTTGGTTCCTCATCTTAATGTGTTTTCTCTATATTTTGAGAGTTTTCTAATATAAAGGATAATTTCTCTATTTCATTATGTTATTTCTAGTTTGTAATCTAGATCTCCTTGGACGTTGTGGATTGGATCATATTATAGCCTATTGAAGTGCCACCCTTGCACCAACATTAATTTTAAGGATGAAGACATTGAAAAAGATGAGAAAAATGAGAGAAACTTTCATTTTCCATTTATTTACAAAAGATCTTATGGATTCAAAATTCCATGAAAAATAAATAATGGATCTAGATTAAGAACTCAAAGGAATCCTATGGAGGAAATAATATCACTCTAAAAAGGCTTTTAGGAATGCCTCTATAGTGCCTCACATGAAAGTAAAGACTTTCAATGGAATGAAAAGTACTAAATCATTTTTTCCTTGCTTTAAGATCCTAAATAATTACATTGAACTTAAAGATATAAAAGACCATCAAAAAGTATCTTAAATTAAGACCAAGCTTAAGGGTATGACACAAATTTGGTGGAAGAAAGAGAGTTATGCTTATCTTCTAAGTAATAGTACTCCTATAAAAGATTTGTTACTTATGAAATTCATGATCAAAGTAAAATTTAAGAAGATCCACCATAGGAAAGAGGTAATCCAAAGATTAAAATACCAAAGACAAGTAATAGGAGTGTGATAAACTTCTATATGAATTTTTGCAAACTCTTCCAATAGGATAAATTTCATTGGGATGAGTATGATTAAACATCCAATTTCGAAGGAGTGTTAAAAGTAAGAATACCAACAAAAGCTAACATTATATGAGTTATAATCATTAGAGGAGGCTTTTCAATTAGCTCTTAAAGCTGACAAGAAACTACAAGGGTTTAATAGAGGTTTCAAATCTTCTAAGGTGAAGGACTCTATAGGTTTTTAAGGTAAGAAAGAAGAATAAGAGAAGAGAAATGCCAGAGAAGACATAAACGAAAAGTAACAGGAATCTGCAAATGACAATATTCCAAGAACAACTATTTCAAGAAGGGAAAGGAAAAGTAAATGGCTATGCTTCCAAAATTCAATGCTTCAATCATGATGATATGGAACATAATTAATGGAAATGCAAGAATCCAAAGGGTTTCAATAGCAAGAAACTCTAAACCTTGAAGAAGGAAGAGACTTCCAATGAAGGAAATTCACTTTCTCCTAATATTAAAGATATTACTAAAATTAATTCTTGAACTTTCATGTGAAATGTGAATATTAATAAAGACTCTATGAGAAATATGTTATATAGGATTGGGGCTAAGTATCTTGATAGTGGCAAGTAGGTATACATTTTAATTAAAGCTTGTATCCAAGAAATTATGATTTCTTCCAAGGCCTATGTTAAGCTTGACTTGAAGACATTTCCATTCCCTAGGTCCTATAGAGTTCATTGGCTTTCTAAAGATCATTTTCAAAAAGTGAAGGAGAGATGTATCCTAATTTTCAAGATTAGTTCCTTTAAATAAAAAGTCATTGTGACATTCTTCTAATTGATTTTGTTGATGTTATTTTGGGAATATCTTTGAATTTTGAAAACAAGGCTTATTTTTATGAAGTAAGAAACATTTGATTAATATCAAGGAAATATGAAATACATGATTTAATTCTTATGACTTGGTAGCAATACAAGAAAAATTTCCTACAAATGCTACATTGATCTTGCTAAGTGATCAAGAATATCTTCAAGTACATGAAGAAGCTAGGCATGGTTTTATCATCATGTATAAACTTGCAAAAAGTGAATAGGAGCCTCCAAATGAACTTTCTCTAGTAGTACAATCTTTAGCATTAGAATTTATTGATGTCTTCAAAGGAAAATTGGAAGGACTTCTTCCAATGATGTCCATTTAATGTCAAAATAACTTCATATATAGGGCTACCATCCCAAATAAAAGAACTTACCACATGGCTTCACATTGGAGGCAGATGTTGCACAAGCAAGGGAATTACTCTCTAATTTCTTCATTAAGGAATCCATTTCTTCTTATGTCATTCTAGTTGTACTAGTTCCTAAAAATGATACAAATGAGATGAAAATGTACATAGATCCTAGGACTATCAATATCATGTATAGGTTTCCTATCCTTAGAATGAATGGCATTCTTGATGTACTTGCTAGTGCTAAATTTGTTTTCAAATTGATTTAAATAATGAATATTATCAAATTTTGTATTAGATTGAAAGATGAATGAAGAACAATATTTAAGAAATTGAATTATTTTTATGAGTATCTAGTCATGTCTTTTGGGCCAACAAATGCTCTAGAAACTTTCATGAGGCTTATGCATAAGATTCTAAGGGATCTTACTAGTAAATGTTGTATTATTTTCTTTAATGATATTCTTGTATATCGTTATAATGGAAATGAACATGTGTAAAAATTGAGATTAGTACGCTTAAAGTTGCATGAGGCTAAGTTGATGATCAATGCAAAGAAATGCCACTTCATGAAGATAGAAATTATGTACTTTAGGTCATGGTATCTCCCAAAACCAATTCAAGATTAAACCAAGAAAGATCAAGGTAATAAAGAAATGGTCTTCATGTAAATATGTGGACAAGATGAGATCTTTTCTTGGTTTGAATGGTTTTCATAGGATGTTTATTAGAAGTTTTAATTCTATTACATGTCATATGCCTTCTTGTTTAAGGAAGAACTTAAATTTTATATTGAATGATAAGAAGGAAACGTCATTCCAAGATTTGAAGGAAATAATTTGTAGCACCCTAGTATTTGCTATTTCAAATTTTTTCAATATTTTTGAAGCAGTGGTGATGTATGTGCACTTATAGTTTAAGGGGTACTATCCTAAGAAGATAAGCTCATTATACTTTTCTTTGAAATATTTCATGACTCAAGGTGAAATTATAGTACCTATTAAAAAGAGTTGTATGCTATATTTCAAATCATAAAACATTAAAAACATTATTGTTTGCAAAGTAAATTTTTTTATTGAATAATCTCAAGACATTACAGTTATTAAATTTATAGAATAGATTTCGTATCAAGTATATAAAATGTATCAAGCAACTCCAAGCATTTCACTTTGTGCTAAAATATAGAAGTAGAAAAAGTATTCTAGTGGCAAGTGTTATTTAAATAATTTATATTGGGAATCAATAATTTTCTTAAGGAAAAGGACTTGATGCCTTTACTTCTTTATACTATCATGATGCTAATTTTAGAAAGATTTGGAAGCACCTTAATGCTCATCATGATAAGAAGGAAAAGTCATTCCAATATTTGAAGGAAATATTGTAGACATAGTAGAGTATATAGATGGAGATACTATCATCTATAACAAGACATCATCTTCAAGAATGGTAAGTTATATGTACCAAGGTATGATTTAAAGTTAAAAACATTGAAAGGAAGACATGTAATATGGATGGATACATGGGTAAGAAAACGATTTATGAGCTTGTAGAAAAAAGGTACTTTTGCCAAGTATGAAAAATGATCTATATAAATTTATTAGGGAATGTCTTGTTTGCCAAAATTTCAATAGAAGAAAAGGTATTGCTAGATATTATTAGTATTTTTTCATACCTAATTCTCAATGGAAAGGTATCTCTATGAATTTTATATATGGAATTCCAAAGACATAATCTAGTCATGATTCTATTTTTCTTCGTTACTAATAGATTTAGTAAAATGAATCATTTCATTCCTTATAAGAGAAGCAATGATGCATCTCATATTACTCATATTTTAAAAATATTTTAAGATTGAGTTTTCTTCCATCAAAGAATATAAATGTTAAATTTACAAACCATTTTTGAATATCATTATAAAAAATTTTGGATAGAAAATTATCCATGTCTATTGCTATTGTTCATAAACTAATGAACAAACTAAAGATATAAATAAATCATTACTCAAAATTGTAAGGTGTCTATGTGAGGATCATCCAAATAAATGGCAATATCTTTCGTCACATGTTGAGTTTGGTTATAATAATATTGTCATTCTAACATTAGGGAAAGTCCATTTGAGATACACTATGGTTATTATCTTAGGATAATATATGATTCGAAAAACTTTGATGATTGTGCCTATGTCAATTTAGAATTTTTACAAAGAATAGAAGACTTGCATACGCAAGTAAAAATAAATCTTGAGTACAAGTAAAAAAAAATTGATGCTACCATAAACTTAGAATATACGAATATGATATTTAATGTGGGCAAGGAGAGGCTAAAGAATATGAACTTCTCTAAGGTTAAGTCCAAGAAGATTGGTCCAATTTAGATCAGGACCAAAGTGAATAATAATGCTCATGAGTTTATTCTTCCTAATTATTTTTCATTTTATTATGTATTTAATGTTTCACATTTGATTCATTTCCATGGTAAGATTTTTGCATTTAATCTTGAGAATAGTATTAAAGTCCTTAAAGGTACAATTAAAGGTCCAAGTTCATCCAAAACATCAAGGAAATTGGTGGTGCTACAAACAAGAAAGGTAATGTGAACAAAAGGTTGGAAGAAGCATAACTGCTTGATCCATTGGAGTGATGAATAACCTAAAAATTCCATTTGGGTTTATGACTCTAATTTGGATTTATAGAATTCAATGTCATCCCAAGTGTAACACCAACTTGAGATGATCATTTCAAGGATATGAGAGATGATGAGGACATCACCCTAGTTATAATGTGTTCATCCACATTTGTATTATGTTTTTGATGTTTTTTTTTTACTATTTCTTGTATGTGTTTGACATGTTTTCATGCATTTGAAAAGGTTCCAAGATTTATGAGAGCTTGGATGAGAAGTTTTGAACTTTAGGCTAGATGTTTTGCTATTTTGTGAATAATCTAGAAAAATTTCTTCCTTACTTAAAAGATGTACTCTAGTAAGCAAAAGACATATTTCACACATGAAAACCATCTTCTATGTAGTTTGTGCTCTCTAGAAACACATCTTCCATACCCAAAAGATGTCTTTCTACACAAGATGTCTTTTTGAGAAAGATGTCTTTCATGATCTAAAGACATCTTTTTTATTATAGTTAACAACCATAAATTTGAAAATCTAGATGTCAATTAATTTTAAAATATAGAAATAGACATAAAGGCCTTTCATTATTTTTCCATGATGATATGAGAAAAGAGAGGTCCATGGGAAGAGAGATCAAAGAGAAGAGAGCTTGTAAGCTTATTGTGAGCATTTAGTGTAGGCTTTGTTGTCATTGATGTATGTGAGGAAATCTTAAGCCAATTTCTATTCTTATGAAATTTTCTTCCAGAATTGTTATACTTCATTCTCCATTACAAATAATAATAAACTATGTTATTCATTTATTTTTCTAATTGTCTAAGCATTTGATACAATTTAGCTTGAATTTTTTGTTGTTGAGGCCTAGCCCTCACCAATAAGATATGAGGAGTGGAACATTGATGTCCATTCACAAAAATAAACATTTCAATACCTCTATCTTATATGTATTAAATAGAAAAATAATTTTTATGACTATGTTGGTATTGTTTTTTACTATGGAAAGAGAATAAAAGACAAAAATATTAAGATAGAGGTTCAAATTACTAAAGGTTCACCTTTAGTTAAGATATAGAAGGATTCAATCATTCCAGATCTTGTTATTTTTTACTATATTAAGGATCCAAATGTTGCAAACAAATATTCTCTAGATTCTATAATTGCTAATAAGACAACAACTAACATTATTGGACACATTAACTAAATTTTATCTTATTGGCACAACAAGAGGACCAAATCTATTATTACACTAATTTGAAAAAAGGTCAAGTAGCCATATCATGCATATGATGATAAGAAGCTTAGATTGAATGCTATGAAGATAGTAACTTTACTTTTCTCATCAAATGGAAAATCAGTCATTATACCAATAGTTGATGTGAATAAGCAAATGAAAAAGGAAGAAAGGGCTACAAAAATTACTATTAAGACATACAATCTTACAACAACATTCAATTAGTACTTTATTCATTCTTCAATTGAATTGGTAAATGTAAACATAAAAAAAAATGTATCTCCACACTAGATAAATTCAAAATATAGTCTTTGAATTAGTCTTATGTTAACATCATAGTGGACAACTTCACATAAAACATATCAGCTATACATAAGAAATGTATTCTAATGTCAATGAATATAAGCACTACTCTATCGTTCCCTACAAAGACCATGGCTAATCTTCAGGGTGCAAATATGGGTTATTAGATTCTTGATGGATAACACACCATATAGACTTTAAAAAGATGTATTGTGATGGAAGGATATTAGTGCTCTAGTCCATTAATGCTTTAAATAGAGGTAATTTTCAATAATGATAACTAATTACATTAAGCATGGAATTTAATATTACTAAGCGACTATTTTTATAATGTAAAAAATTAAGAATACTTTCCCCCAAGGAAACAATAAATATTATACAAAATATACAAGGATACCAATCATAGCTAGAAGCTTTATTATAAGTCTTACTATGTTGAGAAGATTTATCATGTAAGAAATTACTATCATTAGAATATAATTATTTTTGGCACTATTAGAATTCATGTAAATGAGAGTATCATAAGAACGTACAATGTTTTAACAAATATATTTTGGTAAAAAATATGTGATTAGTTTATTATTTTACTTTTCATAGCATTGTATTTATTATCATAACATAGAAATTCAACCATTTTCAAATGTATCAAAAGGACACCACAAGAAAGAAAACCATTTCTACAAATATCAAATGAGTACTATAATCTTTAAAATGAGGTATTCAAAATTTTATAGATAGGACAATTGGAAAGCTACCTCCATTTATTAGCTAATCATGTTTATACATAGCATAGCCTAAAATTTCTAACTCTTAACATTTTCTAGCCTCTTTGTAGATTGATTGAGGATGAGCATAAGCATTTGGCTAAAAAAATTGAGAATGGAAAATAATTTTAAGATCCTTCACTTTATAATAAAATGATAGATAAGCAAAGATTTTATACCTTCAAAAAATAAAAGATTATCATGATGAGCTAAAAATACTACATGCTCTAAGGGTGGCTTTACTAGCATTTTTTCAGAATATGATCCAACTAGGCCAAGGGATTAGATAATAAATTTATAGGAGAAGTACTAACTAAATAAAGAAATGATCAATGACTTTCTCAAAATACTTGAGATGAAGTAATAGAATCTTGTACTTATGCATACAATCAATCTATTTTGTTTTGGCATCTATGTAGAAGCTCATCTAATAATCTTGATACTAATTTAGAAGCGAAAAAAAAAGAATTCCTTGTTTGTTAATTTTCTAGATGATAATTTCTATCTAATCTCTTTAGATTCTATCATAATTCTTCATTTTTATCAATCATGAATGGATTATAACTTGACCACAAGTCATGATCTACAATACCACAAGTCATGATTTTATACATGATTTGTGATGTTGTTGGAAATAGAGATTAATATTTTTTGAGGATATCACAACCTTATCAAAAGTCATGATTACTATTCCATAACTTTACTATGAGTCATGATAAATTTTTCTTATTCAAACATTCACCATGAGTTAACCATGAGTCATGGTAACTTTACCATGAGATCACCATGAGTTATGGTGAAATTACCTTAGAAGATTTCTAAACCATGAAGTAATCATGGAATATAGTTGATGATTTTGTATCAACTAAAAGTTAACAATAAATAATTATTAAAATCACTAATTGATCATGTGTTCTAGTGGATTATCATGAAGTAATCATGATTCATCATATGAGGAAGCTTAATATCTACAACATTATTAATGGTCATGAACTCATGGTCTAAAAAACTACAATATGATGACCTAACCATAAGTCATGGTGAAGCTAATTTTTGAAAATATCTTGAGATTTTTAAGTCAAAATTTAATAAAATTTATATGTCTAGATCCTTCCTAAGATGTTCTTCAATCTAAAATACTAAAAGTAGTTTTAAATGATCTTGAATTATCATAGATGTAGAAAACTTGGTCATAACTTCTCATCTTTTGTCCTATTGATGAAAAATTTATGAATTAATGATGATATGTAATAAATAGAGATAGAATGTAGAATTACAATGCTAATCAATGTTAATATGAAGATGAAAAGTCACATAGATTTGAATGAAATGATATATGTGAGAGAAACTAATGTGTTTAATGAAGATTAATGGACTATGAAAAGTTAAGGAAGGATAGGTGAAATGCTAGACATTGGAAGCAAAAGTTTCTTACAGCCATTTTATCACCTTAAAAACAAAATTTTTACATCATCCTATGGCCTTGTAATTTATACAAATTAATGGGACCATGCTAGGGATCATTGAAGAGATAATCCCAACTAAATATGACAAAAACATTAACTTTAAAAACTAATGAATTGAGGTCAAAAAATAGTACATCTACCCATAAATTATAAAAATAAGAAAATAAAGATTAATTCTTCTATGTTGTCTTTATTTAAAGTAATTCTCAAGAACACTTTTTATTTTTTATGTCTTCTTGCATGTCATAATAATGTTAACAATCCCTCCTATAGGATGGGATGCAAATGTTTATTCTTATCTTCTAATCTTCAAAACTCCAATAAGTCTAATAAGATGTGTAGTCCTATATGGAAGAAGATATTTTGTTAGCATATCATCAAGTTGATCATTTGTGTCAACATGAATGGGTTTATGTTTTCCTCCATTTCTTACTTTATAAAATAGTATTTTATTCTATGTGCTCTAATTTTTTATGATACACATGCTTATTAGATACTTGGAAAGTGACTCCATTATTACAAAATGATTTGATAGAGAGATTAACTAGCAAGTATTATTAATTCTATGAAACCATTCCCTTTGAGCTTTCTTTAATCCATACAAGGATTCATTTAATTTACACACTCTATCTTCTTTTCCTCTAATAACATAACCTTTATGTTGATAGACATAAATCTCTTCATTTTTATTATCATTAATAAATCTTGAATTCACATTAATTTGATGGATTTTAGGACCATGATGAATATTTATGGAGAAAATGAGTTTGATAGTTTCAAACTGGAGAAAATATCTCATTATAGTGAATGTGTTTCTTTTTTTCTTAAGACTCTAGTCATAATTCTTACTTGGTGCTTGATGATTTACCATTTTTTACTGAATTTTATTTTATACAACCATTTTCAATCAATTACCTTCATTACCTTCACTTCTTTTCATTTATCTACTAATTTTTATGTCTAGATTTTCATGATAGCCTCATATTTATTATTCATGCCTTCTTGTCCTTCTTTATTTTTTAGAGCTTCTTGCACATCTTTTGATTCTTGTGCTAGGGCTAAATCTGTCAATTTGGTGATGGAATTAGATCTTATTATCCTTCTCTCAAATTTTGTTTCTAGCATTTATGTTTTAGGATGATCCCTTTGTATTCATGATTTTGGGTTAAGTTAAGTTTTCATTCTTTGGTTATCTTATTGAAAATTAGTTCTACCAATTTTATCTTCTAGAAAAACTACAACTCTAAAAGAGTACCATTTGTGATTATCTAGATCATAGCATCTATATGTTGAGGTCTTGGAGTTATATCCAATAAATATGCACTTTCTTTCTTTTTCATATAGTATGTTTAGACGTTTTTTAAATATCTTGACATAACAATGGCAACCAAATTTCTTCATGTAAGTGATGTTGGGAATTTTTTTTTATAAACTTTTACTTGAAAATTTGTCTTTATTTGTTACTTATGACTCCATCCATGATGTATGTAGCCATGGTTATGACCCTATTCCAATATCTTTTTGGTAGATTTACATTTTTTAGAAGACATCTCATCATTTTTTCTACTTTTTTTTTGTTCAAATGTACCATTGTATTGAGGGTTTTAGCCACAATTGATCTAATGAAATATACTTTATTTATTACAAAAATCTATAAAGTCAATATTTATTAAATCTTTCCTTTTATTTATTATTATGACTTTGATAGGATGCTTTATGATATTTTGCATAAGATTATAGTATTCTAGGAATTTCTTCAACGCATCATCTTTCATTCATAGGTTGTAAGTCTAGGCATATCTAGTATAATCATCCACAATTACCACGTTGTATTCAGCTTGTCCAATGTAGATATATGCATAGGACCTACTAGATTAAGATGCATGAGTTAAGGAAGTACTTTCTTTCCATTGGTGTTATGTGTGAAAAGTTAGTTTATTCTCCTTGTATTAAAATTTCATACTTCTCTTTGGGGATGTCTTTGATGGTGAAAATAACTACCTTTTTTAATTTTCCCATATTCCCAATATTGAACAAAGAAGTGTGTCCAAGCATTTTATGCCATAGCTTGACTTCTCTTTCTAAACTCAAAACTACTATGTATTTTGTAAATAATCTTTCTTTAATTTTTGATGTTGCTTATTTATTATTTATTTTAGGAATATTAGGCTCCATGTTGACAATGGACTTACCTTGAAGATCAAAATATTCAAAGTATAGATAGTAAATTTTGTTATTAAAAGCTTTCATGCTAACGACTTCTTTTTTATTAGGATTTACTATAACACACTTGTCATTGCTAAAGCTCACATTAATGCATTTGCTAAAGATTTAACCAAATAACAAAAGAGCATTAAAAATACTAGAGGTGGTAGCAATCATACATTTCTTCAATTTTTAAGTAGTTACCATTTGTTATTTTAATATTTCTAAGTGATTTGAATTTATAGTTAAAAAGGTATCTTTTATGAGATGTCATATGCTTACAGTGACAAATGTCTACTATCCATAAATCATTTCTAATATTTATAATAACTTTTAAAGTTGTGTTATTACCTTCTTATGATTCTTCCTTATTGCTAGAAATTCCTTCTTATCTACTTTCTTCTTTCTTCTTCATTTGCTATAATTAGAATACTTCAAATCTCATTCAAGTCTAGCATGCTTCAACAATGTGATCTAATCTTTTGTAAAATTTGCAAAATAATGTTGCTATATTATTATTACTATTCCTCTAATTATTATTCATATTCCTCTTAATGGACCTTTTCGTCTCAAAGAATGAAATTTTTCATAGTTTCCTAGAGTGGTATTATCTTAATTTGATTAAGGAATTCTATTACTAAAATGACTGAATCTTCCTTTTACTTTATATGTACCTCATTTACCATGTTTATTGGGTAAATATGCTTACTTAGTTATATTATTTTTCTTTCTTGATTTCATATTTTGAACCATTCTAGTTTATACCACTAGTTCATTCATGCTTAGAATGTTTAGTTTTCTTGTAATTCTAATGTCCTTCATGGTATTTTCAAATCTTGGATTTGTGAAAAGAGCTTGGATAATCTTTTATTCCTTTTATAGGTTGAAATATCTACAATCATGTTCATCTATTCTTGTAATGCTAATGTACATTCTTAAGAAGAAGGTTTTTATGTCTTCATCTAGTTGTATCTCTAGAGAATCAAACTCTTGTTAACATAACAACTGTTGAATTTTCTAATTGAAGGAAGGTTCACATGTTCTTAGCACATTGATGGAGGGTGAACCTTGATGAAATGATTTTTGATACATTATTGAGGATGATGTTAGAGACCAAATTAGTTTTTTTTTTTTCATACTCTTTGATTTAAGTTTGGTTGAAATTTTCAAAGTCATGGATGGATACAAACCCTATTTCAATAATTTCCTAATAGATATGAATTTGTATAAGTTCTTACATAAGTCTGGTTAAGAGTTTGAATTCTTGAGATTCATTAAAGATTATGGAATACTTGGGTACATCTTTTGAACTCATTTTGATTATGAAGATGATGATTGAGCTCCAATACCAATTTTTTTGAGTTATTAGTTGGTAATTTCTATTTAATATCTTAGAATTCTTAATTTTTATCAACTATGAGTGAATCATGACTTAACCACAAGTCACAGTATTACAACATAATTTACCATGTTGTTTGAAATAGAGATTAATATTTTCTAGGAATTTCACTCTATTATGTTAAATTGTCGTTACTATTTCATGACTTTACCAAGAGTTGTGGTGAATTTACCTTGTTCAAAAATTTACCACAAGTTAGCCACAAGTCACAATAATAATACTATGAGTGAACCAAAAGGCATAGTCATGATGAAATTACTAAAACACCATAAAGAAAATTCATGTTAAGCATAAAAAGCCTAATAGCCCAGAATTTGCATAAGAATTTGATGGAAATTTATGGATAGAAACAATTGCCTAATTTCCCATAAAAAATCTGACTCCATGGCCTTGTTCTTGCAATTTTTTAGATATTCTTTCAATGTATAAGATGCAATTTGTAGTTTATAAGCTGAAATTAATTTTATGCTGATGTGTAGGGTATAATATGCTAATACATTTCCAAAACTAGTAGAAAAAGCCCAAAAACATTTGGTGGAATATACATTGAAGTTTGGACCATGAAAATAGCCCAAATGTGTCATCAAATTTGGTAAGAAAAGCTTTATACATTCATGGTTCATATGCTATAGTTTTTGGATGGTGGAAAATTCCAAATTTGTTGGTATTGTAGTCCAAAAATTCAAAAAACGTTGATGTATCATATGTTGTAGATTTTGAGGATCATAGAACTTAGAAGGCATGGATGAATAAGTTTCCCAATCAAAAGTTATAGTCACAAAAAGCACAACCAAATTTAAAATGATTTTCCAACTTTGGTAGTCCACACATAGAGGGTAGATCACTTTCACACCTCTAGACTTTATTTCTCTAAAATGTGGTTTAAAGGGAATCACACCCTATATAAGGTCTAAGCTCTAGTCTAAAGTGTTTCGTCACAATGAAACCAATCAACCTTGCAAGGTCTTGAAAAGTTTAGAATGTGGTTTCTAGGATCCCACAACTGTTACAACTTGAGCTCTACTCTAGAGTATTGTGGTGCTACACCAACACTCAATCCTAGCAAGATCCCAACAAGCTCAAGGATGATGTCTTCTTGCAAGAAGTGCATCAACCCTAGTGGGCCAACAAGAAAGAGAAAAATAAATTACAAGGAAAGGATATAATTGATTTTCTAGACCTTGTACTTTGAGTTACAACAAAATATATCACTACAATAGTACAAAAGATAGTACAATGAAGCACAATCTTCTTATAGCCTACATGTTTCCAAAATCACCTTGGACTTTAAACAATAGTTATCTAATGACTAGTGAAGATGTCTTCTTTAAGATTGGGATGCCTCATTGATTAAACCTACATTAAGGGTAGACTTCTTACTCACAATCGAGACATCTACTAGGAGATGTATACATGTAGATATTTTTTAGATAGTAAATGTCTACTGTTTCTACTAGACATCTTCTCTACATTATCTGTACTTCAGCCAAGATGTCTTCTACTTCTTGTAGATGTCTTCTTAGTTTCTGGACTTTCCATCTTGAGGCTTTCTTTCATTGATTTGGCTCACCCTATACCAAAAGGTCAACAATCTTCCCCTTTTTGGTAATGTCCAAAACTTAAGAAAATGGGTGAGTATAATCATGAAATCATAAACTGTAGCTACTCATCACTTCTCCTCCTTTTTGGAAATGAACAAAAAGGATTTAAAAATGAAATAATTAGGATAGTTAAATTCTAATAACAGTTAAGATGATTACTAAGATAATGGCGCTAAGGTTCAAGGTATATCATAGAGAGCACATGAAATCTAAAAATGAGACTATAAAGAGAAAAACTTGTCTTTATAATAGAACATCATAAAAACTATCCTCCTTTGTGCAAAGAACCCAAAATAAGTGGATCATGAAAAGGATCTATCTAAACAAATGCAAAATTATTTTAGGAGATAAAAATTAAGTGAAAATCCCATAGAGCTACACATCTCTTAACATCATTTTCATAGGGTTGGTGATGTCAAATCAAATAACAACTATCTTTTATTCAAGGTTGAAGTCCAAAGTTTGAGCATTTAGGATCATGTGACCTATCTTAATAAACCATTAGTAACAAATATCTCATAGGCCTTTAACCATCCAAAATTCTCTTTATTTTGAAGCAACAATGAATGGATAAGGAATAGCAGTCATAGAGTAAAAACATGCATATTTAGCTTTTAAGACAAAAAACCACAACTAATCATGCTCAATATATCAAAGAATCAAACATAACCACATAAATATTTGCCCAAAAACATAATTCACAAACTAATAATCATGTTGAGACCAACATATATATATGCCTTTACTTATTCCTTATCATTTCTTACCAAAGGAGATCATGAGCACTTACCCTTGTTAGTATTTCTCAATGCATAATTACAATAAGCACCATAGGCACTAAAATTATACATTCAGATCAATATGTTCTTCCTTTCTTGTTTTTTCTTTTTTTTGATAAATGTGTTAAAGATTGGAAGCTTGCAATTATGATATCATGTCTTTGAGAGAATCACTCAAGACTCCCCCTACACTAATGCTCCCCCTAGATACATGATTGCATTTCTTCCTTGGGTCATAATGCATCTATTGTAGAGACATTTGTATCCTTCCTTAAGTCTTTTAGGATCTTCATGCTGTAGAGAAATTTTAAGATCAAGTGTGGAGACTAAGGTCTCCCATTAGTGAGGAATAAAGATGCAAATATTTTTAATGAATGTTGCAATCAATTTCTTCTAAGATAATTTGCAAGGAATTTATTTTGAAATAATTCCTTTCTTAGAAGAAACAAGAATTATGTTAAGATGCTAATTCAAATTCTTCATATAGTAAAAATATTTCAAAAGAAATTTGACTTTAATATTTCAAAACAAATCCATATCTCAAGGAAAAAAGATTTTCAATTCATGAAATTTAAGCAAGGATTTTAAACCACTTAAAACTAATATATCAAAAGATGGTTTTCAATAAAATCTTTTAAAATTTTACAAGTATAAGAAAATTTCATTCAATATAAGATTAATCACATCACTCAAACAATACCATAATCAAATATTCCAACACCACAAAATATCTTCTCTTGTAGGCACTTATCTTAACATTTGTAGATTACTAGAGTTAACATCCCATAACTTGAAATAAAATAAGCATACATCAACACAGTTTAATCTTTCTTAATTTCCCAAATTAAATACTATTATGATATTTAGCAAGCAAGTAAATATAAAACTTACTTTGACTTGCCTTAATTGTAATTGAAAATAAAGATTCCTAGAGTGCTAGAGAATGAGGTTCCTCTTTCAAGGTTTCTCTTCTTGTACAAAATTCTTCAATTTTTGATGATTGGATCCCTTTCATGAATTTTTTGGATAGTCTCTCCTCATTCTCAAGTTACTTCCTCTTGATTCTCCAAACCTTCTTAAGTCCCCTATGATTTGTTTGCTTATCCTTTTTACCCTACAAAGAATCCTTTCTAGGAATATTCGAATAAGACCAAGGAGTCCTATGATATGATCAAGTGCTCATATGATAATATTCTAAATTGTAGTTCCATTGCTTATGCCCAACTTTATGATAATAATAACATCTCACTTTCCTAAAGTAGTTAAAGTGATCAAAACTTATAGCTACTCTTCTCATTGATTCTTCATTCTTTGGTGTAGCCTTTTGTTGAGATGGAGTTGGTGTAGATGCTTCTTATTGTGTACAACATCCAAGCCCACTCTTGTCATGTGAACTTATTCCTTGTCTAGGAACCTTCTAAAGAGACTCCTTTCCTTTGACCAACCCCTAGTTACAAGTTTAGCATCTGTAAGTTCTTCCTTAACCTGCTCATTAAACTTGGTGAGTGTTTCATTATTAGCCCTAAGGTCTAAGATTTCTTTTTTGAGGTTTAAAATATTCAAATTTAATGAAGAGATTTCTTGGTCCTTGAATTTTTGTTGTTTATTCATCTTTATGCAAAGACAATACTACCAACTTTCAAATTCATCATCTAAAGAGCTAGCATCATCATCTATGAGAGCCATATAGACAAGATGTGAATTCTTCACATCGTCCTTCTCTTCATCATTACAACTAGTATAGAAGTTGGTCTTTTTCATCTCTTCATCACTTCTATCCTTTTGCCTTAACCTGCCACTACTAGGACATTCAAGGGCCATATGACCTCTTCCTCCACATACCTAACATTCTATAGAAGAAAGATCAAAATTAGAATTTAAAATATTTTCACATCTTTCCTTTCCTCTTTCTCTACCTCTAAATTGATTGGATCAATTTTCTTCTATGAAATTTCTCAAACATTCATCTTTTCACTTCTAGTTTTTAGGCTTCTCTAAAGATTTCTTACTCATGTGTTTAATCAGATTGGTTAGTTTTTGAATCTTAGCCTTAAGGTCTAAGTTTTCTTTCTTGAGATAAGAACATTCATCATTAAGAATTGTAATTTTCATTTCCTTATCATGTAAAACATTTTCCATTTCAACACATGAACATTAAAAAGAAATAACTTCATGGAAAAGCATACCATATCTCTCTTCAAAGGAAATGTCATTATTTAACCTTTCCTTATTGTTTAGATTTTCATAAGTTTTATTAATCTTATAGATACTTTCCTCTATTTTTGAATGTAAATAAGGGAAGGAGAGACTTACCTTTATAGTAGATGTGATATTGGAATTGAGTATAGAAACTGATGAAGTATATTAGTATCTTTTTGTAGATGTGTCTGATGTTGATAGCCTCTTCCATGTTTACTCTTGGAGATTGATGTAGAGCACAAGAGTACTAGGCTCTAATATGACTTGAGGATCATAGAACTTAGAAAGGGGTTAGGGGATGAATAAGTTTCCCAAATCAAAATTTATAGTTACAAAAATCACAACCAAATTTAATGTGGTTCCCCAACTTGGGTAGCCCACACTCAGAGGGTAGATCATTTGCACACATCTAGACTTTGTTTTTCTGAAATGTGGTTTGAAGGATACCATACCCTATACAAGCTCTAAGCTCTACTCTAGAGCGCTTCATTGAAATGAAACCACTTAATCTCACAAGGTCTCTACAAGCTTAGAATGTGGTTTCTAGGATTTTGCAACCTTTACAACTTTAGCTCTACTCTAGATTGTTGCGGTGCTACACCCACACTCAATCCTAGCAAGATCCTAACAAGCTTAAGGATTATGCCTTCTTAAAAGAAGTGAATCAAACCTAGTGGGAAAACAATAAAGAGAAGAATACATTACAAGGGAAGGATGCAACTAATTTACTAGTCTGTGTACTTTGAGATACGACATAATAGATCACTGCAATAGTACAAAAGATATTACAATGAAGTATACAATAAAATAGAATAATATGCACAATGATTGCTTGATGTTGACACTTGCTTACATACAAAACTTACTCATTCCCCAAGAGAATGAAGTTTTCTTATAACTTTGATGTTTCTAGAATCACCTCAAAATTTGTGAAATGACTATCTAAAGGGTAGAGGAAATGTCTTTTTCAAGATTGGGACATCTCACTGATTAGAACTGCATTTAGGGTAGACATCCTACTCATAATGGAGATGTTTGCTAGGAGATGTCTACATGGATGTCCACTATTTTTACTAGATGTTTTCTCTACTTCATCTATATTTCAACCATCTTTTGCTTCTTGTAGACATCTTCTTAGTTTTTGGGATTTACATCTTGAGGCTTTCTTTCATTGATTTGGGTCATCCGTAATATTGGGAACTTCTTCATTTTGTTGTAGTCTTCATATTTATCTTTGCTTCCACTTAAGTCCTTGTAGACTTAACTTTGACATCTCATTATAGTTTTCATTCCTTAAGTCTTCATTCTCTTCTGCTAGGTTCTTGTGATCTCTACATTAACATCTCTTTGCAGATGTCATCTCATCTCTTTATATATTTCATCTCTTAAGCTCTTATTCATGTCCTACAACAACATTACATTTCATAAGACATTTTATGTTCTCCATTTTTCTTAAGTTTCTAACATACCAAAAGGTCAAAATATTTTACCCATCAAAAGCTTCTAAAATGTTGTAAAATCTGTTAAATATCTTGGCATAATCAACCAATAAGAAATCATGATGTTCATAGCCTATTTAAGCCAAATTTTGCATCTTTTTGAGGACTTTTGAGATCATTTTTTCTTTTATTCGAACTACAGAATTTTAGAGTAGAGAAAATGTTTAAAAGGCCGTAACTATTCCTAACTAGTGCAGACCACTAGAGTAGAGAGAAATTGAGGTGAGAAAAGTTCAAGATCAAATTATTTAAAGGACATAAATACAAATCTAATTGTAGAATGTACCCTCCAAACTACTTTACACTCCAAGGCTATTCTTTGTATTCTTAAGCTTTTAAAATGTATAAATTATTTTATAACATGGTAATAGGCTTCAAAGTTCTCAAGCAATTGACAAGACCATTTGAGATACCCTATATCCTTTTCAAAGGTATGTTTGATCTAGGGTTGAACACTACTGCACTAGAATTTTTAGTTCATCAATATCGAATTTTCTAGTCATTGTAATTTCTAGTGCTAGAGAGGGCCTCACCTAAATTCTTCATCCAAACCTATTCACCAACTCTTTGCTTATTTCTATCAATTCTTACCAATTTATTTAAAATATGAAAATTATTATGGATTTTTCCTAGATCCCAATGTGCAGAGCATAAACTAGTTTTCATCATAAAAGAACATTTTCCCATTACCATTTTCATAGCGCAATTGCAATGTTTCCCATCTTCCCTACAAATTTATAATCGCAAAAAAATTAATTTTTATCATTTTAGTGCATGCTACTATCCCAACTCCCTACTGTAAGTAGTTTAAAATTTAGTTTTTCTAGTTACAATATTCATCATAGCACTTATTTTCTACACATTTGATTCATGTTTTTATCTTAGTAGTTGTAGTGCATACCATCTTGCCTATTTCTATAATTATATATGCTGCAAATTTTTTCTTGGTGTTTTCATATACATTGAAACCTATTAATATTTCTTCTAGTGTTGGCTAAATATGTTAGAAATTTTTTTAATTTCTAATTGTAGCTGCTATTAATACGTTGGAATTTCATAAGTTAAAAATCTTAATACATTAGATTTTTTTCAAGTTTAAATTCTTAATAAGTTAGTCCTTAAATAAGTTGAAATTTTGATAGGTTAGCTTATTATGTTCTATAGGCTAGCTTATTACATTTTACAAGCTAGCTTATTTACTTTTACATGTTAGCTTATTAAGTTGGCCTTATTACTATATAAGCTAGATCATATGTTAGTCTTATACCTTTTATGCCTTTTTGATGCTCCACAGTTTTACCTCACAACATAACACACATGGGCCCAAACCAAGAAGTCGTTCATATCTATGATCCTAAGGATCTAGCTTTAATAGAACATAGGCAATCCATTAAACAACTAGGATTAGATCCTTCTTACATAATCATCAATGAAAAATATTGTAACTTAATTTATGCTAAGATTCAAGCTAGCCTTTCCATCCCATGTAGAGAATCAAAGTATAAATGGAAAATATGAGATAATTCATTAAAATGGGAAGGATTGTATTTCCTACCCTTATGATGAGATTGAAATAATAGAGTTTCATAAACATATGCTAGAAAAACTAGTGGAATTGAAGGAAGTGAGTGAGCATATTAGCTTAGAAAAAAACTAAGAGGACCAAGATGAGTTTGAAGAAGAGTATGAACTAGACATTTATAAGAGATCTTTTCCAATAGTTAGCTCTACAAGCAACTATCCCTAACTTCACATCTCCTATGTCCTCTATAAATAAGGCTCCTTAGTCTACTTCTTCCCTATTATGTTCACATCAACACCTATTGTAGTGTCACACCAATCATAGTCAGCATCTCATTTTGCATCCTTATTCTCAACAATGTCACTTGCAACCTAGCCTTGTAATGTGTGATCATCACTAGTGGTATCTTTCATATCACCTTCTTTCCTCATCCTAGAAAACCCCTCTTTAGGACCCTAGGCTTCACAAGCCTCTCACATCCCCTTTGTCCCCTTGATTCCTCATGTTCCAATCCAAACTTCCTTTTCTTTGTTCAACCTCCTACTACCATGATCGCCTATCCACTCCCATTCATACCAATGCCTATGGCATGACCCCAAGCCATCTAATTTCCCCTACAACCATTAGTTCAAACTCCCCAATCAATAGGAATGTCCAAAGGCCTATATCAAGCCTTCTAAATGATCCAAGACCTCACTAAATAACTACAAAAGCTTAAGACCTCCACCACAAAGATGGTAAAAATTATGAATTTCTATCAAGATGATTCCATTAGTCCTACCATTTTGTAGATAACTCTTCCCATGGGTATTCCAATTTCCCACTTTACTAAGTATAATAAAGAGGGTTATCTTAACTCACATCTCATTATCTTTTGTTTTAAGTGCTTATTATTACAAGCTTGGCCCCACACTATGATATGCATCTTCCCAATGTCTCTCATTGGAAAAGCCTTAGATTGGTACCTTGTGTTTTGCAAAGGCTCTATTTCCTTTCTAAAAGAGTTGATTTCATAGTTTTTTAACTATTTCAAGTATAACTTGAAACCCAACACCATACTACACCACCTTATGGAGATAAAATAGGGGCCCCTTGAACCTATTTAAAAATTCATATAGAGGTGGAATACTACCCTTAACAAAATCCTTGATTCCATCTCTAAAACACAGCTTTTGACTATTTTCAAGGGGGTGATTAATGATTTCATCAAGTCCAAGCTATACTACCTAGATCCATGGTTACTTAACCAAGCCTTTTTCCAAACCAAAAACATAGAGGATGCCATGGAAGCTAGTAATGATCTATTGTATGTCACATATAAGGACCAACACACAAGAAAGGATAGGAACAAATGGAAGCCAAACAATGTAGCTATGGCCACTGTGTTCAAAGAAACAAAAATAACATAGGTGCCAATGATAATGTAACCCAAGGATCCTACAATGATAGTTCAACCATCAACATCAGGTGCTTCCACCTCTAACCTATCTATGTCAAACTTTGAAAGAAATAATCGGTCCAAGTACACAAAACTACCTATGAAACCATTCAAGCTTCTTGATTAGTTACTCAAGAGTGGTCATATTCAATACAAACAGCTAATTGAGAACACCCATAAGAGGCATGATTGCTTGTGTGAGATCACTAAAGATCCCATCATAGCCATAAAAGATGATCCACCCATATCTAAATACTTTAAACTAGACCAATTTTGAAATTATCACTAGCTTTTGGGCCATGATACTAATTTTTCCTTAGCTTTAAAGGATGATTTGAAAAAGATGATAGATGGTGGTAAATTGGTCTTAAATACATCTAATTGAGTTAAGCCCCAAAAATAAAGTATGTGAGTGTACAAGCACCAACTAAATGCTATGACATCATCACATTTAATAGTAACAACAATCATAAACCTACCAAGAAGTCATTTATGATTTGGATACCTTCTCAGGATGAAAGGGCTTCAACTTCATCAAGTTTAATGAATTATTTTTTCATAAAGATACCATCACCTGTGCCTCCCAAAGAACCATTCCTTATTAGAGTGCTCCCTCCTACCACTGCTAAGCCTATAGTCCAAATTGACCAATGTACTCTTATGATAGCTAATGCTTCAATATCTTCTCAATTAGATAACAAAAAATCACAAACAAAACAATGTAAGCATCCAAATCCTGATTCTAAGTCTAAGAGCATCAACCAACCCTAGGTTGGAAGGAGGTGGACTCATTGAAGCCTATCCCAATTTTTGTAGTACCTATGGATATCAATGCCCAAGCTACCTCATTGAGCCAACTGAGGGAGGGCAACAAATAGCAAGAGAAAGAAAAGAAGCCTAAACAACAAATGCTAAAACATTAAGTAAAAATATTTGGTAGAATGAAGGAAGTCAAGAGAAATAAAAATGAAAATTTATTAATTAGTAACAAAGACTTACTCACTATCATGGATTAGCCCAAGCTCTTTCTTAAGTAGAAAAACACCTCTTTGACAATATACTTCCTAGTGATGATTTCCTCTATTCATCATAAAGTCTCCATTCTTGTTAGTGAAGATATTCCTACCAACAAGGAGTTCATTCATGTAATAATGGTGCCACCTTTTCCTATGGAAGAAATGAACTCAACTACCTTAACATTTTCATGATAGTGAGGTACACAAACTCACAAAGTGGTGAGGTGTTGAAAGCTCCTCTCTTCATAACAATAAGGTTTGGTCAATACAAGGTACACTAGGTGCATGTTGATGGTGGGGCAACCATGAATATTATACCCTTTCCTATTGTAGATTGTTTATGCTTGGTTGAATACATTCAAAGAACTTCCACTTACACTCTTAAGTCCATTGCTAGGAAATAATTTTCTACATTTGCTGATTTCTTAGTGGTGGAAGAGACACTAGGATTCAATATAATCCTAGGGATGCCCTAGTTAGCCAAATTATGAGCTGTCTCTTTTCCTATACATCAAGAAATTCACCTATCATAAAAGGGATATGAAACTATAATCCACAAAGATAGCACAATCCCCTTGTCTATCAACAATATTGACATAAAGCAAGGATTTGAGGTGGAGTTTTAAGAAGAAACTCCTAGCATCAAAAGCAAGCATTTGAGATGGAGTTTTAAGAAGAAACTCCTACCATCAAAAATGAAGTCAAGAATCATAATGATGTTGACCAAGCCAAAAAAAAATGATGGGACTATGAATAAATTATGGGAAAATCTCCCATTTAACATTAAAAGTGAATGGAATTGAGAGTACAAAATTGTTAAATAGAGACCTTAGATGTTCCCTAATCTTTCAAAGATTAGAAAACAATTGTACAATTGAGTATGGCACCTACCCATTTCACCTTGTATCATATGATGTAGCCTCTTATTTTGTATCCTAGTTTAGAAATCTTATTTACATACTTTTATTTTACATTACATGTTTTTTGCCTTGTTATGCCTCATTTATTTTTTATTATATAGAATTACTTTACATATCTATGTCAAATTGACAATTTATACCAATTTCCTTTATGTTGACATAAAAACTATAAAATACTATTAAAAATAAAAAACATAAAACCAAGATATGAACTACCAAGGCCTTAAAATGGTGTCCTACTAGGGCCTAGAATTGGTAATTTTGTGGCCTTCCTTTTCATATTTCTCTTATGTATACACTATGACCTATTATGTCTTATCTTACACCTTTGTTTTTTTATCACCAAAGATTACTTTGTAACCTTATTATTTTAACTCATAGCCTCTTATGCAAGGGAAAATATAAAAAAAAAATAAAAAAATATACATCATGAAAAATAAAAATATTTTAACTTATAGCCAAAACATCCATATTAATAGCCATAATCACACTATGTGATAAGATAACAATAATAACAAATAATAGTAGCCATAGTTTCATTGTGCAACACAATAACATAAATAAAATAATAGTACAATCTCCAAGGTTGTGATAACCTAAAATAATAATAACATTAATAGTGTGGCAAGAACGATATAACATAGTAGGCTAGACAAATATGTTAAAACTAGATTTTAGGAGGAGGAGGAGGATCATTAGCAACATCATCTTTAACATTCTCATCATCATCACTTGAGGTCTATAAGCAAAAAAATATAAAAACAAGTAGTAACTATCATATATGAAACATAACTAAACAATAATAGATTTAAAAACATAACCTAAAAACTTTAAACATTTTTACATAAACATTTTGGGATTCAGGAGTTATGTCTTCAAGTGAAAATCTTGGAGACCAGCTTCTAACTTGTGAAGAATTTGTTCTACACTCATGTTTTTCCAATCAATGTCTCCTAGATCCACTTCTGCTAGGATGTTTCTCCTCTCTATGCTTACCCACTTAGGTGGAGCATTGAATAAGATAGTAATGATGGTCTCACTAGACATATTAGTAATTTGAGAAGTAGGAGACTTAGCAGCAACTAGAGATCTCTCAAACATATTGAAAGTATCCTCTGCATCAATCCCCTAAACAAATAACTCATACGTATGTTGTGTCATGGCTAACTCATGTCATGATTTCATGTAATTTTCCATCTCCTCCTTGTATAGCCATTTGTAAGCCTTTTGTCTTTTTCCCCACTCTAAGACCCATGCATAATAATCATGCCATTCCTTGAACTTTGAAACTAGGAGCTCCATTTGCATGTCTTTTTCCACATTGCTCCTAGCTGGAGAAATCTTACCTTGGATAGTAATCCTATAGTTGGATCACTCTATCACTTTAGTTCACAAGAAATTCCTGTTGGCCACACATGCCTTTATGAATTCCTTACAATCTTCAAGACTCTTAGCTTTATTGGTTAACTTCTTGTTTTGCTTCATCAATGCTACAACCTCCACCCACAAAAACTTGTTTGAATGTTGAACCTCCAAGAATGTTTTTGTACAAGATGTAGCCCATTCTTTGAACCTTTCATATAATCTATGTGGGACATTCTTAGCATTAGAGGGTAAGACTAAGAACTCATCAAATTCAATGTCTTATGAAGAATTCTATTTTATTTTGGAAACTAAACAACTCCAAAAGTATAAAAACATTCAAAAAGCTTTTAAAAAAATAAAACACTATAACCACAAAAACATGATCAACAAAAAAAAAGTATAAAAATCAAAACATGTAAAAATAAAAAAAATTTTAATTCTTACCAACATCAAGAGTTATTTGTTGCAACCTCTCTACCATATATTTCATCATTTCCTTCATGAATTCCAATTTGTCTAGAGCCTCCACCCAAGGGTTGGAATGAAATGTGGATGTAGATGCTTTTGGAAAAGGTTTATACTATACAATGACTATAACAATTAAATATTAATTACAACAAGATAGATGAACAAATAAAATTAGATTAAAAAAATGAAAAATATGAAAATATCAAAACCAAAACTTAATCCAAGAGTTAAAACACACCAGGAAGATCATGATATATCTCTATTGAAGGATGGCTTTCTAGATGTAAATCACCTAAGATGGAATCTAACACATCTAGAGCCTTAGTGAATGTCCTCCCCTCCTCTTCTTTGCACTATTTCTCTTCCTCCATAGCAACCTTAGTTGCCAATTCCTACTTCTTCCCTACAACCAAAATAAAATTAACAAAATATAACCAAAAAATATAACACAAAATATGATTAAAAACTAAAAAAAAAATATCTAATGGAATGCTTACATACCTTCAACATCCTAATTTGTTATATTGAGCTAGATGGTCATCTTCCTAAGCACTAGCATGGAAGGAACATGAACATTTTCTTCAACACATGGCCTCTTTATATTATTTTTGGCAACATTGTCTACTTCTCTACATGACTTCTTAATCTTCCTTATGTTTCCACATCTAGCATAGGGCTCAATTCCTATGCTATCAATGAAATGACCATGCAAACCACATGAACCACTAAGATGTTTAGTGCTAATAGATGGTGATTCTCTTATCTCCTCCACTAGGGGATATTGATGGCATATAACCTAAGTAATATGATTACCCCAAGGTCTAGAGATTTGGAAAGAATCACATGCAACTCATTCTCTATCTCTCTTTATCACCAAGAACTTTGAAAACCTCTTAAGATATGCAAATAAGAATGTAAAATGCACATGATAAATATTGTCAATATTATTGTAGACCTTTTTGATTTCATCCCTCAAGTCAATGACCAAGTGGGTAGCCCAATCAAATGTTGTGTGATCAATCAAGACCTTTTTCATTATCCAAGCTTGTTGAACTCCTATAGTTTTATTTTGTGATAGTAACATGCAAAAGGCCCTAGCACAAAAAAGAGGTAGGCCTAATTAGCTTCCTTAATAGTACACTTGTTGAAATTTAATGTTACATTGAAAGGAGAGTTAATCTAGGCCTTTGGTTCTTCTCTATAACCTATGTCCTTCCCTAATCTAGTGTTAACCTTGGCACTACTAGAAGGTACACCAAAGATATCACTGAATAGAAATGCATTAATACTTAATACAATAGGATAAACATGAATGTGAGTGATGAATTTGGTGACTCCCTCATCAAAAGGGTTAATCACATTCAATATCTCAATAGGCTACATCATTAGACTAGGAAACATGAACAAATGGTATAAACCTACATTGGTAAGTTTCTGTCAGATATCCCAAGGAGCATTTTCTACCAACCAATCCTATGCAAAGTCTACTTCACCCTACTTGAGTTGCATTTTCTCCTCCTAATGTCTTACGATAGTCACGTAAACTATAGACTTACCCACAAAATCTGAAAACACAACATAGTTAATGTGTTAGTCTTTAGAAATTATGAGAACTTTAAAGAAAGTAAATTACTAAAAATTGTTGTTCATACTAAACAACTCTTACTTACTGGGCTTAGGCAAGGTCACAACCTTATGGTGAGCTAGTGTAAGAGCTTCTAAGCCTACACAAGTCCACCATTTATGTAAATAGTTAGTGCCTAAATTAGTTTCATATACATGGGAATACCATATATGGTATCTATCAAACTCATCTTTGAGCTGATTGAGAATCTCTAGTCTTACAACCTTATCTTTTTTGAACTCTTTCATGGTTATACAAGCAATAGCTAAGGTTTGGTAATTTCTCACTAATCCTCCAAGATGTACATTATGCCTACCAAAGAAAGCATAAAAATAGTTAGAACTAAACACCCTTAAAATTAAAAAATAAATAAAGATAGAATTTTAAAACCAAACTTATGATTCTTGCAAGTAGAAAGTTCCTAGGGGATTTTGGAAGAGTGTGTTTATCTTGTGTCCTATCATCAAGGTGTTGTCAAAATTATATTGTAAATACATGAGCATGTCCAAGATTTGGGCTAACTATCTAACTCTCACTAAAAAAAAATCCTATTGTGCTCTATATCTCTTTGAGCACCAAGATCATTCACTATGAACTATAGAATATGGGTAGCAGACCCTACCAAGAGGATCTCTATGATGATTGAAGCAACCTTTACCACCAAGTATCACCATATGATCAAACTATAGTTGTAGAGCATGTATGCCAAGAATTTCCTTGAACTAGGTCTAAACCAAATTGGAGTATGTCTATTAATGCACAAATTCAAGTTTAGACTCTTTTCTATGATCATCCTAGTGCATCATAGGATTTCTACCAACTTCACAATGATTAAAGTGTTTTTTATCAAGGCCTTGTACATAGCCAAAATTCATAATCATTAGAACATAAAAAATCATATAGCTATTACAACAAAAATTAATGAACTTTAAATCAAAATAACCATTAGCATGATAACATTACCACTAAATTCAAAACACAAAAAATAACCAAATACATCAACATAATTAGATTCACAATATAAACCAAAATCTAGCTATTATGCTTCGATTGACATAGCAAAATTAATTTAACATTTCCACAAAAACTTGGCTTATATAACCTTGAAAGAGGCATTCTTACAAACTGTTGACATGAAAATCAAATTTTAACAAAACTAAAGACCAAGAGTGAAAGAGCAGGTGCTTAAATAGTGGAAATTTTAAAAAATTAAAAGTTAAATAGTTTATGTAATCTTAAACATTATAGATGGTAAAAAACTAGAAGCAAGAAGAAGAGCATTCCTTAGTGCTTGTTGTTGATCTTTTGGTTTGTCAAAAACTTAGAAAATATAAAATGTAGAAAATGTATTTGTATTGCCTTGTAGGTCTAAGGGTAGACCAAGAGCATGATGAGATTGAGAAAATAGCAAAATCAAGAGACTTTATATATCAAGACATAGAGAAAATTCTATGTCAAAATGAGAGCTATGTTAAGATTATAAGAAGATTCAAGACTTCAAAAAGAGAGCTACATTGGGATGACAAGAGAAGAAGAGAAGTCTACAGGCTAAAGGAAGATGTTTTGAAGATTTGGAAGAAGATAAATTAATGAGGGAAAGCCTTAAGAACTAGACCTTAAAATTTGAGGAGATGTCTACTATTTTTATGAGATGTCTCCATTACAACGTAAACATCTTCCTGAAGGCATCTCCCATGAGACATCCCATTTCTAGAATAGACATCTCTCTAGAATTGAGGAAAATATTAGGTAGATGTCCCAACCTTGAAGGAGACATCTACACTAGTCATTGGGTAGTTGTTGCATAAATTCTAAGGAGTTTTCAAAGACTTCAAGGCTATAAAAGATACCAAATTCTTGGGGATTATGCAAGAACTGTTAACATCAAAGAAATCATTGTCATATCTATGTTAATGTATTCTTGTTCTTCATTGTAACATCATTTTCTTAGTTGTATTTTGAATTGAGCTTCAATGACAAGAACTTGTAATTTTAGTTGCATTCTTTCCTCGTGTCTTTTTCATTTTCTTGTTACCCTCTAAGGTTAATGTGATTCTTGCAAGAAGGCATCCATATTGAGCTTGTTTGAATCCTATGGGATTGAGTGGTTTTGCAATATCAAAACACTTCAAAGAGGAGCTCAATTTTATCAAGGTTATTAGATCCTTGAAACCACATTTTGAGCTTGTTGAGACCTTGTAGGATTGAGTGCTTTCACAACAATGAAACACTCAAATGTGGAACTCAAAGCTTATATAGGATGTGGTACCCTTAAAATCATATTTTTTGAGAAACAAAGTTTGGAGGTGTGCAATGATTCTACTCTTCAAGTGTGAATGTACCCAAGTTTTTGTGAACCACATAAAATTGGATGTGGTTTTTGAGGCTAATTAATTTTTAATTTGGAAAACTCATTCAACCCCCCTTCTAAGTTCTTGATCCTCACTTGCAACGTAAATTCTACCACATCTTCCCACAAAATACCCAAAACTTGTCCAACATTGGAATGACTTATCTAATAAGTGAAATAAGTTGGCCATGACACTTGGAAAATTTCACAAAAATCACAAAAAAATCCTAAGTATCCAATTTTGTCAATCTATGTCATTGATCCAAAACAATGTAATGAAATCCAAATTTACCAATTATAATTCTACCCTCCAAGTATGGACATACCCAAGTTGGGGAATCATGTAAAATTGGGTGTGGTTTTTTTGGTTGATCAATTTTTAATTTGGAAATCTTATTCAACCCCCGCCCCCTCCATCTTCTTAATCCTCAAGTGGTATCAGAGCCTAGTACTCCTAGTTTTGAGTGCAACATCTCAAGATTAAACAAGGGAAGAAGGATCATACATCAGGTCACTAATGTTAAAATGGGATTACCTTTACATGCTAGAAGACTCAAATTTAAGTATTCCTCAAGTACATGAGGTTCATAGTTTTGGTATTCATCTTGGATGAATGCACTCAACTCATGAGTAGTAGTTTGGGAAAAAAAGGTAAGAGTATAGGTAAGCAATCTAAACTTTGAAATTTTGATACATTTTCTATGGAATGCTAGATATGTGGTGAAAGAGACCATATGGCCTCCAAGGTCCCAATGCTTATAGGTTTCAAGAGAAAGAATGTAGTGAATAAAGAAGAAGTAACATTTATACAAGTTGGGATGATGAAGAGGAAATAACTCAAGAAGATAAAAAGGAAAAAATATCTATAGTAGCTAGGATGAAGAAAGGAAAAGTGAAGAAGAGATAGATGATACCTCAAAAGATTCACATCTTATCTATATGGCTCTCACTAATGACAATGCTAGCCTTTTTGATGATGATGATTAAATTGAAACTAATGAAGAAAGGTATGATCTTTTGTATAAGCTACCTCTAACTTTTGAAAATCTTTCTATAATGTTAAATAAGCAACTAAAAGCCAAGGATCAAGGTATTTCCTCATTAAATATAGAGATTTTAGATCTCACAAAATAAATCTTAGACCTAAGGGCTAAGAATATAAAACTAACCCTATCCTATGAGAGATTAAGGAATAACTTGCATATGCTAAACTCATGAATGAAAGGTTGGTCAAAGGAAAAGAATCACTTTAGATAGTTCTTGGATAAGGAAGAAGTCCACATGATAAAAGTGGGCTAGAATGGTGTTCATAAGAAGAAGCATCTATATAAACTTCATCCCAACAAAAGGCTTCTCCAATGATTAAAGTGTTAACAAGCACTACATTCCAACTAAGAGTAGCTCCAAGGTTTGATCACATTAACCATAATAGAAAGGTTACATGTTATTACTGTAATAGATTTTACCATAAGCAAAGGAATTGCAATTTAAAATATGATCATTGAACATGTGGTCATTTCATAAGACTTGTTGGTCTTACCCAAATGCACCTAGAAAGGAAATCTTGCAAGGCAAAAAGGAATGGACAACAAATCAAAAAAGAGAACAAAAAGATGTGAAAAATCAAGTGAAAAGAAGAAAGTGAAAGAACCCTCAAAAATTTTATGAAAGGGAGTAATGCACTAGAAATAAATGAAATTGGTATGAAAGGAGGAACTTCATAAAAGGAACCTTAGGTCAAATCTCCTTAGACATCTTGATCTCTATTAAAAAGTAAGATAAGTAATTGTAAGCATAGTTATAATCATTATTCTTTGACTTGATAAGATAAGATTAGATTTGTTTATTTTTATAATTGAATGGAATTTACTAAAAATCTAAAGAAATTTCTACTTGATCTTGTAGATTTTTGAACTACAAAATGCTATAATAACCTATTAGTACTACTTTTAAATTATTTATTGATAAATGATGTTTTGGGTTCTTAACTACTATGTATTGGTTTAATGTGGTTTAAAGCTCTTAACTATAATTCATGGACCCAAAAGTTTTTTTTTAACATTAATTACTATTTAAACATATATGCCTTGTGTTCTATACTCTTAATGAATCTGTGATATGGCATTGTTACTTTCTTGTGAAATCATAAAGTCTATTTTTTTTAAAACAATATTTTCTAATGGTAATTGAAGTACTTGAATTGGTATCTTTAATGTAATTCATGTATCTTCTAAGAAAAGATACATTTCAAAAAAACAATTCCTTGAGCACATGAATTATTTGCTATTTATATGAGAGGCCTTTCATTCAAACTTGATCTTGATATGACACTCTAGATTTATGGGGACATCTCCTAGTCTTGTGGATTTCTCAATGAATGTGTGATGTTTATGTATGTTTTCTTGTGTTGATTTTTTAATAATGATTTCAAGGTATTTTTCCATGTTTTGGTGTGTTTTAGACTTATTTTGATGAGTTTAAGAGGTCTTCGAAGCTATGGGAACTTATTTGAAGGAATCTAGAGGTTCCAAACCTCAAAGAGAGCATATATATTTTTGGTCCTAGTAGGATATATGCCTACCTCAATAGCCAAATGTCTCACCTACATTTGAGATGTCTCATTTTGTCACTAGATATCTCTCTTAGGAGGTTGATGAGTGGCGAGGTACCCCTACACTCAACCATATGAAACGAGCGTTGCACGCGCGATCCGGTCGAACTCCGCAGATGGACTAGTTGTGGCACCTAGATAGTTAGCCTTAGGTCGCAGTTCACTGTCTTCCCATCTAGACTAGTTTTGCATATGTCACATATGGTTTAGTCTAGATGAGGTGTATGATGTGTTC
>MNCI01006688.1:260532-323858 GCA_015680685.1 Gnetum montanum | reverse complement strand
GCACACAGGGAAAAATTCTAACTCTGGAGTGATCAATCTGCCAAAGCTTCACTACACTAGCCAGGATTCCCAAATAAGGGAGAGCCACCTCTTATTTATAGACATGGCGGCTGACTGCGATATCGCGTACGCGATATCGCAAGGCAGGACGCGATATCGCGTCGGACGCGATATCACGTACGTGATATCGCGGCTGATGCAAACCGCGTCTCATCAGAGGTAGACATCTATTGGAACATGTCTACTCTAACATCTCTGCTCTTGGGCAAAACATCAAATATATCTTCAAAGATGTCTCATATGGATTTTAATAGACATTCATGCAAGGAATGCATTACAAACGTGGAAGAATATAGTTGTTATGATGTCAAATCACTTAGTCTTTGCCTTTCAAAAAAGATTCCTTATTAGCTATTTAGGAAGAAATTGCTTGCAATAAGCATTAAAACTATTTGTATCTTCATCATTAAATGATCTTAGTAATTGAAGACCTTAGTCTCCACACTTGATCTTAGAATTTTTATGCAACAGGAAGATCTTAAAAGCCTCAAGGGAAAAATACAAATCTCTCTACAATAGATGCATTATGACCAAAGAGACTAGGAAGAATTATAAGCATGAATATAGGAGGATCCTGTAAATCATCAACAATTATCATCTTGTAGGCCACTTTTGTAACGGAATTATTTTGAAAACTTTTACTAAAAGACACTTAAGTAGCAAGGCTTAGCACTCCAACACCCACCATTGAGAATGAGCAAGGAGAGGACTATTTATTTTAGAGTATGGTAAAGTATCTAAGGTAAATGCATGAGTTAATTCTAGTCAAGATATCTTTTGCATATTTTACTTTGAGATGTATTTCTTAGTGCTAGTATTTAAAATTGATATGGCTATATACATATGACTTTATGAACATATTGTTAAGGATATGTTTAGTTGTTCTTGAGATATTTAGCCTGATAAGTTGTGTTTCTTTGATCTTTCTTGTGATTATTTGATCTAATTATTAAAAATTGGATATGCATGTATTTACTCTCTTACCATGGAATTGCTATACCTTATCGTTCTATTGATGCTTCAAAAGTAGCAAAATATTAGGTGACTATAAAATCATGAGGTATTCATTTATTTGTCACTAATAAGATAATTGGTTTAAAATACAAATTACAAGATTCTCAATGCATAAACTTTGGACTTCAACCTTTGGTTCAAAATAATCTTTGACATTAATTGAAAGGATTGTCTTATTTGTGTTTGGATTATGTTGTAACCAGAAAATTCAATGGCTGGAAAATTGAAAGTCCTACCTCAGCAACCTTAAGCCCAAATCCCTAGGTCCTTCAAAAAGATGGGATTTAGGATGCCCTAAACAATATACTAGATCACCCAAGGACTTATAAAATGTAAAATGACTATTATAAAGAAAAATGAAGATTTAGAGATTGGGAGGCAAATATAGATTTCACACAAACTAGAACTTTAAAACTTTATTAAAAGAATAAAGAATGAGTTTAGAAATTATGTACAAATATTACCTATAGAATGGCAAAGGGGGTTCACTTTGATGAGATTTCAAGATCTGTTAAAGTCAATGTGATCAAGTTCATGATCCAGATATCTTGCCACTCTTGATGCTATCGAACCTCTTCTACTACTACTCCAAATCTACAATGTTGGTTACTACTGGGGGGTTGAGAAGATGTGCAAAATTTGGCTACCAAAATGATCCATGCTAGGAGTTGTGGTTCCTAGGAGTGTAGTGTAGAAACCAAAAACCCACAAGTCTTAGGGGGTAATAAGGGGCTAACAAGGCCATAGGGGTTCCATGCTAGAAGGCTCTAAGAAGCTACATTTCTACAAGTTTCCAAGAGCTCTTGAAAGCCAAAATTTCCAAATTCTTAGAAATACCATAGTGTGAAACCCTTAAATGGTGTTAGGATTTTGGTTTTATAGCTTTTTGGCTATGAAATGGGCTACAAATTAGCTACAATTAAGCTATAATGTGGCTACAAATTGGATATAATTTTGCTACAAATTTTTGCCACATATAGGTAAGATGGGTGTTCAAATTTGAGGTTACCATATATAGTAAGTACCAAATCCCCAAGGTAAGTTTATTTACTATAAATAGTAATGGAAGAAAATCATCTACAATAGAGGTATATATTCTACACTGGGCCTTCAACTTTCCTTGTTCGAATGCACGGTGAATGCTAAAGTGCATAGAGTGTTGGATTCTAATCCATGTGGCTTCTATGCTATGGGGAGGATGCATCAATGTTAGGAAGATGGAGCCTCAATGTTAGGGAAGAAGGTCAAACCATCCTTCATGCTAGGCATTGTAAATTCCTCATCCTTCCACACTAAGATCTGCCCCTTCATGATGGAAGTAGATGACCCCTACCCCTCCACACTCGGGGTAGGTGAAATCTATCCCCTGTAGATGTTTCTAGCATAGAAAAGTGTATAGCCTCTATAAAATCCATCAAATTATCATTTTTGGAATCTTGAAAGGCATTTGTAACCCCTCCAAGTCCAAATATAGATAATATTTGACTCTTTTTAGTTAGGGAATGAGTCTTTGGCCACTTATGAGGCATTTTTTAGTTACAAAAGTATGAAATATGTGAGATTGCCCCTCATTGGTTACAATCTTCATACTTACAACAAAATTTAGCCTTAGGTTTTATGGGATGGGGTTACAAAGATTACAACATGTAAATTTTTTGGTATTTCATTAGTCCCTCATTGTTAGTGTCTAGAGGATTGACTTGAGAGACACTTACAAGGAATACAAAACACCACTATAGGTCCATAACTAATGTTCCCTCTCTATGCTTGATCTAATTGTGTCAAATCATGATAAAGAGTGCTTGTGATGATGGGATAAGGTTATGATGAGATGATGGTAGTGAGGTCATTAGGGAGATGATCATGAATCCTAACAATGCATTCTAAGTGTTGTCATCATTGCTATAGTGTGGCAATGACATGTCTTGAAGTGGTGGTCACTTGGTAAATGCATTTGAGGACCCAATCACTTTACTCCAACATTTCTTTGACCATTGGGATTTGAGGCTCTATTGGCCATTTTTCTTCTTGAAAATTTGCTTCCCTTTTCTTTCTTTTTTTTGGGTGAAACCTATATTGGATTTCATTTTCAAGGCTAGTTTGATTTAGTTTTTTTAATGAATGACTTTTGTTACACTTAATGGACTTGGGGGGCTATCCAATCAAACAAGATGTGTCACATTCAATGGACTTAATTTGTTTCCCATTAAATGAGCTACATTACATTCAAGTGTACTTGAAGATGAAGTATGATGAAGAGATATCATATGGATATAGTGCATGAATGACAAGCATAGGTCAACATTGATTTTCAGGGTATGGAATGTCATAATCAAGCTAAGGGGTTGGGCTCAAGGAGTGGTGCTAGATGGAGGGAAATGGTATAAGCACTTTTGATAAATTAGGACAAACTCACAAAATCTTGTGCATTAAGGATGCATAGTGACTTGCTATTGTAATGAATTGCACCCTTGTGATGGCTTCACACTTCATCCTATGAACACAACTCCAAGAGGACAAGAAAACCAAGTAAATAGAAATGTTGTAACATTACAATGCATATAGGACACCTAAAACAATAAAACCAAGCCACCCAAGTCACCAATGTTTCCACTTCAAGGCCATGGTAGGCCACAGTATTAGTTTAAGGCCCTAATAGGACATCATGCTAGTTTAAGGTCATAGCAGACTATGCTACTAGTTTAAGGCATTGATAGGCTATATTGCCAATTTAAGGCCTTGAGAGCTCATATTGCTTATTTAAGATCTTAGCAGGTCATAACGAAGTAGGCTCACTTGTTGATGGTTATTGATGTTGTGGCTACTATAGATTACATGTAGGTCATATGTAATAAGTCTTTAGTAGATTGGCCAACTCATTGCCATTCATATCTAGAATCCTCAATGTCCCATTATCATAGGATTTTGTGAGAATAAAGGATCCTTCATAGTTGAATAAGAATTTATCTACATGCTCATGGGTCGCTTTGAGGACCAAGTCACTCTTCTTGATCTTACACTTAGTCAAGTTATGGTAGTGCTACCATTTCTACCTCTCTTGAAAGTGCTTGACATGAATAAGAAATTGTACACAGTGCTCCTCCAGCAAGTCCAAGTCTACTATTTGCAACTCCTTACTTTTTTCATCATTAAGAAATTCGATCAGGGCTACTCAAAGCCATGGTACATGTAATTCATGAGGTAAAATAGATTCAAAATCATAAACCAAGGTATAAGGTGTTACACCAATTGTCATATGGTAAGTTGTACAATAGGTCCAACATGCATGGATGAGTCACAAATTTCATTTGTTCTTGCTATTATTAAGCATCTTCTTGAGCAAGCTAATGATGGCCTTATTGCTTTCTTCTACTTGTCCATTGGCTTAATGGTAATAAGGTGATGAGAAAGCATGCTTAATTCTGAGGTCATGATAGAAATCCTTTATTTCTTGGCTACTAAATTATGGTCCATTGTCTATAACTATGGTCATGGGTATGCCAAAACAAGCTACAATGTTATCTACTATGAATTTATAGACTTATTTAGATATCTTCCTTCTTAAGGGAATAGATTCAACCCACTTAGTAAAGTATTTGGTTGTGGTGATGATGAAGCTATGATCCATAGAAGACTTAAGTATTATAGGTCCAATGATATCCAACCCCCATCATTGAAATAGTCATGTTATTTGAGTGGTATTCAACTTAGTCGATGGAACTTGTATTAGGTTACTATGAAATTGGCATGTGTCATAGAACTTAACCTTCTACAAGAAATCACTTTCCATATAAGGCCAGTAATAGCCCAACCATCTAATCTTAGTGGTCATAGCTCTAAGTCCTGTATGTCACCCATAAACACCCTTGTGAACTTGCTTTAGGACTATTCTAGCTTCAACTTTACTGAAGCACTTTAACAATATGCCATCATAGGGCCATTGACATAATGTGTTATCAACTATAATGACATATTATTTTGATCATTTATGTACAATGTCCTTTTGAGTAGTAGTCAGGGCTTATGATGATTCACCATGAATAGGGTAGAATTTGATATCATCATACCATTTCCTTATAGGGACAATATGATCTATAGCCACAAATATATCCTTAGCACTCTACATGATGGAAATAGCATAGTCCATGGTTATGGTGGGCAACTTACTAAACACATCTAGTGTTACACTAAGGGTTAATGTTGGTTGGGATATGTATTGGATATCAACATCTATAAATTTTTGTAACAATTATTTTTCTAGATCATAGTAAGGTTTTAAGTGTTTGGCATAAACCTTGGTTACTTGGTTAACCACAAGTTGTTAGTCATCTCTGATCATTAATCGATTCATAGGTCACAAGCTACCATCATCCCTCTAATCAAACTCGCATACTATACTATGTTTTTGGTACATAGAAACTCAAAATGGTAGGCAAAGGATCAAATTTTACTAAATGGAAATGTTAAAATGGCAGTGGCATTGGCCCCATGGGCAATTGAAGCTTCATCAAAGTGCACACTACCTCATAGCCCTTGGGCACATGGCTAATGCTATTGATATGTTCATTAGGGAACTCAAGATCTATGGTTGCTTGGTCATCAATAGGTGAAATAATGAGTTGTAAGGCTATAGCTTCACCTTTTGTTGAGGATTGAGATATGTAATGAGGATCAAACTCTTTAATTATGTCTTTCCATTGAGTTATATAACCACTCTCATAGATATTGATTATTATGGCTCTATGTACATTATCTTTGCAAATGATGTTGACTTCACTCCTGAAGCGGTAGTGTCTCCACTTCTTCAATGAGAAGACTAGTTCTAGACAATACTTCTTCACTTTAGTGTATTGGATCCCATGGGTAACTAATATGTGGCTAAGGTAGTATAATAACATCTCTACTCCATCATCACATTTTTGATAGTGTAAAGAGGCAATTGACATGTCAAGGATAGCAAGGTAAATGTAAAATGATTTACCCTATTATGGGGGATAAATCATCAACAATTGTGCTAACTCTTACTTACGGTTTTCAAAGGCCTCTTGGCATTGAGCTATCTACTCATAGTGAATCCCTTTCTTAAGCAAGTGTTGCATTTGTTGTAGCTTATTTGCACGCCTAGTGATAAACCTACAAATAAATTATAATTTTCCTTGTAATACCCAAAGCTTCTTAATGTTGGTAGGCACTACTAATTTGGATATGGCCTTAACTTTACTAGGATCGACATGTATCCCTCCTTCAAAGACTCCAAAGCCAAGCATCTTACTAGTCTTAACACTGCAGACACACTTTTTGGAATTGAGCCTAAGCTCATAGTTAAGGCATCATTTAAGCACAAGATCTAGGTCATTAGCATGGTCATTGGTTACTTTGGACATAACAGCTATATCATCCATATAATTTTTGAGTAAACCTAACATATAGTCACTAAAGATGTATGCCATGACTCATTGGTAAGTTGCTCTTACATTCTTAAGGCCAAAGGACATCATAGGACTTCAATACTAGTCAAAGGCTAAAAAAGATCATAAAAGGTTATAATCAAGATAAACATAATGAAATAAAAGTATTATCGAGGCTAAATGAGATGAAAAATGCAAAAATGGTTGAAATAGATCAAGATGATAATAAAACAAGGCTGAAATAAGGAAAAGTGATATACATATGATGAATCTTGGTCAGAATATGATCAACAAGGATTAGATTTTTCCATTTTTAGGCCTATGTAGGGCATGGTGTTACTTAACAAGGTTGTTGAATTGGAATTAATGTAAGCTATTTCTAGGCTATCTAGGCCTAAAAATTAAAGGTTTTAAGGCTTCCACATTTAATACCCCTATTTCCACACTAATTAGCATAGAAGGAATGATCCCCAACATGGATAGAACTTCTAGATAGGTTTCTAGGCTTTTCTTGGTTAATTTTCAACTTTTGATGGCTTGCATGTTACTGAAGTTGACTGAGGAAGGGAATGGATTAGTTTTGGCATTATTTTCAACCCCTAGAACCTAGTTTTTAAGCCTAAAAATATCTTTCATGCTAGATTCATGCTTGCCAACATGAAAACCAATGACAATGGATTACACGTCATTTATAGCATCAAAATTGTGTAGGGTCAAATCTATCAAAATTGATCACTTTGAAGGTTGAAAAAGACCAAAAGGAAAGCTTTGAAGCTTCACCCCTCTATTTCCACATTGGCAAATTTGGATAGGAGGGGGCTTATCCTATATAATCTAAATTTGTGCAAAACAAGGTTAAATAGGACTACAGGGGCATCTACAATTAAGATTTGGTAGTTTTACATCACTTAGTTGTATTCTAAGGCCATTTCAAAGGGTCTTGAGTGTAAAAGCAAGTTGGAATAGTTTCCCCCCATTTTTCAATGCTGAGCATGATGGTCTTAGCATCAAAAAATAGGGGTGCACTTGTTCTTTGGCTTTGGGGTAATTTTGGAGAAAATTAACTAGGCTTCTAGGCTTCTAGGACTATAGACTATGATTTTCCAAGTTTTGGATATCTTTCGATCATGTTTGGAGGTTTTTTGAGGCTATGTAAAGTTACACCCCCCTTGATCCATGGTGGGGGAGTTGCTTCAGCATGGAAGATGGGAGTGGATGAGATTTGATAGCCAAAATGAGGTCCAATAAGCATATGCTTTATGGGTACTAAGGTTTTAAGTATTCTATTATTTTAAATAGTTGTTAAACATGCCTATGCTAATGCTAAACATTTGTTGTTGCCTTGTAGGACCTTCCACCTCTATTGCCATCACCCTATTAGTTTCAAGATATCATGAGGATAACCTCATCCTAAAATTTGGTGAGGTGATACTAACACAATAGTGGTTAAGGCAATAAGTGCCTAGATGCATCCAAGAAAACATTAAGCATGTGGGTTTTCTTGATGTATTCATGGCACCTATCCCTTCCATCCCTGCTACAGAGATGCTGAATGTCATCGACTCCTTCAATGAAGAAGCCAATCATTTCATCATCATAATTCAATGCATTCCAATTACCATACCCATTAATTAGGGCATATTTTATAACTTTTTTGGTATCCTTGTTGATGGGGCAAAATTTCTAGTAGAATAGTGAAGAAAGAGGGCCATTGTGAGGAAGTTTTGAAGTGGTTTGGTGCTAGTAAGGATCACTCCAAGCTTTTTGTAGATAGCTTTATAAATCCTACGGCAAAGGCATCATATCCTTTGTTTAGGTTTCATGAATTTCCTAAACTATTATCACAAAATAAGGTAATTAGCATTTCATAGGGGTGAGCCTTTAAAAAGGTCATGATGGAGGATACCAAATTCAACTAGGTAGCTTCTTTAGTTGTTGGGCTTGAAGTAGAGATTTTTAAACTCCACAATAATACCCCTACCATAATCCACATGCACTTTTCATTCTTTGCAAGCTATTTTAAGTAGTTCATAGAGTTCTAGGCTTTTGATAAAGCACATTTATTCAACCATGCAACCCAAAAACCAACTAGAAAACATGGATGATTTGTTGTCTATTACCATAAAGGATCTTGATGGTAGGCAGTGTGAATCCCCTAATAGCATAGGGAAGGAGGCTCTCACAATTCTAGTGAGTGTCTTTGAGGCCCAATGATTACATAGAGAGGTCAAAAGGGTATCCAGGGCCAAGCTAAAGAGGTTAAAGCACCACCAATGTTAGAGCAACCCACCTAGAAGAAGCTTATGTTTAAGCTTAAAACATCACATCAGATGGTCATAGGTATGTTTTTGCTATTTTATGTTTTATTATTTATTGCTATATTATGGATTCATGTGCTAATTTGATTTTATGTGCTATCGTTGTAGATAAGCATTAGGACATGGCAGCCCAAGCTACCATGGAAGAGGAAGCATAGAGGCATGTAGCTACTATGGTGGAGGAAGAACAAAGGAATGCAGTAGAGGTGCTCTTACAACATCATGATGCTAAAGGGTTAACCAATGTAGACATAGATGTTCTAGATGCCTTGTTTAGTGAGGTAATGCTAGGTACATTCCCCATCATCATTTTAGAGGACAGAGAGGAGCCAAGTATGCACATGTCTTAACTCTTCTTATCATATCCTATGGTTTTAAGTTAGGTATTTGTTCTGACCATTCAATGATCATTATGCTTATAGTAGTTACTAAGCCACCAGTAAAGGCCCCTATCCATGTGCTTCATTCTAAACCATTGGTAGATATCATAGATAAGATGGAGTTCATGCTTGGAATGGCCAAGGACATCATCGACTAGTTACAACAAGTTACACCCAAATAAGTAAAACCTTCATTTTCTATGCATTAGTCATTTTTTTCTAGGTCATATTTTACTTTTATGTTATGGATATCTTAGGTTGTAAACTATGTTTTATGGTTGTATTTTACGTTTGTGTGTTGTTTTTAGTGTCATTTGTGGAGTGGGATCCCAATTGAGACATGAAGATTGGCTTCTTTCCAAAGCTTCCCTTTGATGTATAGAGTGTACCCCTAAAGTTATATGAAACTACTGCTGATTGAACAATTTTGTGTGTAAATACTTCATGTGAGATTAAGAGGTCCAACGAATTCCTATGGGAGTAGGTTGTGGCCTTGATGAAGGATACTTAGCAATATATTGCTACTATCAGGAAGCTCCAAGAACACAAGGACTTTGTGAAAGCCCAAGTAGCTAACTTAGAAAACTTGCCAATGAGAGAGATCACATGGACCCACTACTGGCATACCATCCATGGTAAGGTGGCACTCTCATGGAAGATGTTGAAGTAGTGGATGTAGATGGATCTCATCTTCCAAAAGGCTAAGGATTGGAAAGATCATGCCCATGCATTCTATAATAGGATAAGATACAAAAGAACCATAAACAATAGTACAAGGCTGATCGAGAGACCTACTTAAAGTGGCTCAAAAAGGAGTTAGTTGAATAATGCAAGAGGGAATTGTTCATTCATGGGATCCAGGCAAAGTGTGCCCACCAACTCTTTGAGAGCACTCTCACGGTGTAGACATCCCCTACCCCTTAGATCACCATTATTGTAGGCAAGACATCTGTAGCTACCATCACTCAGGAATTACCCACTTGGATCATAGTGGATACAACTAACATCCTCACAAGTTTTGATTTTGGGGATACTTTCTAGATCAATATGATAGAGGACCAAATTCTCCATCACCAGAAGTTATGGAGCCAGAATCCCCATAGGTTTACCATATTCTATGTTTTAGTTTTAGTTTTGTTTAATTTATAGTTTGGGTCTTGATTACTAATTGGCTATGATGCTATTGTATTTTAGACATTAGGAGACATCGATGGCCCTAACAGTAGGATGGGGATGTTCCACCACTTCCTCCTCTGGATGCTCCTTAGCATCCTCCATCAATCTATTTTAACTTGTTTGGTAGCATGTTGTTTTTATCATTTTTGTTAATTTCTAATATTAGCCAAGACTATGTTATGGATGATTATTATTATTTGGACATTTTTTCACATAGTGTGGCCATGGCTATGTATGTTATAAAAATCTTAAGTTGAAAATTTTTGGTACAATTTTGGCTATATATTGTTCTAGTGATATAAATGTTGTAAATGAATATGTTGATTTTGGCTAAAACATTAAATGGCTAAATGATGTGATTATAAGCTAAACATAAATATCATAAAAGATATGCTTGCATGTTTTAGGTTGTAGTTGGCATAGGTTATTTTAGTGTTTTGTGAGTTTAAGGGTATGGTGGACCATGATATGTGTTTGTGCTACCAATTTTAGGTCATGTTGGGCCATGTAACTTTGCAAGTTTTAGGGCATGATGGGGCATGGGATATCACTAGTTTTAGGCCACAATGGACTATGTGACATTACTAGTTTTAGGCCATGGTGGGCCATGGGATGTCACTAGTTTTAGGCCATGGCGAACCATCTAATGTTAGTAGTTTTAGGCCATGGTGGGTCATGGGATGTCGCTAGTTTTAGACCATGGTAGGCCATGTTAGGTTGAAAAGAAACTCATTTTTTTTTGGCAATTTTTTTAAAATTTTTTATGGGGTTTTCTAGTTTATATCACACTAAATAATGAAAATAAAGAAAGAGATAGGTCATATTAAATAAAAATGCAAATAAAAGTAAGTCTCTAGGCTATATGCATAAAAAGTAGAATAAAACATAGAAAAATGCATAACTAGTCAACAAAGAGAATTTCAACTAAATAGTTATGGTACATATGGTTAAATGGTCATAAGGGAACAATGTGAAAGGGTTAGGAGTGCACCTTACTTGTGCAAACTCTTCATAATCTTTGAAAGGTTAGGAAAGATATAAGGCCTATTCTACATGAGCCTATATTCCCCATTCCTCTCCACTAACAATGTTGAAGAGAATATCTTCCCACAATGTCTCCTAGTGCTCATTGTTATCACTTTTGGATTTCTCTGCTCCCATTAACTACTGGACTTCATGGCTAAAAGTTTCCTTCTAAAGTTCCACTTCTGACCCCTATCATTGTGAATGATGATTTTACCTTCCTCATAAGGAAGGTGAATCTCTTTGTGGATAGGTGAAGATACAACCCATAATTGAGCCAACCAAGGTCTTCCCAAGATAATGTTAAACCCCAACATCTTCTCCACCATCAAGAAATTGGTGGTTATAGGGAATTGCTCTGCTGCCATAAAGTCCAAGGACATAGACCCCTTGATAGCAACACATGATCCATTGAAAGACTTGAGAGCTATAGTTGTTGTATGTTGTATCTATTCTATTAAGCCTAAGCATTTAACGATAGTGCATGGGATAATGTTTTTTATAGCTCCATCATCTACATGCACTCGATGCACCTTAAACTACCCTACGTGTATGATTATAACAAGAGAAGCCATGGTCACTTTGCTATTTTGGGGGTTGACATTGACCTCACTATCTCTAAACACCAGCAATGTTGACTTCTTTTTCTTTGATGAAGAAGGAACCATTATCACATGGATGTATTTTTCATTAGTAGGAATATTTTTGCTAATGTGGATAGAATTTAACATTTTGACTAGTGCTTCATGATGTGTAACGAAAGTCATGATCAGGTCATACAACCTTAAAGTTGTGTTCTTTTGCTTGAGGAATTGTTTGACCTATTCCATTTCACTAAGGATGTTTTTTTCATTATCCATGGACTTGTTAACCTAGTTGTGCTTTACTTCTTTTATGCATCCTCAAATGCAAATTTTAGCATTAGGTTATTTTTTTTGAGCCTTTCCTCTTTCTTCTAGTTTTGGATTTTGGGATCCTTCTACGGCTGATTGGTTGAGGCAAGCTAGGCACTAGAGGTTGTTGGCATATATGTTAAGGTAGTGGGATTCAATGGATCCACTTCCTTACATGCCTCATCCTACTTCTTGACCTTGTTGTGAGACTTTTGTTTATGATACTTCCGCTACTTGGTTAAAGCTTTTTATTTGTCAATTTATGGTTGTGAGGAAGAGGTTGTAGCATTGGCCACCACAGGAGGTCATTGTATTTTAAAGTCAATTGATTGAGTTATGGCTGGTTGGGTTATGTTGTGTTGCTATACACTAATGGTAAAATATTCCTTTGGAGGTGCTCATAATGGTACTCTTACAACAAAAGGGGATCTTGAGCTGGTGGAAGCTAAAGAGGCCCTTTTATCGTGAGGGGGTACCTAGATCACAAATAGTTCCCTCATTGGTCTCCAATTATCATCGATATTAAACAAAAATATAACATAAAGACTATTATTAGCATTCAATGGGTCCTTATACACCTACATTGACTAGTTTTGTAGTTAAACTGGGTTGGAGGCATCTATAACCAACTCTTCCCTATCTATCATTTTTTGTAGGTCATCCTTTAGTGCAAGGTAGATGGTTGTATCATGACCAGGCAATTGGTGATAGTGGAAAAGGAGGTCTAGTTTAAGATACCTAGGTATTTGAGGGTCATTCTTTGTCACATGAGTGGGATCTTTGCCTATTTCACATAGCTTCTCATGCTTCATTCAGGAAGCTTTAGTCTTTTGCTTGTATAGTATGTATGTACTCTTCAGTAGTTGATACAATAGTTTAGATAACTTTAAAGATAAAATATCATATTTTTTCTTGTCTTTAGACTCATAGTTTGGCCTAGAAATAGTTGATATCATGGCCCCAAAGATTGAAAGTTGGTTGTCTCGATTCTTAGCAGGGGCTTTGGGTGTGTTGGCCTTTGGCCTCTAGTTAGTACTTTTGGTCTCTTTGGCTACCACCGCTACAACCATGTTGTTTTGTTTACAACTATTTTTATTCCTCTTCATGTGTTTATTTTTGTACATTGTAGAGGCAAAGTCATGGCTTCCCTAGCATCCTCTATATTCTTCATTTGGGAGAACACTTGACTAAAGGATCGTAGGTCAAGATAGTAAAGCTTGAACTTGATAAACTCATTAACCACTTCCTTTAATATAGCCAAAAGGTGTGTTTCAGCTATAGGCTTGAGTATCTCATTAAGTAGACCATTCCATCATTGGATAAAATTTTGCATTAGTTCAAGGAGTCCCTACTTAACTTTCATCAGTTAGTCAAGCATAGTGTTAGGCTTGAAGTTATATTTGAAGTGGTTAACAAACTGTACTATCACATCTTTGAGAGAGGATATAGATCCCCTCGGTATGGGATGGTATCAATCAAGAGCTTCTCCTATCAAAGATATAGGAAATATCCTCTTTATGATGTGTGGCCATGGCTATAATAGTAAGCACATAAAGCAAAAGGTAATAAGATGAGCATTTGGATCACCTTCTCCATTGTACTTACTGAATTAAGGGATGGGGACACTAGGAGGAAGTGTTAAGGGTGGGACCATAGGACTAATGGTATCATCTTGGTGGAAGTCTATGATCTTAATGCTTTGAGATGTAGACAATTTTAGCCTCTTCAACTCCTCTATCAAGTCCTAGATCGTTTGAAAGGCCTAATCTAGACCCTATGGTGCCCTTGTCAGTTGTGGGGTTTTTACAAATAGTTGTGGTATCTATTGGAATTCTTGTGGCCTTGCTATTAGTTGTTTCATAGAGGGGAGAGGCTACATTATGGCTGTAGTAAGTAGACCAAATAAGGAGAAATATGTTTATGCTAGTATTTGGTGCACAAATGGAACAAAGGAGGTATATGATCCATGGGTTTCTTGACATCCTATGGTGGATCCCACATGGATGGTGAGTGGATTTGTAGTATTGACAACCACTACCAATGGCTACATAGATTAAAGCTATGTGATAAAAGACATTGAAAGGCTATATATTCTTGGATATGGCACTGCCTGGGTCTAGTGTGTGGCTATGATGGGTATGGGCCCGAACATGGTTGAGTAAAGAGGGGTAGAAGACCACACCACCTGGTCCATGGAGGAGACAAAGGGGGTACAGGAAGGCACTGTGAGCTTGGGGATTATTTGTTGAAACAACCCTCCTAGGATGTTTTGAGGCTTATATTATTCCTTAAGTTCATCTTCCTCTTCTGTTTTATGCCAAACCAAACTAGCCTTCTCCTCTTCATCCATCTTAATCAACTGAGATAGGATGTAGGAATAGGTATCAGTAAGGGGTATCTAATCATATGGGGAAGGAATATACTCCTTTCCATCTTGATGTATGAGCTCATACTCCCTTTTAGCTTCTACTTTCATGTGAGGAATTAGCATGCTAGACTAGATTTTGGCACAAATGTAGTTGTGGTGATTTTCATTTATCATAAAAAATCCAAGACTTTGCCCCCCTAAGCCTTAAGGATTGCTAGTACGTAGCCACCATAGAGTCTTTGGGGTCATAGACCCTCATGTCTTATTGTTCAAACATGTCGTCATTTAAGTTAAATGACATGATGGAAAATGTTAAACAAAGAAAACAAGCTAACAAGGTTATAAAATGTTAAATAAAAATAAAATTCTAATAAGTGGAATTGAAAATTGGCTAAGAGAAGTAAAAATGGCTGAAAATAGACTACTTACTATAAATAGTATGTGGGGGTTAAGGGAGGTACACCCCTTTGCCAAAATTAGAAAGTTGAAAATAATGTTTCAAACTTCACCAATGTTGGGCTTCCTAGCTGCACCTACAGTAGGTGTAGTAGGGGAGGAAGGAAAGCAGGATGAGATTAGGGGGATTTCAAACCTTCCTTACCTATGTTGAAGAAGGGGGGTATTGGAAACCAAAGTGGAAAGTTGGTGTTTTCTATTAGAAAATAGTTTTGGCAAGCTATTAATTTTTCTTAGTTATGAAGGGGGGGGGGGGGGGAATGAGGGTTTAGTTGACTTCCAGAAGTCTGGTGGCTTCCAAAACGATTAAAACCACCAACGCTACCAATTGAGAGGACTTTGGCTACCAAGGGATGGGGGGAATGCACCAAAAGATCAATGCTAGCCCTAGAAATTTACAACTACTATTGTAAAATTTTCAAAACCCAAACACTTATCACTCCAACACTTGGTTTTGATAGCAAAGGGGAAGTAGGGGGAATGGATTGTAGCATTGATTGCAAGGTAGATTCAAAGGTTTTGGCTAGAAGCTAGAGGTTACAACTTTAATATGTTAACATTGGCTATTAGGAAGTAGATTTCAACACAAAATTCAAGAGGAGGCCCTCCTTCTAGCACCAAAAAACTATTGCAACCAGAAAATTTAATCACTGGAAAATCAAAGTTTCAACATAGAAGCCTTAATTTTGAATCCCTAGGGTTTCTAAAAAAATTAAATTCAAGGTGCCTTGGATGGCCCAACGAATAACCCAAGGACTTACAAAATGTGAAATGGCTATTGTAAAGAAAAATGCAAATCTAGAGACTAGGAAGCAGATACAAAATGCACACAAATTGAAACTATAAAACTTTATTACAAATAAGAATGATTTTAGAAATTGTGTACAAATGTTAACCATCAAAGAGCAAAGGAGGTTCACTTTAATAAGAGTTTAAGATCTGTTGAAGCTGATGCAATCATCTCCATGATTTGGATCTCCTACCACTCTTGATGGTATCAAACCTCTTCTATTACTACTCCAAATTTTCAATGTTGATCACTACTAGGTTGTTGAGAATATGTGAAGGATTTTGCTGCCAAAATATTTCACGTTAGAAGTTGGGATTCCTAGGAGCATAGTGCAGAAACCAAAAACCCACAAATCTGAAGGGGATAATAAGGGGGGTAACAAAGGAGGTAACAAGGCTATAAGGGTTCCACACTAGAATGCTAGAAGAAGATACATTTCTACAAGTTTTTAAGAGCTCTTGGAAGCTAAAATTGCCAAATTCTTAGAAATTCCAACATGTGAAACCTAAAAATGGTGCTAGGATTTTTGTTTTATAGGTTTTTTGACATGAAATGGGTTGCAAATTGGTTATAATTTGGCTATAATGTGGCTAAAAATTGGGTATAATTTTTCTACAAATTTTTTTCATGTACAATTAAGATGGGTGTCAAAATTTAGAGGTTACCATATAAAGTTCCAAACCCCCAAGGCCATTTCATTTACCATAAATAGTAATGGGGGCAAACCATCTACAGTGGAGATAGATCTTCTATGTTGGGCCTTCAACATTCTTTGTTGGAATGCATGGTCAACACTAAAGTGCATAGAGTATTGAAGTCTAATGCATGTGGCTTTTATGCTAGGGGGAGGGTGCATCAATGCTAGGAAGAAAAAGCTTCAAAACTAGGGAAGAAGATCAAACCACCCTCCACATTGGGCATTGTGAATTACTCATCCTTCCACGTTGAGATCTTTCCCTCCATGTTGATAGTAGGTGACCCACATTCCTCCATGCTAGGGGTAGGTGAGATCTATCACCTTGTAGATGTTTCTAGTGTAGAAAAGTATATACCCCCCATAAAACCTTTCAAATTATAATTTTGGCATACTAAAAAGCATTTTTAACTCCCAAGCCCAAATATAGACACTAGGTAACTCTTTTTACTTGAAGAATGAAGCTTTGGTCACTTATGACGCATTTTTTGACTCAAAAGTATGAAATATGTGAGACTACCCCTCATGGGTTATAATCTTCACACTTACAATGAAATTTGAAACACCACAAAAATTTTCATGTTGTAATCATTTTTTCACGATGTATTTTTCATGGCATGAAACCTAAGGCAAAACTTTGTTGTAAATGTGAAGATTGTAACCCACAGTGGGCAATCTCACATATTTCATACTTTTGAGGCGGAAAATGCTTCATAAGTTGTCAAAGCCTCATTACCCAAGTGAAGAAAGTTACCTAGTGTCTATGTTGGGGCTTGGGAAAGTTAAAATTACCTTTTGGGATTCCAAAAATGGTAATTTAATGGGTTTTATGGGGCATATACACTTTTCTAGCTAGAAACACCTATAGGGGATAAGCCTCACCTTTCCTTGATGGGGAGGGGTACAACCTTCCCCATTAATGTGGAAACCTTCCTCCCTAGCATAGAAACTTTACCCCTTAGCATGGAAGTTTCACCCTAGTGTGGAGACTTCACCCCTAGCATGGAAAGTTCATCCCAAGTGTGGAAACTCAATGCCCCTAGCATAGAAGTAGCAATGATTAAGATTTTAATACTCTAATGACTTCAATGTTGACCATGCACCTCAACATAGAGGATGTACCTCCAATGTAGAAGGCATGCTCCTATTACTATTTATAGTAAACAAAATGACCATGGGAATTTAGCACTTACTATACATAATAATCCCACAAAATTAGGCACCCATCTCATCTATATGTCACAAAAGTTTGCAACAATTTGTAGCCCATTTCATGGTCAAAAACCTAGAAAATCAAAACCCCAACATCCTTTTTAGGTTCAACACTTTGGCATTTTTAAGCATATAGCAAAATTGGCATTCAAGAGCTATTGAAACACCTACAGAATGCAACTCCTTGAAGCCTCCCAACATGGAATCCCTACAACCCTGTTACCCCCTTTGTTACACACCCCACCCACCCACACCCCCCACCTTGTGGTTTATGATTTTTTGGTTTATGTTGCACTTTTGGGATTTCCAAATCCTAGCATGGAGCATTATTGTAGCAAAATCTCCCACTTTTCTCACCCCCAAGCATTAACCAAAGTTGCAAATTTGATGAAATAGTAGAGAAGGTTCAACAACATCAGGAGTGGTTGAGCACCTAGATCATGGAATGGATAACATTGGGTTCAATAGGATTTGAACCCCTACTCTATTGAACCCACTTTTTCTCTTTCATGTGAAACTCTTATACATGTTCCTAAACTTATTCTTTATTTGTTTAGATAAAGTTTCAAAATTTCAATTTGTGTGCAATCTATTTTTCTCTTGATCTCTAGATCTGCATTCTTGTTATTTACACCATTCATTTTGCATTTCATAAGTTCCTAGTGAAACACCATAAAATTTTGCATATCATAACCAATATTCATCACGTAGCTTTCACCCCATGAAACTCGAGGCAAAATTTCATTGTAGATGTAAAAATTGTAATCCAAAATGGACAATTTCACATACTTTATATCTTTGGGGCTGAAAAATGCCTCATAAGTGGTCAAAGTCTCATTCTCCAAGTAAGAAAAAGTCACCTAGTATCTATATTTGGGCTTGGGGGGTCAAAAATGCCTTTTGGAATGCCAAAATAGGGAATTTAATGGTTTTTATGGGGATATACATTTTTCTATGCTGGAAACGCATGCAAGAAGGTAGATCCTACCTACCCCTAGTGTGGAAGGATTGGAGGTTTCAAAACATTCCCCTTTCAATGTGGAGGCCAAAGGCACATTTTGGAAACATCCCCCTCAAACTAGAAATTTTTTCTCCTAGCCTAGAAACTTTCTCCCCAGTCTAGAAAGTTCTCCCTGAGCTTGGAAACATTCCCCTTAGCCTAGAAAGTTTCAACCCACCCCCCACCCGCCACCCCCCACCTCCACAATGTGGAAAATTCAAACCCCCATAGTGGAATCCATAAGAAGAAAAATTCATCAAGTTATGCATTTCAACATTGACCAACCACTTCAATAAGCATGGTGAAGAGCTCAACATGGAAGATTCATCTTCAGCATGGAAGGGGTGCCTTGATTACTATTTTTAGTAAATATAATGACCATGGAGGGAAGAACTTACTATGTTTAGTAACCCTCCCAAATTTGAGCACCCATTTCACCTAAATTTATCAGCCAATTTGTAGAAAAATTACATCAAATTTGTAGCCAAATCATAGCTAATTTGTAGCCCCATTTATGGCCCAAAGACCCTATAGAAGCTAGCCTCAAACACCATTGAAGGGTTCTAGATTTCTTGACAAATTTTAGCAATTTTTTTCAAAGTTTAGCAATCTTAAGAAAAAGGGAGAGCAATTGGTTTCATACATGTTTGAACAAAGTTGAGCAAAATTTTGACAAGTTGAGCAATTTTCTCAAGAAATTTGCATACAATTTCATACTTGGAGCATTTTAGGCACTTAAGAGCTCTTGCAAGTTCCCATACTTGCATTCTCTTGAACCTCAGTGTGGAAGCAGTGAGGCCTTANGATGTTATCGAACCTTCCTTTTCTACTACAACCTTGGACCCAATCTCNAGGCACTTAAGAGCTCTTGCAAGTTCCCATACTTGCATTCTCTTGAACCTCAGTGTGGAAGCAGTGAGGCCTTAAGATTGGGTCCAAGGTTGTAGTAGAAAAGGAAGGTTCGATAACATCAAGAGTGCCTTAGCACCTAGATCTTGGAGCTCAACACATTGGCTTCAATAGGCTATGAACTCTTGCTTAAGTGAACCCCATTTTTTGCTCATCCAAGCATCATTTGTACAGATTTCTCTAGCTTATTCTTTATTCTTTTCTTAATAAAGTTTTAAGTTTTGAGTTTTATGTTAAAAAATAAAGCTATTATTTATGCATTATTTGGATCTATTTATATTTCCACATTTTGCATCTCCTAAGTCCTTGATTGATTTGCCAAACTAGCTAGGACACCCCAAATCCCATTTTTGTCATGAAGGCCTTAGGGATTCAGGGTTGAGGAACTACTTGCATAGAGGATCCTTGGTTGCCTTCCCATTGCAGCAATTAAGGTTTTTAGTCACAATAGTTTTCCTTGGTGCTAGAAGGAGGGCCTTCACCTAAATTCTATAGTCAGATCTATCATTTTCATCGCCATTTTTAGGATTTACTTTTATTTATTTTTGTATCCAAGACCTTTGAAAAATCAATTTTAGTCTTCCCCCCACCCCCACCCCCTCCCTTATGACCAAAACTATTGTGGAAGTTTTAGGTGGTTATACTTTGGTTTTTCATAGCACTTGTTGTGAATTTTAAGGCCCAAAGCTAACATTGATACCTATTTTCCCCATTGTTTTTATTGCCAAAATTTTATTTTCCAGCTTCTAAAAGTGGGTGGTTCAACTCATCCATGAGTTGACTTTTCCCCTCCCCTTATTTTCTCCAAGCTGAGATAATTAGTAGCTACATAGAACAAATTTTAGTGGAAAAAATACTAACTTTTCACTTTGGTTTTCAACCTTCTCCTTCCCCCTCCCATCAACATTTAGGTAGGAGGCATGAGATTCCCATCATCTCATGCCCCTTCTTTTCCCACATTTCCATTCCCAACATGGAAGCAGTTGGAAGGTTAGTGTTGGTGAATTTTGAAACAAATTTTATAACCAGACCTACTTTTGTTGCAAGTCAAAAACCATTTTTCAGCCAAAACTACCAACGAATCCAACGTTGCCTTCACTATCCCCCCTATGGCAGAAACCTTAACATGGAAGTTGTAGGTGGTTTGGGTGTTGGAATTTCACAATATCTATTGTGAATTTCTAAAACAAAGATAGCATGGAAGCCTTGATAAATATTTGATTTTTGTTACCATAATCTTTGTCACTAAACCAATTTTGGTTACCATACCAACCAAGCCTACTTTTTTTTCCTCTTTGGAGAAAGTTGAGAACCTAGCAAAACCTGCTTTGAAAACTACCAAGTTCTCATTTTAGTCTTCAAAATTTCCCCCCTCTCTCCAACTTTAAAATAGGAAGGTATGATATTTCCATTATCTCACCCCACCTTCTTTGCCCCCTACCATCCCTAGCATAGAGGCACTTAGGAAGCCAACTTGGGAGAGGTTTAAAGCCAACATTGCCAATATTCTATTTTTGGTAAAGTAGTAAACCCTCCTTATTTTCCACTTACTAATTATAGTAAGGATATCATTTTTTTTTCATTTTCATTTTCTCTAAGATTTTTTGAATTCCATTCACTAGAATTTACTCTTTTTTAAGATTTATACCCTATTTTATTTAATCCTTAGCATTATATCCATGTCTTTATGAAAATCCACCAAATTGCCCTTCACCTTCATTAGCAAAGATCATAACCAACAAATCATGAGGATGTATGATCCCAAAGATCCTACCATCATTGAATGTAAGTGATCTTTGAGAGTTAGAGGGAAGAGTCCTAATTTTTCAGGCATAAATGAAGATTTCTATAAATTCATTTATGCCAAAATATAGACAAGTATGATAATTCCCCAAATTAAAGATGAAGCAAAGAGAGAGTTTGAGCTCATACATAGGGGTGGAAAAGAATACATCCCTTTCCCGTATGAATAAATTCCTATAAATGATGTCTACCCTAGCATCCTAGCGAAATTGATCATCATAGAGGAGGAAGATGGCTAGCCTACCTTTTGGAAACAATAAGAATAAGAGGATGAATTTAGGACACAATCTGAACCTAAAAATATCCTTGGAAGGCTATTCAATTAAACATCCCCAACGTTATAGAACCTTTTCCTAATTCTTTTTTTTTTCTCCATGGGCATGATGCCATCATCTTCCACTCCTCCATGTCCTACTATGGTAAATCACACACTAGTTGTAGCAACACATAACACTCAGCCAATGCCACAAAAAACAAACTATAATATATCAATGTCATTCGCAACACAACCAGAAAATACAAAATCATCAATGGTGGGTTTTACCACTACAAATCTAATAACTACTCACATGGGGTCCAACATGAGATCCCCCAGGACACAAGGATCACACACTACTTTTGTCCGATTTGCACCTCAAGTACTAGCACAAACATCTTTTTCTTTGTTTGGCCCGCAAGCCACAACCATAGCACAAGCTTTTCCTTTTGTTATGCAAACCATAATGAGGCCACAAGCCTCATAGAAAATTCCATAAGCTTATGTACAAACTTTTCAAACTATGGGGTCAACACAAGGCTTGGATCAAGCCTTCCAAATGATCTAAGACCTAACAAAGAAATTGAAGAGGCTTAAAGCCTCTTCCACACAAACTGTCAAGATTATGAACTTCTACCAAGATGATCCCATAAGTCTTGTAGTTCCATCTTTAACACTTCCTCCTAGTGTCCCCATTCCATAATTTAGTAAAGATAATGGAGAAGGTAACCCTAATGCTCATCCTATCATCTTCTAATATGAATGTTTACTCTTGTATTCATGGCCTCATACAATCATGAGGATTTTCCATGTCTTTGACTAGAAAAGCACTTGATTGGTATCATGCATTACCTAGAGGATCTATATCCTCTTTGGAAGACTTAGTAGCCTAGTTTGCCAACCACTTCAAGTATAACTTGAATCCTAACACAATTCTTGACCAACTCATGAAGGTTAAGTAAGGGTCCTTAGAACCTATACAGAAATTCATTCAGTAGTGGAATGGACTACTAAATGAAATACCAGAGCCCATAGATAAATCCCACTTGTTAGTCATATTCAAGGAAGTAGTTAATGAATTCATCAAGTCAAAACTTTACTACCTTAATCCACAATTTTGAGCCAAGCATTCTCACAAACCAAAATCATAGAGGATGTTGTAGAGGCTAGCCATGGTTTGGTCTATATATAATATAAAAACCAACATGCTTGAAGATACAAAGAAAAAGGAAAATAAGGAAAAACTACCATAGTAGTTGTAACTAAAAAAAAAAAGATCACGAACCAAAGACTAAAGGTCAACCCACCCAAGGCCCCCACCAGTGATTATAGTAAGCAACCATCAACTTCTGGGACCAACACATGGACAAAAAATGACCTAACTTCAAAAGAAAGTATAGGTCTAAGTACGCTAATTTACCACTAAAACCATCTGAGTTGCTCAATCAACTATTAAGAAGTGGATGCATACAACATAAAAAGATGATTGAAGCTACTCGAAAGAAACACCAACGACTATGTGAAATAGCCAAAGATCCCTCTCAAGCAATGAAATATGATCTCCCATTGCCTAGATACTTAAAGCTAGACCACTTATACCATTATCATCAACTGCTCGATCATGATACAAAATTTTGTTTTACACTAAAGGATGACCTACAAAGGATGATAGATAGGGAGGAATTGGTCTTAGATGCTTCTGATCCAATTTAACCACAAAACTAGTCAATGTAGGTCTATAAGGACCCCTTGAATGCCAATGATATCCCTTATGTTATTTCAACATTCAACATTGATGATAATCAGAGACCTACAAGAGAACTATTTTTGATTCAAGTACCCCTTTACAAATAGAAAGCTTCTTCAACTTCCCATAGCTCAAGATCCCCCTTCATTTTAATGGTACCATCACAAATGTCTTAAAGAGAACCTTTTTTCATTAATGTCTTTCAACCCAATACAACCAGAATAGCTATAGCCCAACCAATTGTGCAACAACCTCCTATGGTGGCCAATGCTACTACATCTTCGTTACAACCCATGGCTAATAAAAAAAATTCTAGGCAACCAAAGGAGGAAGTTTAAGCAAAAGCCTAATAACAAGGGAGATAAGCAAATGGAGGAATGAAAGGAAGTAAGCCCACTAAAGCTGACTTCCATTTTGACTATACTTATGACATCCTCTATCCCATCTCCTTCAACCAACAAGCCACAAGAGGACACTAAAGCCCACAACCAAAATAACAAAGAAGACCCATAGCCTAAAACTAAAGTCCACCTTTTGGGACATATGAAGGAAGTAAAGCACAATCAGTGTGACAAGCCCATGGCTAATAACAAAAACTTCCTCAATGCAATGGATCAAGTTAGGCAATCACTCAAGTAGAAAAATATCACTTTGAGCTTGTGTGACCTAATCATGATTTCTATCACACATCATGAGGTGCTAGTTAAAATGTTGACATCCATACCTATTAGTAAGGATATTCTTGCTAATGAGGAAGCCATTCATGTAGTGATGATTCCTCCCTCACTAGGGAAGGACAAATTAACACCCTTAACATTTCATGATAGTGAAATTAATGTTAATCATTGAAATGGTGAGGTGATTACAACCCATCCATTCATAACCATATGCATAGGAAAATTTAAAATACATCAGGTGCATGTTGATGATAGAGTAGAAACCAACATCATCCCATGCACCATCATTGAATGCTTGGGCTTAACTGAGCAGGTACAACCTATGACCACTACAGCTCTTAAGTCCTTTAACGGATCAAGAGTTACCATCAAGAGGTCTATCTCCTTAAATATTGTAGCCAAAGAACAATTTCCTACAACTACAAACTTCTTGATGGTGAAAGAGACACCAAGATTCAACTTGATCCTAGGAAGATCTGGGTTGGCTCAATTACAAGCTATCTCCTCATCCATCTATTATGAAATTCACCTTCCTTACAAGGAAGATGAAATCATGATTCATGATGACAACATGGTTCCCATAGCTATCAACAATGTGGGCATAAAAAAAGGGTCCAAAGTGAAGCTTAGAAAAGAAGCTCCTAACCATGAAGAGCAAAAACCCAAGACAACCAATGATGATAATGAGAAGCAATGTGATACACTATGGGATGAACTCCCTTTTAGTGTTGTAAGCAAAGGGGATGAAGAGTACAAGCTTGTGCATAGTAGGCCTTACTCACTTCCTAATCTTGCAAAGATTAGGAAGAGCTTACACAAGTGAAGTTTACCCTATCCTTCTCATGCCTTTATGAACAGATGCAATGATAGCCAAATAGCCTTATTTTTTCTTTTGCAATTTATATATTTGTTATTTTATGCACATAACCTATGCATGTAGCCAAAATTTATTTGCATTATTACTTATTTACTAAAACCTTTCTTTATTTTTACTTATGTTTTAAACATTTGAAAAGCATCTCTTTCAAACAAGGCCCACTAAGGCATAAAATTGGCACTAAGGCCCACTAAGACATAAAATTAGCACTACTATCTGCTAAGACATAAAATTGGCACTACTATCCACTGAGACATAAAACTGGCACCACTATCCATTAAGACATAAAACTAGCACTACTTTCTACTAAGACATATAACTAGAACCACTGTCCACTAAGACATAAGACTGGCACTACTATTCACTAAGACATAAAACTAGAACCACTATTCGCTAAGACATAAAACTAGCACTATTTTCTGCTAAGACATAAAACTAGCACCACTATCTGCTAAGACATAAAACTAGCACTACTATCCACTAAGACATAAAACTAGCACTGTTGTCTACTAAGACATTAAACTAGCACCATGGCCCACTAAGGCCTATTGTCTGCTATGACCTTAAACTAGTATTCTCATCTACTAAGACATTAATTTTGAAAAGTAGCCATAATCACACAATATGGCCCATGCTTGTGATGGCCTAAAGTAGCAAATTTTCCTTTCATTATGATATCTCTTTTTGTTAAACCTATTATAAAATTTATTTAATGTTACAACAAAAACATCAACATAGCCATTTACAACGTTTACAACATTTACAACTATCGATACATATAATAGAAAATGAAACCAAATATTTAGAGTTAAATTAAAATGTCCATGAATAAAATGTGTAGCAATGATGCCAAAGAATAACTATCCATAACATAGTCTTGGCTTACCATAGTGATCAACATAAAAACAAGAACAAGTAGCCAACAAACTAAACTGAAGGATGCTATTGAGTAGTATTCAGAGGAGGAGGTGAAGGGTCATTCCCACCCTCACTACTAGGGTAGCCAATGTCTCCTGAGATCTGAAATGCAACAACATATAGCTAGTTAGTAACCAATAGCCAAAATCATGACTTAAAACAAAGACTAAAACATAAAATATATCAAATCTAGGAAGATTCTAGCTCCGTGACTTCCAAGGGTAGATGTGGAAGGCCATTCTTCATAATGACCTTAACTACATCTAGAGACAAGTGTGACCATAGCATCACACTAAATTTCCTAAGGAGGTAGGTAAGGAAGTCACTTGCCCTAGGCCAAAACCATAATGAAATCCCAAGAGGCATGTCATGTGATGGAGTATTGGTCTTGGGATAACCAATGTAGCACAAAATGCCTACCAATTTCACTATAATGATAATAGGCCTTAAGAAGACCCGACAAAAAACAAAGTAAAAACATTGTGACCAATTAGAATTTCTTAACAAGTTAGGAAAACATCTATTTAGAGGTGAAATTAGCCTCTAGAAAAAGCTCTAAGTGAAACACCCTAAGATTTCAAGGCACTCTTGCTTCACCAGGGTCTTGGAAATGAAGCAAACACTTCCACAAGTGTAGCCTCATGACAATTTGGCAGTAAATGAATGTACTGAGTTTAGACTATTTAGTTCGACATGTTTTCTACCTCTAGAGCTGACAGGCCCGATGGACTCTCTGGCCTGCCCACTTGGATGATTCACCCGGCTGATAGTCTATTTAGAAAACATGCTTGGAGTTGTTGATGATGCTCAGGATGGGAAAAATATTTTGGCAAGTTTTCTAGTGAAGAAGTTTGCTATGCTACACTATGCTATGTAGTGTAGTAGGCCTCAAAAGATAGTTTCTTAGGTAATCAAGTGCAAACTGTTGTAGAAAAAAGTGCTACACTATGCTATGCTACATAGCATAGCAGAGGCAAATCAGAAAGGCCCAGCTCACCAAGTGATTCCAAAGAAGAAATTGCACTTGGCAAGCACTCCAGCCTTCAAAACTAGTTACCTTGTTTGACTTCAAGTCCTTCAACAAAGTCTCTTACTAGAAAGTGGTGGATTAAGCAAAAAAGTAGGTTATGTTGGCTACTACGCTGTGCTATGCTAGAGAGCATAGCATAGCATAGCGACAATACAAGAATGGCAAGAAATGTTTCAAATGCAAGTTCAGCAAGTTTAGAGGCTCCCCTTCGCAAAAGGAAAAAATTGTAGCTATTAGCATGGTCAAAGCTTCAAACAAGTGTTTTCAACTTCAGCATGAGTCACAGATACGCCGAGCTGCTACATTATGCTACGCTACATAGCGTAGAATAGTGTAGAAAAGATGCAAACTAAATGAAGTGCTTCAAAAGTTAACCCAATGCACACCGAAGCTTTAAAAAGATGCAGTCGACTACAATGCCAATTTCCTTTGTAAACTGGTGGCTACATTGTGCTATGCTACATAGCATAGCATAGCGTAGCAAGTAGCTACGCTACTCCAACATGCTATGACACATAGCGTAGCATAGCATAGCAAATAGCTACGCTACGCCAGTGTGCTTCATCTCTTGCTTGCATTGTTTGCACACTTGACATCAGCACTTCCAGTTTTGACATCATGATTGCAGCGTAGCAGGTTCACAATTGGCTTTACATATCCATGCAATATGGTAATGTCAGAATCTTGTGGGTCTAGGACACATGGCATCTACACTGCATCTCTCAGCTATTCCTAGCCCTATAAATATCCCGACGAGCAACGCTCAAAGGGTTGGCAATTTTGAGCATTGTTAGCATTTTTCACAATTGGAAAAATTTGGTTGGCAAATTGAGAACTCTGTTGGCTAGTTGGCAAATTGGAAATTTGTTAAGTCAATAACTTTGAATGGTTGGCACCTTTTGCATTAGCACTTGGAATTAGCTTTTTGCTAGTTGGCATTTTGCATTGCTAGCTTTCAAGCTTGTACCAAAAACAAAACATAGTTGAGGAATTTTGAGCATTCCGATCATTCCTGGACTCTCCGAGCACCTCTGGCATTGTATCACTTATCATACATTTTCAAGCAAAGAAGAGAATTGAACCCGTGACTTTGCGGTGGTGTATTTTCTTATCCCAATTACTCTATGATTTTTTCATTATCATCATTATTCAGCATCATTTTCTTTATCATCACATTTATTGATTATTGATTAGATCTCATGTATCTCAAACATAAAACAACATTTACGAAAGGTTAAATTACATCGGTTAAGTTCCTGTCTGATCAACTAGACCATTCAAGGCACCGCGTTTCAGTTTTATCCAGCATGGTTCTCACATGGATCCAGGGCTAAAATTGTTCGTCCGATGACCTCTTGGTGTTTCTAGCCATCGACATTTTCGATCACTACAATTTTTTGGCACTAGAAGGAGGGCCTTTTGGTGCCTTTTCCATGTTTCACGGTATTCCTCCATCTGATCTATACCCCATCATGCACTAGCGTAAATGTGATACCCTTTTGTGATTTTTTACGCATCGTGTGATGCAAATTTTTCCCTGCGATAGTTCCCTTGGAATCTTGCAGGATAGAAAGCCTTTGATCACCACTCAATCTCCTTATTTTCCTTGTTTGCAAGCCCCTTTTTCTTTTAACCTTGAAAAAATAATTTCCTCAAGCATCGTAGCAACTACCTCTAATGCTTAGCTAGGTGTGGGAGTTACGTTGATCTCTTAGGATTCAAAACCAATCACCTGTGTGCTAGGTAGAGCAAACCAAGTGATAAAATTTCCTCTGCACTAAGGTTCAAGAGAACCTACTTTTGGATGCATAAGAACTTGAAGACAAATGTAGCTTCAAGCTCTCTTACTGTAATAGGAATGAATTTATTTCCCTCCTGGCCTTTCTATTCCTCTAACACAAATGCATAAGTGAATCATAGATCAGTTGATGTAGACGATTAGACCTAGGGAGTCACAAGACACGATGTATCACTATGACGAGATGTTCCAAGATGGGCAAGAGGAACTAGATTACCAATCTAAGGGTGGGGGTCAAAACCACCCTGCCACCATCACTCCCATCCCATCTTTCTAGACAAACCCACTTTTTACCACTGCTCCCTTTATGGTCACATCCATCTCATTGCAACCTGCAACATCATCAGCAAAAGGTAGCCATGACATGATCTTAGCACATCAACACGCCTATTCCCCCATCTCATTCTTAGCCACTACCCCTCCACAAACTGTATCCCAATCCATCCATATTTCACACCATGCACCAATCACAGCTACCCTATCCTACGTTCACACTGTACCTACATCATAGTTGCTTATAGTTTTCACATCCATTCCGGCATCTACACCTACCCCACCATTAGTGATGGGCCTAGTCCCGCCCACATGGTGGACCCCATTCACTTCTCCTCCTATTTAGTAGCTATCACAAATGTCCCACTACACTTGCCACCAAACGTACCAGGCCCCACAAACGGTACAACCAAGCATAGGGCTATGGTCTACCCCATCAACCATACAAGCGGCCTACCTTGTGGCACAACCAGTGGTTGTTATTCCAACAACACCACCCACCGGGTGGTGGATAGCAAAAGTAGCACCTTTTGTAGGGGTCATCCCAATGGCACCGCTTATGGGTCACATCACCGCCCCTACCACTCCATAGATGGGAGTTGCCTCTGCAACTCCTCAACCATCCACATCATCCCTGGGTCTGGATCAAGCATTCCAACTTATCCAAACCCTTACTGAGGAAATCAAACACTTCAAATCTATCAAGTCTGACACGATACAAGTCATGGATTTCTACCATCATGATCCCATTAGTCCACTAGTCCCCATGCTAACATTACCCCCTAGGATGCCACTCCCCACTTCACAAAATACAATGGGGAGGGTGATCCCAACACTCATCTTATTACATTTAGATCTAAGTCCCTTCTTTTCCAAAAATGGCCACATAGAATTATCTGCATCTTCACCATGTCTCTGATGGGCAAAGCCTCGGATTGGTATCGCGTGCTCCCACGCTCCTCCATCTCAACCCTAGAGGAGCTGATAACCCAGTTCGTAACGTGTTTCAAGTATAACTTAAGACCAGAGGTTATGCTGGATCAGTTGATGAGTGTCAAACAAGATCCACTTGAACTGGTCTAGAAATTTATACAACGGTGGAGCACTACCCTTAACGAGATCCACGAACCCATCACGGAGGTGCATTTTCTGGCCATCTTTAAGGGTGCAATGAATGACTTGATCATGTCTAAACTATAATATCTCAGTCCATGGACTCTTAGTCAAGCTTTTGCCCAGACCAAGAGCATACAAGACATAGACTAGGTAAGCAAAGACCTAGCCTATGTTGCATATAAGAACACCTTTGTGAAGAAGGAAAAAGACAAGGGTAAGGCTGCAACAGCCATAGTGGCCACTATGGCAAACAAAGCCAAGCCCAAAAACAATAATAAGAATAAGGTGGTTGCACCAGCAACTAACCCCGCACCCATGCTAAGAAATGTATCCCAATCCTTGACATCCGCACCTAAAGTATCTGCATTGCCCAAGCCTAACTTTGAATGTAAAGATCGCTCTAAGTATACCCCACTAGAACTTCTGAAACAATTACTAGGATCAAGGTATATCCAACACAAGTGAATGTCAGAGGAGGGAGTCAAAAGGCATCAATGGTACTACGAACTCCTTAAGAACCCTTCTTTGGCTTTGCCCAATGAACCACTAGTTCCTAAGAATTTTAGGCTGGACTGGTTTTCTGACTACCATCAGTAGTGTGGTCACAACATGAATTACTGCATGGAGTTAAAGGATGACAACCAAAGAATGATTGATCAAGGGAAACTGGTTCTAGAAAAAAGTAACCCAGTACATCTTGAAAGTCAATCTATGCATTTCTACATGGACCTTCTTAACACCAACAATGCCAGTTACACTATCAACACTATCGACTTTGACAGTAATCTTAAATACTTGTAGTAGCCATTCATGGTTCATGTGCCTCAATGTAGTGCACCTACACCACCAACGACTAAAAAACTGCCACAACAACCATTTATCTTAAGGATCCCCCTCGAGAATCTGCTCCTACACCATCGGTAAGCAAACCTACACCACCGCCCACATTAACACCGTAAGCACCATTCGTCATCAGGGGGCCAAGCCACTCAACCATCCTCACCCTACATAAGACAACACCATAGCCTTTTGGTCAAAAGAAACAAGAAGAGAATTTGAAAGGTGAGGCATCAACAAAACATACCATCCAATGTACTTATAAGCTTACTTCCTTGCCCTCTACATCTATGTCCTTGCTGCTAAAAGATAATGTTGCTACACGCACATGGTCTTGATCACATCCCTTGAAAGGATCTGATCCCAAACCCAAAACTGTCCCTCTTTAGGAAATTCATCTCCTGGGATGAATGGAAGAGGAGAAGGGTAGTAAAAAAGAAGGTGGCCTAGACCTCTTGAGTGTTGTCACTCAGGTCAATTAGGCCCTAAAACAACAAAAGATAACCTTGAGCCTGTATGGCCTGATTATGACTTCCACTGCACACTGTGAGGCTTTGGTTTGCATGTTGACATCAATACCAGTTGACAAGGACATGCCAACAGAAGAGAAAGAAATTCACTCGATTTTTCTTCCTTTTGCACATATAGAGCCATAGCCATCCCAATTGACATTCCATGATAGATCCATTAGGGAAGACCCTAAGAAGGGTCAGGCAACTACAACACCTCCATTCATCATAATTTGGGTTGGCCAACATAAGATCCAAAGGATACACGTTGATGATGGGGCCGCTACAAACGTCATCCCATTCCCTATTGTGGATAAGTTGAGCTTGGTAGACCAGATCAAGCCTACGATAACATCATGCTTGAAGTCATTTAATGGGGCATGGGTCATGATGAAAGGCACTGTCCACATCAAATTTGTGGCAGGGGACTAGTTCCCCACAAATGCAATGCTTATCGTGGTGGAAGAGATGTTCAAGTTTAACCTAATCTTGGGGAGTTCATGGTTAGCATAACTTAGGGCCATCTCTTTGCCCATACATTAGGAGATTCATCTACCCTATGTAGGTAGGGAGGTGGTGATCCATGGCAACGAGGTAGCAATGCAAGTAATCAATAACATAGATACGGAGCAAGGCTTAGAGGTCATAACCCCTGAAAGTGAGACACCTGTCTCCGTAGATACTAACTGTTTAGTGGAAGAGCTGGCCCAATACGCTGACTCAGAGGACAAAAATGCATGGGTCGAGTTACCTTTCCAAATGGAAGACAATGATGTAGATGAATGCTATAGCAAAGCGTCTCGGCCCTACGTCTCATCAAACCCATGATGGGTTAGAAAGCAGTTAGGCATAGCATAGCAACCCCACTACTTTCTACCTAGTTAACATCCATTCTATATTTTTCCCTTATTTTCTTCACATCTATCCATCTATGCTAGGTGTCAAATAGACCCTTTTAAGTCGATTACATATCCTCTTTTTACATCATCACCATGGCTCGAAACAGCCTAAAACTACCCATGGCCCAAAACGCCCTAAAACTACCTAGGGCCCAAAATGGCCTAAACTATACATGGCCCGCCGAGGCCTAAAACTTGTAGAAAATTTTCTCTCGCGTACATTACCCCATGGCCCGAAATGGCCTAAAACTACACATGGCCCAAAATGGCCTAAAACTATACGCTGCCCAAAATGGCCTAAAACTAAGACACATTAAAAACATTAAAAAAATAAAAACCGATTGCATAGATATTGTAAGCAAGAACAACATCAATCTTGTCGTAATTCATTTTTTGATTCAAGGTTTCAAATAGATATTGTTTGCAATAGTTTTGCAAAAATACAAAAAATTCGAAAGCCCTTGCTGTCATACATCATCTTCCCCTGCATCATCTTCTACTACATTATCATTTCTGCCCTCTAGGGGTCCTACTTCTTCATCTAGAATCTGCATCATAAAAATGAAGTAGTCAACTAAAGTTACACATAAAAGCTAGAATAAAATATAAACTATTTCATCGCAGAAAGTGACTAACCTGAGACAGCCCCACGTTTGTCTCTGGGGGTATGCGATCAAATTTGATCCCGAGGCAATGCCAAACCTCCTCCTCTGTTATATCTGCCTAGTGCCTGTCGCTTAAGTTAGCGTCTACTACAGCTTTCTCCTTTTCAATAGTTGTCCATATCAATGGTCTTGGAGAAAAGGAGGTAGTGGCGGTCTCACCTCTAGGAAGATTCACTTCCCATTCAAGAGATTCACTGACCATCACTTGCTTCATGGACTTGTTGTAGGCCTGAAAAGCACCAATGGCATCTAGGAATGCTTCATGAGTATACAACTTCACTGAAGCATCCTGGTATTATTTTTAGTAGGTGGCATGTTCCAATTTATAAATATGCTTGTGGCTTTTCTAGGACTACCCCCACTCGTAAACTCTTGTGCTATAGTCCTTCCGGTCTTGGTTCTTCTGAGCCAACAAGTCCATTTGCATCTACTGCTCAATTATCTTGCAAGTGGCCTCGTTGTTGCACTACACAGCTATCCAATATCTTTCATAACCTATGATGGCTATGCACCAACTACCATCATTGGTGTCATGGGCCAGGAGGAACTCATATCTAGAGCAAAGGTCTCCCACCTTGGTGGTCAGGTTGGCCTTCTCTTTCTCTAGCTTTTGGACCCATTTCCACAGGTCTTTGTTTACACACCTGCACTCCCACAAGAAGCATGCCAAGTATAATGCATAGTCGCTAACCTCGTTGTATATGCGATGAGGCACCTCAGTTACTTCAGGTGGGAATGTAGGCATAGCTTCAACCTTCATTGCTTATTTCAGGTTCCACTTGAGATGAGAAGCTATTGACCATACATAAGAACACATCAGTCACAATAGTGTAGCTCAAAATGTCTAGCGTAGCAACTTGAAAAGCCTAGCGTAGCTACTTTACTTACCCACTTTCAGATCAACCTACTTGAGATGGATTATCATGTCATTGACAACCCTTTACATGACTACAAACTTATCAGGGGCCTCGGCCCATGGTTCCAACCAAATAAAGGAAGCTCTTGCAGTGTTAATAGTGGTGTCTACCATATAACCAAATGCATCAGTAATGACTAAGCTAGACTACAATAAAGCAGGTGAGTAATGCAACTAATAGTGTAAAGGCTCCTACCTAGCAAACCATAAGGGGTGATAGCAAGAGGGGGGGGTCACCAATTGACATATTGTCGAATATACAGTCAAACTCACCAGCATCTAGTTGTAGCTTCCCTCCTTGCTAGCTTAACACTATGGCAATGTCCTCCATGTGCATCTATTCATCTAGTGCTAAACTATAGTCAACAAAGGGATCATCAGTAGAAGTGCCTTCCTGGTCGACACAGGCTTTCTCCTTGTTCACTAGGGTCTTTCTTTTTAAGGTTCCAGCATCCTCCTCATCAGCAAGAGGGTTTGCTTTGTCGACGGGAGCTCCTTCCTTCGTGGTATAGGCTCCCTCTTTCTTGACCAAGGTCCTTTCCTTTGTGGTCGAGGCTCTCGCATCTTTATTAGCCACCCTTATTTCAAGGGTTGACATCTCTTTGTCTCCTTCTTCTTCTTCTTCTTCCTCTGGCAGCAAAGCATGTTCACATTAGGCTCTAGTGTATTAACTTAAAATTGATTCCATGCTATGCTACACTACCTAGCGTAGCATGGTGTAGCAAGAATTAACTTAACAAGTGAAGAAACAAGTAAAAAGATAAAAGCATTTACCAATGGGAGGTTATACTTTGTGTAACTTTAACTGCAATTTCTGCCCCCCTTCCTCGTCCATACGGGGTGGTTCCCCAGTCAGGCGAGACCTCTTTTGTCGCAACTTGGTAGCCACTATCTCAGTGATGAGGTGTTTCCCCTATGATATGCTACCCATGCCAGTAGTGTGTGCCCCTCCTATGCTTTCCTGGCCACGGAAGTTGTGGGCCACCTGATCCTTAGTCATCATTGAGAACGACTCCCCAATAGCTTTTGGAGGATCCTGGCATCGGGAGGTGCAGAAGACTTGGCAGATCCATGGTTTGGAAATCTAGTTACAATCTTGCATCACCTAAACTCCATTCTCATAAACTACCAAGAATTCTAGAAACCACTGCAAGCAAGCTATGAAGAAGGCATGATGCACATTAAAATGGGACTCAGGCTTCTTATGAAGCTTGAGCATTTTAGCTTGCAGACATTTGCATAGATGCTTGACCCAGTTGTAACAGGCCCCCTCTTCCATGACCTCCCTCATTACCCAAGCTTGCTCAATCCTAATGATCTTGCCTTGGGATAGTAGCTTGGGGAATGAGTGGGAACGGAAGATGGGGTAAACTGTTTTGGCCACTTTTAGCTTAATCATTTTCATGGGGATCCCCTTTCTCCCTTTTTCTACCCCTAGCCACTCCTCAATGTTCCTCTAATGGTTTACCTCCTTCTTGGTCTTTGCCCCTATGGGGAGACCATCAGTAGGGACACCAAAGAGGTCCACGAATAGTTGATCATTGATCTTAAGGACCACCAGGATGTCGTGCACATGTGTGTGGAAGTGGTCTACCTTTTCAGAAAAGTAGTCAGCCAGGGTAAGCATTCTAGCCGTAGGGACACTTGGGTTCATGGAAAAGAATAATTCCATGAGCCTAGCATCCCAAAGGTGGTTGGTGAGTGATTCTAGGGCCCCATTGCAAAGCCAATGCTAGGTCTCATCCACCTCCCTACACTTAAAATAAATGTCTGCCTCATGATGCCCAGAGGTGATTACCATCACCTCCTAGGACTTCTTCGCCACTGTAGCAGTTTGCACATGAAAAAAAGTGATAAACTTAGACAAAGAAAAAAGTAAAAAGATAGCATAAAAAACCAGGGCAACACTTGAACATGCAAATGACTTACAGTTTAGCTTACTAGGTTTAAATGGCGATGGGAACGGTGGAATATGCACTCCTGCCATAGCATAGTAGAACCATTGGCATCATGGCAAGTGGGTCCAATCAAAAAACTTTGATCCATCTTAAAACTAGTCGTTTAACTTCACAAGAATATCTTGTTAATAGTCTACAAAGACCTTAATAGTTCTGATGCATACGTTCAATCTCGTTAGTGGTTTGCAAAGAACTTAAACTACTACTTCTTAGTTTTGCTAGAATAGCTTGTTAGCGGTCCACAAAGACCTTAAACTAGCAATTTTAACTCCCACTTTTAACAAATTAGCGATCTGCAAAGACCTTAAACTAGTAGTTCTGATACATAGTTGCAAACTCATTAGCAGTCAACAAAGACCTTAAACTATTACTTCTTAGCTTTGTGAAAATAGTTTGTTAGCAGTCCGCAAAGACCTTAAACTAGTCATTTCACACCTTTGCATTTAGATGATCTGCTACAACCTTAAAATGGCAAACTGTAAACTTTGTATCATGCTTCTGATCATTTAATGTTTACACATTTCATTATTGCTTTGCAAATATCTACTATGCATTGCTACTACAAACAGGTATCCCTTGACTTGGCATTTATTTCATTGTGCCAAGTTGATCAAGAATGGTAATGCACCATGATCTTTCGTCACCTCTAGCATTGAAATGTCCACATGGTGAGCTTGCAAGACAAATGAACCCAGAGTCAATAGACTGGGAATCATCCATAGATAGCACTGTAGCATCCTTAGAAGCATCCCCATACTAGCTTGAACATCTAGTCCAAGCCCTAGATCTAGAGGCTGGGGATGTAACCAAGGATCCTCTCATTGATACGCCTATGACCACATCCAGGGGGGAGTAAAAACATTAAAGCATAGCTCCCTCCTAGATTCAAAAACACATAAAGATGTAACCAAGATACTGCAAGATAACATCGAAGTCTTTGTGTGGTCTTACAACAACATGCCAGGTTTAGACCCAAGGCTCATACAGCACAACATTGTCTTAGATCCATGTATAAAAGCAGTTAAGCAGAAGGCTTGCAAGATTAAACCAGAGATCACACTAGCCATGTGGGATGAAATCAACAAGCTATATTAGGCTAGTTTCATCTGAGAAATTGATTACTTAGAGTGGATGTCAAACATCGTTGTGGTTTCTAAGAAAATAGGAGGAATATGAATCTGTATAGACTTCTGGGATCTGAACAAAGCAACGATCGAGGATGACTTCCCGCAGCTGAGTATTCATCAACTCATCAACATTACAGCTAGTCATGCTTTGTTATCCTTCATGGATGGTTTCTCTGGCTATAACCAAATTTGCATCAACCTAGAGCATTAGGTAACAACAACTTTCATGATCCCATGGGGTACTTTTTGCTACACTATGATGCCATTTTGGCTCAAAAATGCTGAAAAAACCTACAAGAGAGCCATGACTTACATTTACATCCTAGAAACACTAAACGACTACGTGGATGACATAGTGGTCAAATCTAAAGAGGCCGCTAATCATCCCAACGATCTAGGTGTAGTCCTCAAGCGTTGCTAGATGCATGATTTATGTCTTAACCTAAAGAAGTGTGTCTTCGGGATGAAAATCGGATGCATGTTAGGGTTTGTAGTATCGGAGGCTGGAATACGAGTGGACCCTAACAAAGTCAAGGCCATCATTAATCTAGTACCCCCTACAAATCTTAAAGAATTTTGTGGGTTACAAGGTAGAGTATAGTTCATCAAAAGGTTTATAGCAAAGTTGACTGACAAGTTACACCCCATGCAACATCTACTAAAGAAAGGGGTTAACTTTGAATGGACAATGCAATGCCAACAAGCTTTTGATGATATGAAGAAAGAGCTTTTACACCTCCCAATTGTTTACCTACTGTAGAGAGATAAGCCTTTCTTCATCTACCTTGCCACCTTAGACATGTCTATCGTAGCACTGTTATGTTAGAAATGAGACAACGGCTTTGAGATTCCAGTGTATTATCTAATTCATGCACTGATAGCATATGAGGCAAAATACAATGAGGTGGAGAGAAATAGCCTTGCCCTAATATTTGCATTAAAGAAATGGAGGAATTATCTATTTCGTAGTAGGGTTAATATCATTTGCAAGAGCAATGTACTCTGGGCCATCACAAACAATCTCTATGAGAGCAAAAAAATAGCTCAGCAGAAAGCCATTACAACAGAATTCGATTCGCATTATGTGAGCCAATCGTCGATGAAAGGTCAAACTATAGCTATGTAACTCATAACCTCACCCATCGATGATCGCGCAATCATAGATCCTGAATTCCCTAACGAGCATGTTAGCACTATCAACGCCATCCCATCACATCTTGAAGCCACTTGGCATTTCGATGACGCCTCAACCACTCGAGCAGGGAGTGCAGCTACCGTCATCACATTCCCCTATGGGGAAATAGAATCCTTTTCTCATCATGTTTTATTCCTTTGTACAAATAATGTAGTAGAGTATGAAGGATTAATCAAGGGCCTCTTAGCAGCCCAAGCATTAAGCATTCAATGCCTAGTGATTCCCATCAATTCACAACTCATCGTTAATCAAATCATTGGGGTCTATGCCTACAAAGCTACACATCTATAGCCCTATTGCAACCTAGCGAAAACTTTGCTCAAACAGTTTGCAACAATGGATGTTCAACATGTGCCATGCAACGAAAGCACCATAGCAGATGCCTTGGCCACCCTAGCAGATGCCTTGGCCACCCTAGCATTAAATATACCACCACACTTGTTCGCAAGTTTACCCACTTCGATTACCAAGTGTACAGAGCCTATCACTCAGCTGGTACACGTAGCCTCTGTTAGCACTATGGATACCTAGGAGTGGTACGCCAACATTAAAACCTACCTGCAACATGAAGAGCCCCCACATGGATTGACATCTATCTAGAGAGATGCGATTTGCAAGCATGCTCAACAATATGTACTCATGGGAGACAACGCCCTATGTAGATGCTCCTTTGATGAGATATTGCTGGCATGCGTAAACGAGGAGCAAGTGTAGAAGGTCGTTAATGAAGTACACGAGGGACTGTGTGGTGGACACATAGCACCTAGGGCCATGGCAGAAAAAATCAGATGCCTATGGTACTACTGGCCTCACATGGAGCACAATTTCCTAGCCAAAGTCAAGACTTGTGATACGTGCCAAAGATACGCAAATCTCATACATGTTTCACCTACAGAATTGCACCCTACATAGATCACGTGACCTTTCCAGTGATGGGAACTAGACATCATAGGACCTATCAGACCTAAGTCTTCCATAAGACATAACTTCATCATCACTGCCACTGAGTATTTTATGAAGTGTATGGAGGCTATCCCTCTTATGAAGACTACATCCTAGTAGGTTTGTAATGAGGTTTGGGCTGCCCATGATTATTATGACCAACAACAGGCCACAATTTAGTAGTGCGGAAACTAAAACCTTTTGTAGTAATCTTGGCATTAGGCAATCATTTTTCTTGTCATACTACCTACAAGAAAATGGGTAGGCAGAAGCTATGAAAAAATACGTCATCAACTTTCTTAGGAAAATACTTAACAGCAGCAAGAGAAGATGGCAAAAGAAAATCCTCTATGTGCTATGGGCTTACAGGATGACATGTAGGACTGCAATAGGTAAGACTCATTATAGTCTTGTTTATGGATCTGAAGCGGTGTTACCTCTTGAGTTGTAGGTACCCTCACTTTGGATGATCCTATCAAACGTCATGAGCGAAGCCCAGAACAACGAGTTGAGGATCATTGACCTCGACTCAATAGAGGAGGAGCGAGCACAGACACTTGATCACATAGAGCAATATCAGAATAGGCAATAGCAAAAGCATCATGCAAACCTGCATCAAAGTTCAATAAAGAATGGAGACCTCATTCTCAAGGCTATCCATGAGCATGTGAACAAATTCTTAGCAAACTAGGAAGGTCCATTCATGGTCATGAAAGCCTATGGGGATAGAGCCTTCAAGATGGAAAACATGGATGGCAATGAGTTCACAAATCCTATTAATTAATCATATCTCAAGCCATACTACATCTGAAGCATGAGCAAGGTAAGCAGATCATTCGCTACGATGTAAAACTAGCAAAGATCATCCGCTACGATGTAAAACTCGCAAAGCTCATCTGCAACGATGTAAAACTGATGAACCAATGTCCACTATGATGGTAAACTAGCATAGTGGTCCGCTATGACTTTAAAATAGCCTATCCACCATCCGCTACGACAATAAACTAGCATAACGGTCTGCTACAACTTTAAACTAACATATCCACCATCCACAATGATGATAAACTAGCATAGCAATCTGCTAGGACCTTAAACCAGTCCTCCACGATCTACTGAGACCTTAAACCAATGCATCAAATGGTCTATCAAGAGCTTAAACTAGGTTCATGACAAATCCCTAGCGTGCATCCATGACTCATCAAACGAGCGAACGTGCATAGTCTCAACATGGGGTAAGACATTTCAATTCCAGAATGCGGTTCACGATGCTAAGAAAACACTTGCTGGAATATGTGCAATGCCACTACCACTAGCATCTTGCTAATCCTCCAGAGATGTCATACGACATCTTGCTAACCTTTCAAAGCTACCACTACCATGGCCCTTTTCCCTAGTAGTAGCTTCCATAGTCAGTGCATACTGCTGGAGTTCTAGCACTATTGTGGCCTAGCCATAATGTTGCTATCCTTCAACCCTAGCCATCGCCCGAGCCCAAAAGATGTTTAGCTATTGGGTAACCCATCTCACAGCTGAGCTGCATGATGTTTTCCTTGGACGGGGACTCTTGAGCACTTGCATCACCATAATTCCTAGCTACCTTGGTGCTTGCCTTTCCAGTTTGATGTTGCTAGACCTGCTATTGGCTTTTCTGGTTTGGATGTCACATGCCTCAGCAACAATGTCTAGTGTTTCAGTAGCATCCAAAGCAAGCAAGACCTTTGCCTTTATTTCACTTAATGGTTTTCTTTTCTAGTTTTATGTTTGTTGTTTTTACAGGATACGTGCCAGAGCGACATTGGCTGAGTGTGTGTTTCGCTAAAGCAACAGGGTGCTACATCATTCCAAGGTGGCCATCCTGACTAGCTTGGCTACTTTGGGAGTGCACATCCTCTCCTCACCCTTAACCTCCTTTACCTCATTCTTTACACATGCAATTCTCCTTTGTAGATCTCTTTTACAATCTTACCTCGATGCCTATAAAGCCCTTCCAAATGCTCAACCGCAAATTCCATGATGCACATAACGCAATTCACCGCACGAGAAGCATCTATGGGCAGGTTAAAGTCCCATGTGGATATAACACAACTCATCCTAGGAAAGAAATACCTATCCTCAACAATAAGTTTGTTTGCAAATGTAGATGGCAGAACAGCAAAAGAAAAGCGTAAAAGAGAAAAAGCTCGTACAAAAAAAAAGCTCGTGCTAAAACAAATGGCACATCAGCTATTTCCCACTGACCATCTCAAAGCATTCCAATGAGATGTCAAACACCTACAAAAGAAAGATGCTTATGCATATCAACTCCCTCACAAGAACTCTGATGAGGGACCACATTGCTACTTCTTTTCCTTCTTGAAACCGTCCTCATAGCTCCACTCTTTTCCCTTTCCCTACATAACTATCCTAGCACTCTCAAGCATAGCTAAGCAACATTTGGATGACTACTACAGAAAGAATGTTAGCATCTTGCCTTTCATGGTGTTTTGTATTCTTTGTCAGCATCTCTTGGGCCCATCCTCGAAACGTTGACAAAGAGGGGCCAATGAAACACCCTCAAATTTCAAGACAATCTTGCTTCACTAGGGTCTTGAAAGTGAAGCAAACACTTACACAAGTGTAGCCTCATGATAGTTTGGTAGGAAATGAATGCACTAGTTCAGACTATTTAATTTGGCAAGTTTTCTACCTCCAGAGCTGATAGGCTTGATGGACTCTCCAGCCTGCCCACCTAGATGATTCACCCAGCTGATAGTCTATTTAGAAATCATGCTTGGATTTTTTGGCAATGCTCAGGATGGGCAAAACAGTTCGGCAAGTTTTCTAGTGAAGAAGTTTGTTATGCTATGCTACGCTATGTAGCATAGAAGGCCTCAGAAGGCAGTTGCTTAAGTAATCAAGTGCAGATTATTGCAAATCAAAGTGCTACGTTATGCTATGCTACGCAGTGTAGCAGAGACAAATTTAAAAGGCCCAGCTTACCAAGTGATTCCAATGAAGAAATTACACTCGTCAAGCACTCCAGCCTTCAAAACCAGTTGCCTTGTTTGACTTCAAGTCCTTCAGCAAAGTCTCTTACTAGAAAGTGGTGGATTAAACAGAATAGCAGGTTATGTTGGCTACCACACTGTGTTATGCTACATAGCATAGCATAGTGTAGTGACAATACAAGAACAAAAAGAAATGTTTCAAATGCAAGTTCAGCAAGTTCAGAGACTCCCCTTCCCAAAAGGAAAAAATTGCAACTATTAGCATGGTCAAAGCTTCAAACAAGTGTTTGCAACTTCAACACAAGTTGNGCATGGTCAAAGCTTCAAACAAGTGTTTGCAACTTCAACACAAGTTACAGATAATCCCAACTGCTACACTATGCTACGCTACGTAGCATAGCATAGCATAGCAGAGATGCAAACTAAATGAAGTGCTTCGAAAGTTAACCCGATGCACACCGAAACTTCCAATAGATGCAGTAGACTTCAATGCCAATTTCCTTTGCAAACTGGTGCCTACACTATGCTACGCTACATAGCGTAGCAAGCAACTATGCTATGCCAAAATTCTATGCCACATAGTGTAGCACAGCATAGCAAACAGCTATGCAACACCAGTGTGCTTCATCTCTTGCTTGCACTGTTTGCACACTTGACGTCAATGCTCCTAGTTCCAACATCATGGTTGCAACGTAGTAGGTTCACACTTGGCTTTACATATCCATGCGATATGAGCACATCAACATCTCATGGGTCTAGGACACATGGTATCTAAACTACATCTCTTGCCTATTCCTAACCCTAAAAATATTCTGACGAGCAATGCTCAAAGGGTTGGTAATTTTGAGCATTGTTAGCATTTTTCGTGATTGGAAAAATTTGGTTTGCAAATTGAGAACTCTATTGGCAAGTTGGAAAATTGGCAATTTGTTAGGTTAGTAACTTTTAGTGGTTGGCACCTTTTGCATTAGCACTTGGCCTTAGCTTTTTGCTGGTTGGCATTTTGCATTGTTAGCTTTAAAGCTTGTACCCAAAAAAAATGTAGTTGAGGTATTTCAAGCATTCCAATCATTCCTGGACTCTTCGAGTGCCTCTGGCATTGTACCACTTTTCATACACTTTCAAGCAAAGAATAGAATCAAACCAGTGACTTTGTGATGGTGTATTTTCTTATCCCAATTACTCTATGATTTCTTCATTGTCATCATTATTTAGCATCATTTTCTTTATCATCGCATTTATTGATCATCGATTAGATCTCACGTATCTTGCACTTAAAAAAAAATTTATGAAAGGTTAAATTACACTAGTTAAGTCCCTATCTAATCAACCAAACTGTTCAAGGCACCCTATTTCCATTTTATCCAGCACGACCCTCGCACGGATCCAAGGTTAAAATTGTTTGCCTAACGACCTCTCGGTGTTTGCAGTCACCAATGTTTTCGGTTGCTACACTAAGGTGTTTATTTGAATTAAACTCAGTAATTTCATCGCAACCTTACATAACCTTACATTATGACCAATTGTAATTTCATTACAAATATATAGAAAACTCCTTAAGTCAAAGGTAAAATTAGCTTATGTAAAAAGCTCTTAGGTGTTTATCTAAATTAGCTTGAGAAAATCTGTAAAAGCATTGATACAATATTTTATAGCCTTTATAAACAAAAATATTATGGCCAAAACTATGTATTAGTCTAAATTATGCATAAATTTGGAAAAATTATCTAAAATATTTACAAAATTAGAAATAGCATGATAAACTTAGAAAAAAGAATGAAGCCATAGTAAAAACTTATTTAAAATAGAAAAATACTTTACTCTCCTAGAAAAAAGAAAAAAATAAGCATATCAACCACTTCTATTTTGGGCAATGTACTACAACCATGAGTTTTGCCATGATCTACAAAACTTTAGCAAAAAATTCATAAAAAATTCATTCTAAATCCAATTGGAGTGATTCCACCTCCATTGGAAAAGTAAAGTAAAATGATATGTAGCCATGGCTAGAAAATAGCAAAAAATTTGGCATTTTTCTTATGAAAAGTTTACAAATCTACATGAAATTACAAAAGTGGCACAAATAACCTAACTATGCAATGTTATGAAAATAGCCATAACTCCTTCGTTTCAAAGCCAAATTAAACAAGGCAATAATTGTTGAAAAGCTTAAACAAAGGGCTATAAATTTCTAATCTTTAATTTCACAATATGAAGCCATTTTACCAAGAAAAAAAATACACAAATTAGCTTTCTTTCTTCATAAGAAAACTTCAAAAATCCCTAAGCCTAAACTTCATATAGCCATTAAAACAATCAAAACACCCAAAACCCTTACAAAATATTTAAATTAACATAAAGATAATGGTGTAGGAGTTTTTTAAAATTTAATTTTAACAGATCCTAAGGCCTAGATCTAAAAAAAATGGCGATACCCCAATATTTTGAGAAAAAAGCACAAAACAGCAAGGCCTATTTTCAAAATCAAATCTGCAAAAGCTAAAGTGACAAAACAACCATAGATCTACATGGGAGTAGCAAAAATAGGAGGTGGGATTTTTTTAGAATTCTAACTTAATCCCCCCCATCAGAGTAGATCTAAAAAACGGACCTAACACTTGGAAGGAAAAAAAGTAGAAAAAACCATGAAAACAAAGGAAAAAATAGCTAGAATTACCTACCTTGGACCAATGACAGATGGATCCTAGATGGAGATAGTTCTAGTAACCTCTAAAAACTCCCTTGAATGCCCATTTATCCTCTAAATTATAATATTTTTTCTTTTCCCTCCTCTTTATTTAGGCACCATGGTAAGCTCAATGTTGAGTAAAGGGAAAAATTTGAAAAGGATGAGAGTTCTATCCTAGCTGTAGGGGAGATGGGAGGCTTCCAAACTAAAGATTGGTTGTGGCTACAACAATAATCTTTGCTAGAACTCTCCTCTAATGCACTGTTGCTGAATAATGACAATTATAATCAAAATTTGCAAATTTTGACTTATAAAACCCACCTAAACCTAAACAAAATCCTAGCATCTAATTCAATGCACCATGAATACATGTGCACTAAATAAAAAGGAGGAAAATTTCAGTTCACATTGGTTTTAGGGAGGTAAACAACTTCACTTTTCAAAATCTTAGATTTTTGGATTGTGCGCCCCACATTGCACCTTCCCTTTCAACCAAACTTACATGATTTTTATAATTTCAACACTTAGGACATTATGGAAACCTTACCCTCATTCATTCATGTTGGAAATACCATGCCAAACATGGACACACATTTATCATTTTACAAATTTGTTAGACTTACAAATATCTTTCTATTTTTAGCAACCTAGACTTACCTTTTTCAACCCTGGGTTTCCAAATTTGGATAAAACATGAGCAAGGCTAGGTACCATGGATCTCCATGCTAGGGTAGCAGTGCCTAGCATGGAAGAAAGGGGGTAACACTTTTGCCTCCCAACACCCATCTAGCACAAGTTTGACCCTAGAGTAGGCCCCACATAACCTAGAACCCCTCCAAGTATCTTTGTTAGCCTCAAAACCTCACCAAACCTAGTCAAAACTAGTCAAAATTGGTCAAAACCTAGGATTTGGTGTTTTCCATGTTGGGGGAGACTTCTTCCACACTGAGCCTTTCACCCTCAGCAAGAAAATATGGGAGAAGTAAAATGACCTAAGTTGATGACCTAATGATCATTTCTTGATGCCCGATGACCCCTAAACCTTATCAAAACCCTCCAAAACTTTCAAAAGCCTCAAAATGGGTAAAAAATAGTACAAATCTACCATCCTCCCTCATCCATGCTAAGGCCATCATTCCTATCATGAAAGAAAGGGGGAAATTGCATGAGGCACTTAGAAGCCTCCAACCTATTAAATCTTAACACCCAACATTAACCATCGACACTAGCAACCCCAGAGGTTGACATGAATGGTTGATCAATTGTAGATCTAGCATAGATCTAACTTTCTTAATTTAAGGGACCTCTTCCACACTAAGCCTTTCACCCCTAGAATGGAAAAAATGGTGAAAGCCTAAAAACCCCTTCACAGCCTCCAAAATGGTGAAAGCCTAAAAACCCCAAAAAATGCCTTACCAACCTTGAAATAATGAAATTTTAACATCAAGTAGTAACAGTCAATGTTAACAAGCCTAGAAACCTACATGCATGGTCAAAATTAGCCAAAAATCATCAAAAGTATTTTTTCCCATTTTTCCATGTTGAGCATGGAATCCCCAATGTAGAAAAATTTGGGGATCCCAAAAACCACTCATCAATCTTCAAGACAGCCAAATTTTGATACTAGGCATTGACCATCATTACCAGCAACCTTAGGAGCCCACATGCATGACCAAAAGTAACAATAAAGCATCAAAAAGCATTCCCTCAATTTTTCCATGTTGAGCATGGAAGCCTTAGCATGGAAAGAGGGGGGAAGTCCAAAAACCACTTTAAAAACCTCTAAAATGACTAGTTTTAGCTCCAAACCCTAATAGACATGGATGTTGACATGCAAATTTGATTAAGGATAAAATTGGTCAGAAATCCATTTCCCCTATCTTCCATGTTGAGCTTTCTATTCATAGCATGGAAGAAAAGGAGGAAGCCTACAAAACCACTTAGGAATGCCAAAAACTATCAAATTTTGACATGAATCCATAGCCCTTGACCTTGACAATTCCAAGAGCTAACATTCATAGTTGATTATGATCCAAATTGGTCTAGATCTAGGATTCTTTCTTCTTCCACACTAGAGTAACCTCCCCAATGTGGAAATAGGTGGGAGAAGACCTATTTGATGACACTCCCAAAAATGAAATATATTTGACAAAGAAGCCTTGGACATCACAACCTCAAGATTTTACCTATTTGAGTTTGTCCCAAGATTCAAAACCGATTCCCCCCATTCTTCCATGTTAGAGTAACTCCCCCAATGTGGAAATAGGTGGGAGAAGACCTTAAGTGCCCTTAAACAATCTTCAAACTTCTCCAAAATTAGTTAGAAATTTGTAGAATCAAAGTCTACAATCCTAGGGGCCTAAAAACATGATCAAAGTGTCCAAAAGTCACTCTGAATCCATCAAATAAGTGTCCCCCTATTTTTCCATGTTGAGGATACTATGCACAACATAGAAGATGGGGGGGGGGGGGGGGGGGGGGGAGTGATTTCAACATGTATAAACCCTCAAAATTACCTCAAAGTACCTCAAAATGAAGGTGAAAGATGCAAAAGTTCTAGATTTGGACTTCAACTACCTATTTGACCATGTTTGACCTCATTTTTGCTTAGATTTTCTAACCTCTGCCCCCCTCTTTTCCAGATGAAACTAGCATGGAAACAAGGTGAAAACGCTTTAGAACCTACTTTTTGGCCTTCATAGACCTTTAGGAAGCCCAAGTTTGATGGATCTAACCCTAGACTACCTTGGGAAGGTTTGGGACCTCAATTTTGGACATCTAAACATCCCAAAATATATTTTCCTTTGTCTCCACACTAAGGGTCCTTTTTTCCACATTGAGCCTAGAGTGGAAGCCTCAAAGCACTTGATTTTTGGGTCTAGATAGCCTAGAAACAACCATGATTGGTGTCTAAACTCACCTAATATCCTTGTGGCCTCAAAATATGGCCTGCTAAGGCCTAAAACTGGAAAAACCTAAATTTCTTTACCTATATTAATGAAATTTTATCATATATTGCCCATTTTACTTGATTTTTGACTTATTATGTAATGTCTTAGCCTATTTTTCAAACTCATATTGCCTTATGGACATGGCTAACCTTCTATGGCCTCTATACAACCCTATATGTTCATTATTTGCCTCGTTATAGCTCTATTTGTAATTCTTTGACCTTTAAATTGTATCAAATAGTGGGGTTTGATGTTCCCTGACCACTATTTGACACCATATGATCATGGCCCACTAAGGTCTTAAATTGGCATCATAGTCCACCAAGACTATAAACTAGCATCATGGCCCACTGAGGCCTAAAATTTGCAAAATTGTCGTTATTATTGATCATTTGTAGCCTTACTCTTACTATTTCCCCTTGTTTGACATTTAGGTAACCTTTGTTCTCCTCTATTGCACTTTTCCAAATTGACCTTATGACCTCGAATCGCCTTGATTGCATTTGATTTGCACATGTTTTCTGGAATCTTAACATTATTTATTTACTTTTACCTAGGTGCCACTTAATATGCTTTTGGTTGATGTGTAGGATCAAAGTATGAGTACTTGGAAGCAAATAAGTTTGCCTTTGTGTCTACGTGGACCTCATGGTGATATTAAATGATGTATCGATCCTAGTTGTCTAGATATTAAGCTTGAGAGACTGGTATACCACATAGCCTAAATAGAGAAACCTCTACAATGGCCTAAAAACCTAGCCAAAACCTTTAACTTAGAAGAAGAATACATAGCTAAATATCCTTTGGTTGAGGTTCCTATCACAACACAATGGTGAGGAGAAAAGCCTTAAGTTAAGTTCCTTCCTAGAGTCTCGATGTGCCCAAGACATTACTAAAGTCTTATAAAACAACATTAAGGCATTCGCCTAGTCATATGAAGATATGTTAGGCTTAGACCCATGTCTATTCTAGCACAACATCATATTGGATCCTAGCATTAGACCAGTTAAGAAAAAAGTGCACAAGATTAGATGTGATTTAGCCTTGGTAGTTCATGATGAAATCTCAAAGATCTACCAAGAAAGTTTTATTAGGGATGTTGACTATGCAAAATGGGTATCCAAAATAGTGGTAGTCTCTAGGAAAAATGGAAGTATCTATATTTGCATTGATTTTCAAGACCTAAATAAAGCCATCATCAAGGATGACTTTCCTTCACCTAGTAGTAATAAACTTATCAATACTATAGCTAGACATGTCTTTTTGTCCTTTATGGATGGATTCTCAGGATATAACCAAATTAGGATCAACCCAAATCACCAACTTAGCATGATCTTTATGATCCCATGGGGGAATTTTTGTTATATCATGATGCCCTTTGTACTTAATGATTATGTAGATAACATAACTATGAAGTCTAACATTGCCAATGATCATGTCCATAACCTAGATCTTGTGCTTAAATGATGCCTCAATATGAGCTTAAGCTCAATCCTAAGAAGTGTGTCTTTGGTGTCAAGACTTGTAAGATGCTTGGCTTTGTAGTCTTTAAGGTAGGGATATGCATAGATCCTGATAAGGTTAAGGCCATATCCAAATCGACAGCACCTACCAACCTTAAATAGCTTTAGGAAATATAAGGTAGACTATAGTTTATTTGTAGGTTTATTGCTAGGCTTACAAATAAGTTACAACCCATGTACCACTTGCTTAAGAAAGGAGTTCACTATGAGTGGATGGTTCAATGCCAAGAAGGCTTTGAAAACCTTAAGCAAGAATTAACATAGCTACCTACAATTTATACTCCACAAGAGGATAAACCATTTTACATTTATCTCACCATTTCTGATACATCCATTACCTCTCTACTCTATTAGAAATGTGATGATGGAGTAGAAATGCCTATATACTACCTTAGCCATGCATTAGTAGCCCAGAAAACCTTATACACTAAAGTGGAGAAGTGTTTTCTAACACTAGTCTTCTCATTGAAGAAATGGAGATACTACCTTTTCAGAAGCCAAGTCAATGTAATTTGCAAGGACAACATACTTAGAGCCATAATAACAAATATCTACAAAAGTAGTCATATAACCTAATGGAAAGCCATAACCACAGAGTTCGACCTCCATTACATCTCTCAATCCTCAACAAAAGATCAAGCTATAGTTGTATAGCCCACAATTTCACCTATTGCTGACCAAGCAGCCATAGATCCTAAGTTTCTTGATGAACATATTAACACAATTAGCTAAGTTCCCAAGGATTATGAGGTAGTCATTAACTTCAACGAAGCTTCAACTACCCATGGGGCCAGTGCTGCTACCATCATAACATTTCCATCTAGTGAAATCCAACTCTTTGCCTATTGTTTTAGGTTCCTGTGTACCAACAGCATAGCAGAATATGTGGGTTTGATTAAAGAAATGATGGTAGCTCATGATCTATGAATTAGATATCTAGACATCAAAGATGATTCACAGCTCATGGTTAACCAAGTAACCAAAGTCTATACAAGCAAAGCTAAGCACTTACAACCTTATTGTGACCTAGGAAGGTAATTATTAGAATAGTTCATAAATGTTGATATCGAACACACACCTCGAAATGAAAATTCCATAGCTGATGCAATTGCAGCATTAGCCCTTAGTGTGATGCTACATGTGTTTAGCAAGTTTTCCACCTTAACTATGAACTACGCTACTCCCCTTACATAGAACATTAAGGATACCTTTGTAGACATCATTCATACTGCTCCTTCCGAGGAGTGGTATGATGATATTAAATTTTACCTTATGCATGATGAATCTTCACAAGGCTTGACTACTTCTTAGAAGACCACCATATGTAAGTAGTCAAAGCAGTATGTCATTGTAGGTGATAACACATTATGTCGATGGTCCTATGATGGCATACTACTAAAGTGCTTAGGAAAAACTAAAGCTAGAATAGTCCTAGAGGAGGTTCATGAGGATGTTTGTGGTGGACATATAGGACCTAGAGCCATGGTCATTAAGATTATACAATTAGGCTACTATTGGCACCATATCGAAAATGATTTCCTACAAAAGATTAAGCGATGTGACACATGCCAATGACATAGCAACTTGATACATGTATCACCAACTAAGTTGCATATGACCTAGATAACATGGGCATTTCAACTATGGGGGTTGGATATCATTAGACCCATAACGCCTAAATCTACCACAACACATAGCTTTACCATCACTATAACTAAATACTTTACCAAGTGGGTTGAAGCTATTCCCCTAAGCAAGATCACATGTAAACAAGTTTGCAACTTTATCCTAGAAAACATTGTAGCTAGTTTTGGCATACCCATGACTATAGTTATAGATAATGGACCTCAATTTAGCATCCAAGAAACCAAGGATTTTCATCACAACCTAGGCATTAAGCATTCTTTCTTGTCACCTTACTATCCTTAAGCCAATGGACAAGTAGAAGCAAGCAACAAGGCCATCATCAACTCAGTTAAGAAGATGCTCAATAACAACAAGCAAAAGTGGCATGAGCATTTTATCCATGCACTATGGGCATATAGAAAAACCTATATTATGGTAATTTGCATGATCCCTTATAGCCTTGTTTATGATTCTAAAGTTATTTTACCTTTTGAATTGTAGGTACCATTGCTTTGAGTAGCCTTGACCAATTTCATCATTGATGAGTAGAGTAAGGAGTTGTAGACAGTGGTGCTAGATTTGGTGGAGTGGCATATGCAAGTGCTTACTCACATCAAGAACTATCAATAGAGGTAGAAGCAACAACATCACCATAACCTGACTATCAACAAGATCAAGGAAAGGGACCTCATCCTCAAGGCCATCCATGAGCATGTAGACAAATTCTCAGCTAACTCAAAAGGGCTCTTCCTTCTTAGGAAAGCCTATTAAAATGGAGAATCTAGAACATCCTACATGGATGAGAATGAGTTGGCCAATCCAATCAATCATTCTTATCTAAAGTCATACTAGATGTAGCTGATAGATCATCAATAAGCAAGCTTTCTTTCAATAGTTTGCTATGATCTTAAACTAGTGACATGGCTTGCCAGGGCCTTAAAATAGTACCATGGCCCACCATGGCCTTAAACTAGTAACATTGATGACTTGGATAACCTTATTCTCATGTGGCCTCTATGCATCACAACTTCATAATATGTCGTTGTGTTTTGTATTCTTTGTTGGTGCCTCTTGGCTCAATCATCCAAACATCAATAGAGGGGCCATTGAAACACCACAAAATTTTACATATCATAACCAATCTTCATCATGAAACTTTCACCCCAGTAAACCCAAGGCAAAATTTCATTGTAAATGTGAAAATTATAACCCACAATGGGCAATTTCACATACTTTATACTTTTGGATCTGAAAAATGCATCATAAGTGGTCAAAGCCTCATTTCCCAGGTAAAAAAAAAGTTACCTAGTATTTATATTTGGGCTTTCAGAGTTAAAAATGCCTTTTGGAATGCCAAAAATGAAATTTGATGGGTTTTATGTGGGATATACATTTTTTCGATGCTGGAAACACATGCAAGGAGGTAGATCTTACCTATTCCTAGCATGGAACGATGGGGGCAGGGGGGGTGTTTGAAAACTTTCCCCCTTCAATGTGGAGGCCAAAAAAATTTTTGGAAACTTTCCCTCAAATTGGAAAGTCCAACAACCACCCACCCCCCGCTTCCCCCCCACCCACTCCCTTCTCCACACCCCCCTCCCCACACAAAACGTGGAAGCCACAAGAAGAAAATTTTATCAACATTAACAAACCACTTCAATAAGCATGGTGGAGATCTCAACATGTTATGGATGCCCTAGTTATTATTTTTAGTAAATAGAATGGCCATGGGGCAAAGCACTTACTATGTTTAGTAACCCCCCCAAATTTGGGTGTGCATTTCACCTAAATTTGATAGCCAATTTGTAGCAAAATTACATCAAATTTGCAACCAATTTGCAGCCCCATTCATGGCCCAAAGACCTTATAAAAGCCAACCTCAAACACCATTGAATGACTCCAAATTTTTTGACATGGTTCAACAATTTTAGGAAAAGTTCAGCAATTTTAAGAAAAAGGGAGAGCAATTGGTTCCTCATAGTTTTAAAAACAGTTGACAAAAATTTTGACAAGTTCAAAAATTTTTACAAGCAATTTTCATAAACACAATTCCACACTTGGAGCACTTTCAAGCACTCAAGAACTCTTACAAGTTCCCACACTTGTATTCTCTTAAATCCTAGTGTGGAAGAAGTGAGGCCTTGAGATTGGAAGGTTGTAGTAGCAAAGGAAGGTTTGATAACATCAAGAGTAGCTAAGCACCTAAATAATTAAGCTCATCACATCAACTTCAATGGGCTTTGAACTCTTGCTCAAGTAAACCCCATTTTTTACTTATTCAGGCATGATTTGTAGACATTTCTCTAACTTATTCTTTATTCTTTTCTCAATAAATTTTTAATTTTTGAGTTTTGTGTTCAAAAATAGAGCTATTATTTGTGCATTATTTGGATGTGTTTATATTTTCATGTTTTTCATCTCCTAAGTCCCTGGTTGATCTACCAGACTAGCTAGGGTGCCCCAAATTCCATTTTCATTATGAAGTGGGGATTTAGGATTGAGAAACTACTTGCACTAAGGATCCTTGGTTTCCTTTCCATTTCAAAAATTCATATTTTCAATCACAACACCTAGGCGGTCTACTAGACCATCCCTAATATCCTAAATTCCATTTTTTCAGAGGCCCTAGGAATTCAAGATTTAGGTTGCTACACCGAATCTTATGATTTTTCAATGACCAAATTTTTTAGTTACAATAGTTTTCTGGCACTAGAAGGAGGGTCTCTACCTAATTTCTTCATCAAAATCTATCTTCCTTATTACCAATGGTACCTACAACTTGAAACTTTTTAATATTTACAGCAAAAATCTTGTAAAACCTCTCAAAAATCAACATTGCCACTTATGCCTCTACAGCAAAAGCCTTAGCATGAAAGTTGCAAGTGTTTGGGTGTTTTAATTTTTTACAACATTTTTTGTGAATTCTAAATCCCAAGGCCAACATTGATACCATCCCCTCCCCAACCCCCCTTTTTCTGTTGCTAAAATTTTCCAATTTTCCAATGTTGTTTTTTCAATCCTTTTGGAAGCCATTAAACTTATAGAAGTCAGATAAATTCCCATCTTTCCTTGCTGAGAATAATGGTAGCCAAACAAAATCAATTTTTAGTTGAAAAAATCAACTTTCCATTTTAGTTTCAAGCATCACCTTCATCTGCATTAGAATATGAAGGTGTGAGATCCCTCCATTGCATCCCTGTCCTTCGTCCTTACCACACCTAGCATAGAGGTAGTTGGGAAGCTAGCATGGGTGAAGTTTGTTACAACCTTTTTATCTCTCTATTTTTGGTAAGGAGGTATAACTTGCCTTTTCCCCTTAGTTACTATTTGTAGTAAGTACTTTATTTTCAACTATTTTTGCTTCCTTTAACCATTTTTGAATTTCATTTGCTAGAATTTACTCTTGTTTTATCTTCTCTAGCTTGTCTTATGTATTTTTGACATCATAACCATGTCTTTTTAGTATTCAACCAAATTACCTTTCACTTTCACTGATGAAGGGTCTAGCTAATAAGCCATGAGGATCTATGATCCCAAAGATCCTACCATGATTGAATGTATAGTCTTGGGTTCCTAGAAAGAAATGAAGAACATTTTAACTTTATTTGCATCAAGATCTAGACTGGTATGCTAATCCCACAAGTGAAAGAAAAATCCAAGAGGAAATTTGAGCTCATCCATTATAATGGGAAGGATTATATTCCCTCCCCCTATGACTAGATGCCCCTTAATGACATATATGCTAGCATCTTAGCCCTAATCATTGAGATTGATGAAGATAACCTGAAGCCTACCTCTGATGGACAACTAGAGGAAGAGGAGGATGAATTTATGATAGAATCTAAGCACAAAAACATCCTAGGAGGGTTATTCTAACAAACATCTTCAAAGGCCATAGTGGCTTCCTCTAATGCCTTTGTTTTCTCTATGAGTTAGGTACCGCCATCCTCCATCCCTTCCTACCCTACTATAGATGATCCTACACTAGTCATATCCATGCATCAAACCCAGTTGACACCACAACCAATGACTTCTAACCTATCGATACCTTTCTCCACACAACCCTTATATGTACCACCATCAAAAATGGTTGTCGAAGCCACAAATCCTCTAGTCACCCATGTGAGGCCCACCATGGAATCCTAAGCAACCTAGGGGTCACATATCCCCTTTATCCCATTTATGCCCTAGATACTAGCACAAACATCTTTCTCCTTGTTTGACCCATCAACTATAGCTATAACACAAGCTCTCTTCTATGTAACAACTAATAGCAAGGCCAGAAGCCTCCCAACAATCACCACAACCATTTGTGCAAACCTCGCAGTCAATAGGAGCATCATAGAGTCTAGATCAGGCCTTTCAAATGATCAAGGACCTAAGAAAGAAGCTAAAGAGGCTTAAAGCCTCCACATCTTAAAGCATCAAGATCATGAACTTCTACCAAGATGATCCCATTAGTCCTATGGTCCCATCCTTGATGCTTCCTCCTAGTGTCCCCGTTTCTCAATTCAGCAAGTACAATAGAGAAGGTGATCCCAACACTCAGCTTATTACTTTCCAATTCAAGTTCTTGATATTGCAACCTTGGCTACACACTATCATAAGAATGTTTCCTATGTCCTTGACTAGGAAAGCACTTGACTAGTACTGTGCCTTACCTAGGAGATTCCTATCCTCTCTTTAGGACTTGATAGCCCACTTTGTTAATTGCTTCAAGTATAACTTGAAGCCCAACACCATGCATAACTAACTAATGAAGGTCAAGTAGAAATCCCTAGAACCAATGTAGAAGTTCATCCAAAGATGGAATGGTCTACTCAATAAAATACTAGAGCCTATATCTAAAACACACCTTTTGGCTATATTCAAGAGGGTAGTTAATGACTTCATCAAGGTCAAACTATATTACCTTGACCTGCGGTCACTTAGTCAGGTGTTCTCCTAAATCAAAAACATAGAGGATGTCACAGAAGCTAGCCACAACCCTACCTATGTGGCATAAAAAAACCAACATGTGTAGAGAGATAAAGAGAAGGATAAGCTAAATAACGTAGTTGTAGCGATGATAACCAAGGAAGCCAACACAACCAACTAGGGGCCAAGGGCCAATCCATCCAAAGCCCCTACTAACAACCAAGATAACTATCTATTAACCTCTAGTGCCACTGCATTGACTACTCCTAGGACAAACTTTGAGCAAAAGGACCATAGCAAGTACACTAATCTACCATTGAAGCCATTCAAAATTTTGGATCAACTGTTAAAGAGAGGATGCATACAATATAAGCGAATGACTAAAGCTACTCAAAAGAAGAATGAGAAGCTATGAAAAATAGCCAAAGACCACACTCAAGCAACAAAGGATGACCCTCAATTGCATAGGTACTTTAAACTAGACCGTTATTTCCACCATCACCAACTGCCTGGTAATGACATAGACTTATATCTCACACTAAAGAATGAATTGTAGAAAATTATAGAGAGGGGAGAGCTAGTCTTGGATGCTTCCAACTCAATCCAACCATAAAATTAGTTAATGGATGTATACAAAGACCTATTGGATGCTAATGATAGTTCCTATGTTATATTAGCATTCAACAACAATGATAATCAGATACCAATGAGGGAACCATTTGTGATCCAAGTACCTCCTTGTGATGAAAGGGCATCTTCAACTTTCACCAGCCTAAGATCCCCTTTGTTGTGAGAGAACCATAACATGCATCTTTAAGAAAGCCTTTTATCATCATGGTATCCTAGCCCAACACAACCCAACCAATTGCAATCCAACCAACTAACATAACTATACAATTACCTCCTATGGTGACCAATGCTACTACTTCTTCATCACAACCAATAAATGATAACTAAAAGACTTCAATCAAATGAAGGAATAAGCATAAGAAAAAGCCTAGTAATAGGAGTGACAAGGCAAGCTAAAGCATGAAAGGAAGTGGACCCACCAAATCTCACTTCCATATCATCTATGACCATGACCTCCTCTACCTAGCCTACCTTAACCAACAAATCATAGAAGTACCCCAAGACCAAAAAATAGAGAAAATAAAGCACAACTAGGATGAAAAGTGCATGACCAATGGCAAAAAATGCCTCAGTGCAATGTAATAGGTTAGGTAGTGCCTAAAACAAAAAAATACAACCTTGAATCTATATGACTTGATCATGACTTCCACTACACATTGTGAGGCACTAGTTAAGATGTTGACTTTCATTCCCATTAGCAAGGATATCCTTCCTAATAGGGAATCCATCTATGTGATAATGGTTCCTTCTTCATTTAGGAAAAAGAAGCCATCATTGCTAATGTTTAATGATAGTGAGATCAAGGTCAATCCCCAAAAGGGAAAATTGACCAAGGCTCCTATTTTTATAACCATACAAATAGAGAAATTTAAGGTACATTGGGTGCATGTGGAAGATGGTGCCACAACAAACATTATCCCATAAACTATCATTGAAAACTTGGGCTTAATTGAATAGGTACAAGCTACAACAATTGTAGCTCTAAATTCTTTCAATGGATCAAGTGTTTCTATCAAGGGGTCTATCTCCTTGGACTTTATGGTAGCAGAGAAATTTCCCACAACTACCAATTTCTTGATGATGGAGGAGACACTGGGGTTTAACCTTATCTTGGGAAGACCTTGGTTAGCTCAATTACGGGTTGTGTTTTCACCTATCAACTAAGAAGTTTACCTCCCTTACAAGGGAGGTGAAATCATCATTCATGTTGATGGTGTGGTTTCGTTGACTATTAATAATGTGGACATAGAATAGGGGTCTGAAGTGGAACTTTAGGAAGAAACTCCTAGCTATGAAGTCCAATATCTTGAGAGAGCATAGGAAGCCAAGAGCCAAGAGCAACAACAATGAGTAATGGGACATATTATGGGAAGAGCTTCCCCTCAACATTGTCATTGAAGGAGATGGGGAATACAAGTTTATGTAGAATAGGCCTTATACATTTCCTAATCTTTCAAAGATTAGGAAATGTTTTCATAAGTAAGGTGCAACCATTACCCTTTCACATTGTATTATTGTAGTTGTCTAATCATATGTACCATAACCATTTAGTTGAAATTCTATTTGTTGACCAGTTGTGCCTTTTAATATGTTGCATTCTATTTTTATACATATATAGCCTAGAGACTTACTTTTATTTGCATTTTTTATTATGGTGTTTTTCTTTCTTTATTTTCATTGTTTGGCATAATATAAACTAGAAAAAACCATAAAAATTTTAAAATAGAAAATCACCAAAAAAATATGGTTTTTTTTAAACATAACATGACCTACCATGGCCTAAAACTAACAAAACAAACACATCATGGGCTCACCATGATCTCAAATTGGTAACATAACACTACCCACCATGGTCCATAACTAGCAAAAAAAAAACACATCATGGGCCCACCATGGCCTTAAATTGGAAAAAGCACTTAAAAAACTTATAATTTATTTTACTATATTTATGTTTTAGCCTACAGTCTTATCATTAAGCTATTTAACCTTATAGCCAAGGTCACCACCATAGCCTATATAACGTTTATAATACTATGAATCCATAACACTAAAACCATACATAGCCAAATAACTAAAACCAAAGTTTAAAACACTAAATTTAAAATATTTATAACATACATAGCTAGAGGCACACTATGTGGCAAAATGTTAGAAAAAATATAACAATCATCTACAACATAGTCTTGGCTATTATTAGCCATCAACATAAATGATAGAAACATGTGACAAATAAGCTAAAATAGGAAAATGTAGGATTCTAAGGGGCATCTAAAGGAGGATGTAATGGGATGTTCCCACCCTCATCATTAGGGTCGTTGATGTCTCCTAATGCCTAAAATAAAACACAATAGCCAATTAGTAACTAACAACCAATACTATAACTTAAACAAAAATAATAAAACTAAAACATGGAATACATCAAACCTATGGGGAATCTAGTTTCATAACTTGTAGGGGTGGATGCTAAAGACCATTCTCTAATCGATGGAGAATCTAGTCCTCCATCATGTTAACCTAGTTATTATTCCCAAAATCAAAGCTTATGAGGATGTTAATCCTATCTACTACAATCCAAGTAGGTGGTTCTTAGGTAATAGTAAATATAGAAGTCTCACCTACAGTAGTGATAATCGGAGGCATAGGGGAATTTTCCACCATGAAACTGCTCTCAAAGAGTTGGTAGGCACTCTCTTCCTATATCCCCTAAATGAATAGCTCTCTCTTGTGTCATTTAACTAACTTCTCTTTGAGCCACTTTAGTTAGGCCTCTTGATTGATATTATATTGTTGTTTGTGATCCTTTTGTGTGCTAGCCCACTCTAGCACCCATGCATAGTAATCTTTCCATCTATATCCACTAATCCTCCATCTCCTATGATAGTGCCACCTTGTCCTAGATGGTATGCCAGTAGTAGGCCCACATGATCTCCCTAGTTTGCAAGTTTTCTAGGTTAGCCACTTGGGCTTCCACAAAGGCCTTGTGATCCTAGAGATCTCTAATCACCTCTTCCTACCAGTAAGTCTTCTCCCTCAAGGCCATGACCTACTCTTATAAGGCTTCATTATACCTCTTCATCTCCCAAGAAATTTTTACACATGGAATTGCAAATAACACATAAGCATAAAATACAACCATAAACATAGTTTACAATCAATAGCATATCAAAAATAACTAAGAAATAGAAAATGAAGTTCTTACCTATGTTGGGTGCAACTTGTTGCAACCCATCAATGATGTCCTTAGTGATCTCGTGTATGACCTCCATCTTGTCTAGTACCTCTACCCATCATTTTGAGAGAAGCATAGAAGCAAGGGTCTTCAATAGTGGCTCAAGAACTACTATAAGCATAATAATTATCATATAGTTAGAATGAAAAAATCAAACTTAAAACCATAAGATACAATGAGAAGCTTTGAGACATGCATATCTATCTCCTTCTCTTTCTCCTTAGGGATGATGGTGGGGGATGTACCTGGCACCACCTCACCAAACAAGGCATCTAGATCATCTATATCTATGTTGGCTAATCCTTAAGCCTCATGATGTTATAAGAGTGCCTCTTCTACATGCCTATGTTCTTCCTCCACTACAATGACTACACATCTCTATGCTTCCTCCTCCATAGCAACTTGGGCTGCCATGTCCCGACACTTAGCTATAATCATAGTACATAAAAATAAATTAGCACATGAAACCATAACACAGCTATAATTCATAAAACATAGAAGAATAAAAACATAGATAAAACATAGCTATGATTTCCTGATGTGATTTCTTAAGCTTCTTATAGGTAGGTTGCTCTAACACTGGTAGTGATTCCTCTATAGGCCTATTAAGCTTGGTCCTAGTTGCCCCTTCAACCTATCTATGTAACTATTAGGCCTCTAGAATGTTCATTGGAATTGTGAGGGGCTCATCCCCCATGTTTTTAGGGGATTTAAACTACCTACCACTATCATCCTTGGTGGTAATAGATAGTGAATCATCCATCTCATCTAGTGGATTTTGGACACACATGGTTGGATAAATGTATTTTATCCAAGGCCTATAAACCTAGTCTCAATCTTGGGCATCCCCTCGTCCATTCCTCCACACCACCAAAAACTCTACAAACCTCTTCAAATAACCTGTAATGACGGAAAATGTCGGCAGCTGGAAATACCGATCGAAGTTCTGGCGTACACAGTTTTAGCCACGGATCCGTGCAAGGGCTATGCTGGAGAAATGAATCTGCGGTGCCCTGAATGGTCTTGTCGATTAGACAGGGACTTACGGGTCAGTAAAGCAATAGAAATTTCATGAAAAGAAAGCGATCTGGTTCGATGAGTCGTAAAATGAGGAGAAAACGACGTTGATGGATTTTTGCAACGGAGAAAATGCTAAACGAGATAAACGGAGGCTGGCATAAGAAAAGCACGTAGCTTCAAGATCTGTGATTTGACTTAAAAGTGTATATTTCGTATGAAAAAAATTGCACTGGGGAATCCCCGATTACAATATGTGAAACAAGCACAAAAGAACAAGCAAACGGTCTAAACAAAAGTCCGATCTACCTCGTGGGCTAAAGCTGAGATGCAAGGCGGACCAAGCTTTGACGCCTATCAACCAATTGCTTCTGATTGATAGAGTCTTTTCAGCAGAACGATTACTCCTTTCACCGGTGCTTGAGACAAACTGTACTCCGCTTCGGCTGCAAGATGGTGATGTCAACAATTGCCAAAGCGCTGCTCTCTGTATCTCTGCTCCAAAGTGCTAAGTGCTCTGGTGCTCAGCAATATGATTTTTGCTTCTCTGATTTGCCAACCCCTGTATCTTTGTCAACTGGGGTATTTATAGGCTACGACGCCTCTGTGAAAAAGGTGCAACCCTGATGACGTGGGTCCCGGATATTGCGGATCCCATTGACTTGCTCATTTTAAGTCAGACTGTGACTATGCACAACACGCTCGTTTGCGTGCTGCGCGTGTAAAGAGCAGGTACAGGCTGAGCGTGCTTCAACTGTCTCCAGGCTGCATTACACTCATTCGCGTTGTGTCGCGTGTATGAGTGTAATCTGGTGTAGACAACAACAGGCTTAAAATTGTTTTTACGCTCACTACGCAGCTGCACGTAACCACGCGTAAATAATGTGTCAGTTACGCTCACTACGCAGCCGCGCGTGATGAAGCGTAGACAATGTGCCGCTTACGCTCACTACGCAGCTGCGTGTGATGCAGTGTAAACACTGTGTAGCTTACACTCACTACGCAGCCGTGCGTGGTGAAGCATAAACAATGCAGATTTAATGATGATGTACGCAATGGCACGCACCGCCGCGTAATAGGCGTAAAGACAAGTTACTCATGCGTTGCAAGAAAAAGTATTGAACTGTTGTGCTTCGCTGGCCTTTGACTATTTTGGAGCTTATCATGCTCATTATGCTGACGTGCGTAATGGAGCGTAAACTTGTCCTTGAACGAAAAGACTTAGCAAAATACACAGGAAATCGCATATTACGCTGCTTAGGCTTTTCTCTGTGCTGGAGCAACTATCTTTCTAATGCTGGGCTACCTCGAAACACCTATCACGCTGAGCATCATTATGCTATGTCACGTGATATAGCGTGAACAGCAGAAGTATAGAAAGATTAAAGATTTTTACAGGAGGCCATGGACATGATGTTGCTCGCTTTCCCTGAAATGCTGAGATGTGCCCTTGCTTGAATTGCGAATCTTTGCCTGAGACCGACTCGCAATTTTTAACGGTGTTTCAATGGCCCCTCTTTGTAGATGGTTGGAGGGATTACCCGAAAGACGTCGATAAAGAATACAAAACACCAGAGCGATAGAAGCAAAAAATAGCGTAGATCCATGGCCACTCAAGCATTTCTCTGTCCATGTGAAAGAGGAAGACTGACGGGTACAAGAGATAAAGGGATGTAACTGGAAACAGGTTCGGGGAAGATGTGAAATGTATGTTTATTCATGTCAACAGGAATGCTTTTAGATGAGCGTAGCGCGTCAATCTAAGATGTCTCTGTTACAAATTATAGCAGGAATGCGTGCAAAAGGAGCGTTGCGCATCACTTTTGCGATGTCTCTGCTAGCGTGAATGTCGAAGATGAATACTTGCGTATGTAGGTGTTGCGTATGGGTACCGGGTGGTGGGGAGGAAGGAAACAAGAGTTAAGGATAGAATTGTGCGAGGTATAGATGTGACAAGCCGAGTGGTCGGGCAAACCTAAGTAGTCATTTCAACACGCTGTTGTACTTCACCGCTCAGGTGGACGCACCTTTGGACGACATCCTCCAAGGCAAGTAATCTGCAATCACAAAAGAAAACAGAGGACACCATTGCTCATGAACAAGAGGCGAGGTGCTTGAAACAAACGCCGTTTGATGTGGGGTAGAGCTCATGAGCTGTAAAGAAGGGGCCGGAGCACTCGGGCGGAGCCGCCAATCCTGACGATCGGCGCTGCATACCTTCACCAAAAGACATCAGACACAATGCAGCTTGCTGGCTGGACCAGGAACCGACCAGATGAATCTGCAAGGCCGGCGTTCGATAGCGATGATTGGCAAGGATTCCCGAGGCCGTTGCCGACAAGGATTTCGTCGGAGCTCCGACTATCGAGGCTAAACTCTCAGAAGTATCACCACTGCCATGGGTGCGGTGGTGGCATCTCCGAGGGATCAGTAAGATGCCTCTTTGCTTAACCGAGGAATCAGTAGGATGCCGATGGGGTGGCGACACTAGTCTTGTTTTAGTATCCCACCCC
>MNCI01006688.1:211583-250431 GCA_015680685.1 Gnetum montanum | reverse complement strand
CTTGGCTGGTGCCGGCACCAGCCGTGGCCTCAAGGGGCGCTGTTGTGGGCGCCTGCTTGCTCTTATTTTTCGTGTTTTCCGTTAACGCCGCTACTGTCGTTGTCGCTGCCTTGCCTTTGTCTTTGGCTTTGTTGTGTGCGTTTTTGTATGCGACATATGCCGGGTCTTTGCTGGCCTCCGTAGCATCCTGGATGCTTCGGACCTGTGCGAAGGCCTGATGTATATTACCCGGGGAAAGATAATACAGCTTCGACTTAATAAAGTCGTTGAGTGCTCCCTTGAATATAGGCAATAGATGGGAGTCCGCGATCGACTCGCGAATCTCATTCAAGGTAGCATTCCAACGCTGTATAAACTTTTGGACTGGCTCGAGCGGGTCTTGTTTCACCCCCATAAGCTGTTCCAACGTGACTTCCTGCTTCATATTGTATTTGAAGTGGGTCACAAATTGGGTCAGCAGCTCTTCCAAGGTTGAAATGGAAGAGCGTGGGAGGGCTCTATACCAATCTAAAGCCTTCCCCATTAAGTACATCACGAAGACTCGGATCAAAGTATGCGGCCACTATTGTAACAACAAAGATTCAGATCTAAAGGTGGCTAGATGAGTGCTGGGATCTCCCTCCCCATTATATTTCGTAAAGTGAGGGAGGGACATCCCTGGCGGCAACGACAGCACGGGGACCGCTGGATTGATTGGATCGTCCTGATAGAAGTCCATGATCTGAATGGTATCAGATCCAGTGGTCTTGAGGCGGCGAACCTCCTCGGTAAGCATCTGGATAAGCTGGAAAGCTTGATCTAGACCTGTTAACGGAGGTGTCTGTGGAGTAGGGATAGGAGGTTGGACTGGGAGGGTAGCCCTAGGAAACTGAAATGCTGGGGGTGGTTGGCTAACCGCTGGTGGAGCAGGAATTCCTGCCGGCTGGGGGGCCTGCGAAGACCACCATCCCCTGGCCTGAGACGAGGGGTTAACTCCTGCCTGCTGCATAGGATAACGATAAGTATATTCAGGAAACACCTGCGAAGACTGTGCCGTAGGTGCGACCGAAGGTTGTGCACCGTACACCGCAGATGGGTGGCGTTGCGTAGCCGGGTTGATCCATTGACTTATTGCAGGATATTGCATAAAGGTATGTTGTTGTACAGCTGCGGTATTTTGCTGAGTTGGTGGGGGCGGGAACATTTGCACTGAAAGAGTTGTTGGCATAGTGTAAGCTTGTACCTGAGGGATGAAATGAGGCGTGGCAGCTACCGGGACCACTGCCGGAATACTAATTACCAGTTGCGACGGGCCCACTCCCATGTTATGATGCTGTTGTTGTAACCCAGACGGTTGTATGTTGACCCGCGGAAGGACAGGGATTTGCATCTGGGCCGTCGTGGTGGAGTCCTGAGAAGCTGCCTCTCCGTTGAAAGGGAACAACAGGTTTACGTACACGTGGGGAGTCAGAGTATGGAACAAATGTTCCGACAGGGCCGCGAATTCATCCTCTGCCTCTTCCTCATGCTAGGGCTCTACCCCGGGTTGTGAAGTCGGGCCTCTGGCCATGACCAACTGTGCAATAAGCTCATGTTGGTGTTCGGTCAAGGGGATTATGTCATAGGTGGTTGGCTTAAAATCATAACCCCCTCGGTGGAGCACCTCAAAGTTTCTCTTCGCCTCCAGCTCGGCTCAGCTAAGAGCCAGCCTCGCCTGGATCTTGACGCATATGAAATTGTATTCTTCAGGGGTTATAACTGTGAAGATAGGCTCTTTCCCCTGAATCCTCAGTGAACGGCGCAATGGTCCCTGAGGTCCCGTTGCACCAGGAGCTGGTCCTGTGACGACCGTAGGATTCACAGGCGCGACACCCAGATCAAGGGTAACCATGGTGGTTGTGTTTGAATGAAAGGAATCCATTTGATCGATGGGATTGAGTGTAACTGGTAACCGAATCTAAAAGAAAAAGGCTAGCAACAAAAAAGCAGGAAAGGCTTTCTACCCTGTAGGATTTCAAAGAAATCGTCCTTGTGACCGATCTATACCACACGATTGACCGTAGACTTCCCTAGAGGTATCACGTCTATTGTTTAGGGTATGGATCNGTAGCTTCAAGATCTGCGCTTTGACTTAAAAGTGTATATTTCGTATGAAAAATTGCACTGGGGAATCCCCGATTACAAGATGTGAAACAAGCACAAAAGAACAAGCAAACGGTCTAAACAGAAGTCCGATCTACCTCGTGGGCTAAAGCTGAGATGCAAGGCGGACCAAGCTTTGACGCCTATCAACCAATTGCTTCTGATTGATAGACTCTTTTCAGCAAAACGATTACTCCTTTCACCGGTGCTCGAGACAAACTGTACTCTGCTTCGGCTACAAGATGGTGATGTCAACAATTGCCAAAGCGCTGCTCTCTATATCTCTGCTCCAAAGTGCTAAGTGCTCTGGTGCTCAGAAATATGCTTTTTGCTTCTCTGATTTGCCAACCCCTGTATCTTTGTCAACTGGGGTATTTATAGGCTACGACGCCTCCGTGAAAAAGGCACAACCCTGATGACGTGGGTCCCGGATATTGCGGATCCCGTTGACTTGCTCATTTTAAGTCAGACTGTGACTACGCACAACACGCTCGTTTGCGTGTTGCGCGTGTAAAGAGTAGGTACAGGCTGAGCGTTCTTCAACTGTCTCTAGGCTGCATTACACTCATTCACGTTGTGTCGCGTGTATGAGTGTAATCTGGTGTAGACAACAATAGGCTTAAAACTGTTTTTATGCTCACTACGTAGCTGCGCGTAACCGCGCGTAAATAATGTGTCACTTACGCTCACTACGCAGCCACGCGTGACGAAGCGTAGACAATGTGCTGCTTACGCTCACTACGCAGCCGCGCATGATGCAGCGTAAACACTGTGTAGCTTACGCTCACTACGCAGCCGTGCGTGGTGAAGCGTAAACAATGCAGCTTTAATGATGATGTACGCAATGGCACGCACCGCCGCGTAACAGGCGTAAAGACAAGTTACTCATGCGTTGCAAGAAAAAGTATTGAACTGTTGTGCTTCGCTGGCCTTTGACTATTTTGGAGCTTATCATGCTCATTATGCTGACGTTCGTAATGGAGCGTAAACTTGTCCTTGAACGAAAAGACTTAGCAAAATACACAAGAAATCGCATATTACGCTGCTTAGGCTTTTCTCTGTGCTGGAGCAACTATCTTTCTGATGCTGGGCTACCTCGAAACACCTACCACGCTGAGCGTCATTATGCTATGTCGCGTGATATAGCGTGAACAGCAGAAGTATAGAAAGATTAAAGATTTGTACAGGAGGCCGCGAACTTGATGTTGCTCGCTTCCCCTGAAATGCTGAGATGTGCCCTTGCTTGAATTGCGAATATTTGCCTGAGACCGACTCGCAATTTTTAACGGTGTTTCATAACCTATGAAACATGCAAAGTACATATGGATTATGGTAGAGGTATCATCGTGGAGTTTGAGAATCTCCTCCTAAAGCCCAATAGCCAAAGTAGCTGACTAGTTGAATCTAGTATCCTCCATCATGACCTTCTTAAAGGTCCACACCTGTGCAATGCTAATTACCTTCTTTTGTAATAATATTTTAGCAAATATGTGAGACCTTAACAAATTATATGATATCTTTGCCTTAGGAATCATGAAGCTATCCACCAAAAGTCCAGAGTGGCCCTTACTAGCACCAAACCACTCCAAAACTTCCTCACAATGGCCCACTTCATTTATTATTCTAGTGGCAACCTTTGCCCCATCAACAAGGACACAAAAAAATTACAAAAGGTTTCCTTATCAATGGGTATGATAATCAGCATGCCTTGAGTAGTGGTGTTAAAATGATTAGCTTCTTCATCAAAGGAATCGATGATGTTCAACATCTCTATAGTAGGGATGAAAGGGATGGGTGTCATAAATACATAAACCAAACCTACACATTTAATGTTTGCTTGGATGTATATAGGCACCTCTCCCCTCAACCACTCCTATTCCACTATCACCTCATCAAATGTTAAGATGAGGGTATCCTCATAACCTCTTGAAACTATTAAGGTGACATTGGTAGAGGTGGAAGTTCCTAAAAGGAAATAACAAATGCTTAGCATCAACATAGGCATGTCTAACAACTAGATTAAAATAATAGAATTCTTAAAACCTTAGTAAACATAAAGCATTAGGCATTACAACCCTTATGTTTACCTTTCTTCTTCTTGCTTGATGTGGCTTGTGCAGAGGTCCCAACTACAAAGGTTTGATCCTTGGAGTCCACCCACTAACTGTGTATCGTATTGTTGGCTAGGCACTTCTTGTAGAGGGGACTAAAGTCCTTGGTGTACTTATCAAATTCCTCTTTCAACTGTCTATACACAATGGCTCTAATCTATGAACCTTTGGTAAAAACATATAAAGTAGTTTGAGCCAACATCAAGGTTTGATCAAGGGTGATCAAGCCTTGATCATTAATCTTGTACCTGCAAGAAGTTCATAAAATCAACAAATGAGAAAAGTGTATCTTAACCAATAAATCCAAAGATATAAAAAAACTATAATGACCATGCTTATCCTTGTAGACATATACAGTGCCATGAAAATTATGTAATAATGTGTGGACTATCTATACCATCATTAGAGTATTGGTAGCATTATATTAATGATACTCTAACATAGTCTAGATATCCAAAAGGTAGCATGTGCTAACAAGGTGTACTACTTTCCCTACTTCTTTAAGCAATGGATCATTAGTGATGAACCTAGCAATTACACTAGATTCATAAGGCATCAATGTCTCCACTATGACCCTAGCCATGTCGGCAAACAAGTGTGACCATAGCATCACACTAAAATTCTACAAGATGTAGGCAAGGAATTCCCTTGCCCCTAGATGGAACCAAAGAGAGCCCCTCTCCAAGGTCATATCAAGCAAAGTGTTGTTTGCCTTAGGGTGGCTAGTGAAGCACAAAATGTCCACTAACTCAACTATGATGAGTATGGGCTTCAATAAAGCCATGTAGGAAAAACAAAAATATCACAATCCATTAGGATTTCTTGGCAAGTTTGTAAAACATCATAATTAGGGGTCAAATTAGCCCCTATAAAAAACTCTAAGGTGTTTATCCAAAAATATTCAAGAATTCGGCAACATCATCATTACAAACCTTATATTCATTATTCATTATAGCCAAAATTTAATTCCTTAGTCCAAAACTACATTAACAAAAAAAAAATAGCCTTGAAACATAGAAAACAACCATAAAAACAAATAGCTTACTAGAAATAGTAGAATATTTTTATTTTTTATTTCTTTTTGTAAATTTAAATTTAAAGTATAGTTACTATCTTTAGGAATCCCTAGGAGTATGGGTCGTTGGCAAGAAAAATTTCTAAACATGTCCATGTGCCCATCCCCAAGTGGTACATCGTTACAACCAAGAAAAACTTCTATGCATGTGACCATAAGGGAGAATTTGTTAAAACTTAATCATAACTTTGAATTTGATCATTCCACCACCATTGTAATCTTGAAATTAATACTACACATCCATGACTAGAAACTCTAAAAATTCTTAGAGAATTTAACAAGAAATAAAGCAAACTAAATAGTGGCCTAACCATGAATGAAAAAGCCCTAAATCACGTTACCATAGCAAAAAATTCATGAAAAAATCATCTTAGCTCTGATTTTAGTAATACCACCACAAAAAGAATCCTAAAATCAAGAGCTTTCTAGATAACTAAAATAGCCAAAAAATTATAGCCAATTTAACAAAAAACATGAAAAATCAAATAGGAATCTAGCCTTCATCTAAAAAATCCCTTTTTGCATAAGTTCAATGAAAAATTCATTAAAAATTAATTCTAAGTTCAAATGGAATGATTCCACCTCAATTGGAGAGATTAATTCATAACCTATATAGTACAATAAGAAAATAGCCAAAACCTTGACCATTTTCTTAGAAAAAATTCATGAATTTACATGAAATTTTGAAAAACGACACAAAAGCCTAACCACACAACCTCACTAAAATAGCCATAACTTCATCATTTCAAACCCAGATTGTGCGAGACCATAAGCAACAGAAAGCAGAAATGAAGTCTATAAATCCATAACCTTAAATTTTAAAAATATGTAGCCATTTTGTTCATAAAAAATTCATAACTTTTCTTTCTTTTTACATCAAAAAGGCTTTAAAAAACATAAAATTCAATAAAACCTAATTTTATTTTTTCATGAATTATATCAAAAATAGCCATGAAACCTTAAACCCACATATAAACCACAAAAATAGGGAATGTAATTTTGTTATAATTTCATTTCGACAAGTATTAGAGCCTAGATCTAGAAAATAAACAACTATATCCCTAAATTTTTGTAAAAAGCACCAAAACATCAAACTAATTTTGAAAATCAAATCTATCAAATCCAAAATAATAAAGAAAGACCTTAGATCTATATAAAAATGGCCAAAAAATAAGGTGGTATTTTGTTAGAATTACATTCTATCCCCTTCCTCTACGTAGATCTAAGAAAATGGTCATACCCTAGGTAAGGAAACAAGAAAAATGGCTAGAAAGTGAAAGGGAAAATGGTTAGAATTGACCTACCTTGGGGTAGCTACAAAGGATTTTCAGATGGAGATCGGCCTAGGAAGCTTGAACAAGTTTCTAGAAGACTCATCTACGTTCTAGAACTATGGGTTCTTACTTTTACCTCCATGTTGCTTCATCCTACTACAACAACATTGAAAAACTCTAAAATCTAAATGGGATGAAGTTTCTACATAGGCTGAAGGAAAGATGTGATGATTCCATGGTAAGAATGGATTGTGTCTACTACCAAAATCTCTTCTAGAGCTCTCCACTAATGTGTTGTTTTCCAAGAATGAAAATTATGATCAAAACTTGTAAAAATCAACCATAAAAATCAACTCTAAACCTAAATGTCCACCTCTAAACCCTTTTTTCCAATTTTGTTTACTAGAAGTCAAAGCCCACTAAAGTTCAAATGGGGATAAAGTCTTCTCCATGCTAAGAATGGTGGAAGATAAGTTTAAATTTCAAAATTTTGATTTTTGGGCAATGGACCACATCATACACCTTCCATACAAGCTATTTTAAGCTTAGAAACTCTATCAATGCTAGGGTTTTGACCCCTTGGATACTTAGAATCATGGTCAAGCATTAACCCCCATGCATCGATGCTAGGGATACCATGCCTAGCATTAGTACATGCCTCTTGCCTTCTAAAACCCTCAAAATCTAACTTTCTTTCCATTTTTGGTAGCTACAACTTATCTCATTTAACCCTGGGCTCTAAAAGGGAGTGAGACCTTGCTAAAATTGTACATCTTGGATTTTCATGTTAGGAATAGCACTTCCTAGCATTAAGTAAGAAGGCTAACACATATAGTTACCCCCACCCCCCCAATTATCCATCTAGACCAAATCTGAAACTTGGAGTGGGGCCACATAACATAGAATCCCTCTAGTCACACTTGGCAGCCCCCAAATCTCATCAAATCTAGTTTAAAGAGCTCAAAAACTTAGGATTTGGTGGTTCCAAATTGGGGGAAGTCTCATCCATGATGGACATGGTGATCCCAGCATGGATGGATGGGGCAAATGACCAAAACTACCTAACTCGACTGCCTAGTAGCCTTCTTTCAAGCCTAAACTTCTTCACAACCTCTGATAACCTAGTTTGGCCCTAGAACAAGTCAAGTTTTGCATCCAAAGCCTATTCCACACTAGTGAGCCCTCCCTTCCCACCCCCCTCCTCCACACTACATACTGTGAAGCCAACATGAAAGCTAGGGGGTATGCAAGAAACCCAATTTATAACCAAAAATGGCCTAATGACCTATCCTAGTTACCTCTCAACCCAACTAGAACTTTCTAATGCTTCTAGATGCCTTAAACTTAGTTAAAAAGGGTAGAAAACTACCATCTTCCTCTGGTTTCATAAGGCATCCAAGAACCTCTAAACTATTGGATTTGAACACTAAGTCATGAGTAGCAAGGTACCCCCTACATCTAGCCATACAAATCATAAGCGTTCATGCATGATCTAGTCAAATTTTGTAGATGGGACTAGTTGTGCATCTAGATCATTAAGCATTGATCATAGTTCACTATCTTTCCACTTGGACTAGTGGTAACTTTGTGATTATGATTTAGTCTAGGGTGAGGTATATGATTCTTGATGTTGTTTTGGCCTTATGCTACTATTAACAATAATAGAAAAATTAATTACTTAATCTAATTAACAAAATAAAGATAAATATGTCTAGAATAGCTATTGGGTAGCTATTGCATAAATTCTAAGAAGTTTTTAGAAACTCCAATGTCATAAAAGACACCAAATTCTTGGGAATTGTGCAAGCACTATTAACATCAAAACAATCATTGTTATATCTATGTTATTGTATTCTTGTTCTTCATTGTAACATCATTTTCTTAGTTATATGTTAAATTGAGCTTCCATGACAAGGACTTGTAATTTTAGTTACATCCTTTTCTTGTATCTTTTTCTTTTTCTTGTTGCCCTACATAGTTGATGTGCCTCTTACAAGAAGGCATTCATATTGAGCTTGTTGGGATCCTATGAGATTAAGTGCTCTTGCAACGTCAAAACACTCCAGAGCAAAGCTTAATATTTTCAAGGTTGTGGGATCTTTGAAACCACATTTTGAGCCTTTTGGGACATTGTAGGATAGTGACAAAACACTATAGTGTAGAGCTCAAAGCTTGTACAAGGTGCAGTACCCTTCAAATCATATTTTTTAAGAAACAAAATTTGGAGATGTGCAAGGATTCTACCCTTCTAGTATGGATGTACCCAAGTTGGAAAACCATATAAAATTGAATGTGATTTTTATGGCTAATTAATTTTTAACTTTAGAAACTCATTCAACCCCACCTTCTATGTTCTCGATCCTCTCTTGCAACATAAATGCTATCACATCTCCCCACAAAATACCCCAAGATTCCTCCAAAGTTAGGATAACTTATCTAACAAGTGAAATACATTAGACATGAAACTTGGAAAATTTCACACCAATCACAAACTAAGCTTAAGTACCCAATGTTATCAATATATGCAATGTGAACCAAAACAATGTACTAAAATCCAAATTAACCAATGTAGATTCTTGAGGATGAAAAAATAACCTTTAAAAATTTTTTAAAAATCATTTTCAGCTATAGGTGAAAAGAACATGTTCCTAACAACTAAAATCAAACATCAACACTACAATCCAAATATAGGAAAAATAAAATTTATGCCACTTTTCAACCAAGATTTTTACTGAGAAAACCTAGTTTGTAGTGAATCAACTACAATAAATACCTTGGGAAAAATTTGTAAAAAATTCAAAAATTTTCCAAATTTATGCAAAATACTTCTACACTATTCACATCATCTTTAAAGATCCAAAATTCTGATCACATGTAATCACAAAATCCTAAATACTATCAAGTTTCCCACTAGAAAACAACAAAATTTTAACAAAATTTTCCTAGAATGTTAAAAAGTATGTTGATAAAAAAAATTTAAAAATCCTAAAAATACAATTCCATGTTTCATGCAACTATCAAACCTATAAGAAAACATCTATGCAATCACGACTTGAAAATCTCATTCTATACATTCTAGAAAAAATATCAAAGTTAAGCCAAAATTCACCAAAACATTGTACACAAGTTTGGAGAAAAAATCCAAATATTCCTCAATCCATTACCAAAAATCAAAATCTTGATTCCACTACAATACATAGGCCTATATCTTCCATTTAGTGTAAACCCATCAAAAAATGTCAACCTAGATAAGCCTAGAGATGGAAAAACATTTTCACAAAACTATGAAAAATTGAAAAAAAAAATGGTAAGAAGCCAGTACCTTGTAGATCTCAATGAAGATCCTTCTCTTGTATTAGGATCTAGAAGTCTCAAAATAATGCAAATATCCTCCTCTACTAGATTCAAAACTGTATTTTAACTACTCAATCCAATCTTCCTCATCATGATTGATGAATACTTCAAACCTTTACCTCGATTATTGTAGAAGAAAAGCCCAAAACTTGTTTCCCTATTACACCAATGTTGTGAATGGATATGGATGGATTCCAAGATGGTTGGAAAGATATGACTGATTCAATGTTTCAATAGCTACTTCAAATTCTAGACACCACACTAAGAAGACTTAGAGGAAAATTATTTTAGCACTAAGGTTTGGTGTGATGAATCTCAATATTCTTTGAATGTGGACAAGAAAAAGCTTCTAGGAAGCCAAGAAAACCTTTATAAAATTGAGATTAGGAATATTTGAAATGATAACAAGCCTGGTACAATAGGTTGTGCTAGAAAGTTTCTATTTTTGACCATCAAAGGTAGACTTTCAAAACCAACACATACACCAACTTGGAGAGCTCAAAACCTTGCTAACACATTAGCCACAAGAACTTAAACATATTTAGAAAATATATGAAGGTTTTCATTATTCATAAACCATACTAATTTTCAGCTCCAACCATCTAGAGGATCCCACCAAATGTAAACTTTTCAAAAAGTTCCAAAACACCAAAATTTCATATAAGACAATTAATATACTAGAAGTCTGAGGTTATACATTGGGCATATATGCCAAATATGTTGGCCTAATGTAATAATCTGATGTACAATACTTTCAAGCATTCAAACCTTTCCAATAAACCTAATACATTATCTAGAGTAGCTCCAAAAGCTATAGATCCTACCCCAAACCGTAAGTGTTGAGGTGGAGATCTAGAAACTCTTAAAGCCTATGGAAACTTCATGAAAATTGTTCAAACTTGATAGTCATGTTGGGAATATATGCCCTATACATTAGCCAATGTATATGCCAATGTGAAAAGCTAGCACCAACTTCTAAAATGCCCAAATTTTCTTAACAATAACTAGGTGGGACCCACAAAACCAAGCAATTAAAGCTAACTTTGAAATTGACTATTTAAGCTCTATAAATGAGTATTTTATGATATTATACATTGATAATATATGCTTTACGTATTGGCTAATGTATATAATAATGTAGGAGCATCAAAAAATCTTCAATCTAGCTTATATAGCCTTAGAAGCCATCAAACTTTCTCTATAATCCTAGTTGTACTAGGAGAATAGACAGGTCAAAAACCTATCAAACGATCTCCAAATTAGTCAAACTTGGTATGCACATTGAGAATATATGCCAAATAAATTGGCCAATATATATGAAAATGTGGAGAGCTAGATTCAACCTTCACTATAGTTAGAATAGCCATAGAATAACAAATTTCCCTCTAGAATCCTAGGTGTTTACACTAAATGATTGTAGAGCCCAAAAATTAAATTGAAAGACTTCAAAATTGGTCAAGTTGGATTCTTCATGTTGAGAATATATGTTCAACATGTTGGTCAATGTATATGCTAACATGGAAGCATCCAACAACTGAAAACTTAATCAATATAACCTCACAAACTAAAAATCTCCCTTCAAAACACCAGCAACAACATCAAGATCATAGGGAGGTTAAAAACTAATTCAAAATGAATCATGAAGCTGCCAAAGCTATTTTACACAATGACCATGCATGCTCTAAAAATTGGTCAATGTATATGCTAATGTGAAAGTCAAAATGAACCTCTACCTTGGCTTGTACAATCTCCAAAAATTGTAGATTTTCAGCGAAAACCTAACCACTAACTTGAGATCCTTAAAATGTCAAAACTTTGATCGAAAGCACTACAAACTATCTGAAGGATGTGTATACATTGTTCATATATGTACCACACATTAACCAACATATATTCCAAATTTTAGACATTAGGAGGTGATGAATCATGATTCATTGGGCTCCGATATTGGAACCCCAATATTGGATCTATGATATTGGGTACGTGATATCGCAGCCTAAGTAACAATATTGGATACACGATATCATGACTCCTATGTGGGCCTATAAATAAACATGTAGGCACATGAAGGAAAGAAGTTAGTAAGTTAAGATAGGAAATTTAGATTACTCTTTTAGTTTTCATTTTTAGTTCTTCTCAACCCTTTCTCCCAGTGCATGCCCACAGTGTAATGATTGTAATTGTACAACATCCTTTATTTGAGTGTGATGTACTTGGACACACACATGATTAGAAATAAAGATCAAGATTGCTTCATCATTGTAGCATTCACTTAGTTTAATTATTTAATTATTATTGTTATTTATCATTATTAAACATGGAATGAGTACAACTTAATCATGAGCATTTACATGTGACTACTTGGTATCCCAGTAGCGTACTTGGGCTATGCGCTTGGTAATCCTAGTGGTAGTCATGCACGAGGTCCAAGATGTGTATAGATGATTAAGGAGCAGATGTTCATCGCACTTAGGCTAGCTCATATTTTCTCTCCCTATCTCCTATTAGTTAGACTCTCTCTCCCCTTTTGTTGTAGCTTAATTAAAGATTATTTTCCATTGTCTCTAGGAGCAGCATTAGTTAGAAACACATCATACACCTCACTCTTAACTAAAACATATGTGACAAATTAAATACTAGTCTAGGTGCGAAGATAGTGAACTACGATCAACTAGTAACTATCTAGACACCACAACTAGCCCTTCTATGGAGTTTGACTCGATCGTGCGTGAAACACTCGTATTCATATGGTTGAGTGTAGGGGTACCTCACTGTTCATCATTGGCACCATTGTCGGGGATGGTGCTAGTTATCTAGATTAGTTATATCATATAACATTTCTATAACAAGTATTAACAATATATCCTTTAGAAAATAAATTAAATTCAATTCAATTAAGTCACACATCACCCACAGCCATGTCTCTCTCACAAGACTATGATAATGCAATAACTAGTAGGGAAATTGATTGGAGAACCAACGAAATATATGATGATGAGGATGAAGTTTGAAGTACTTAATCTGATGTAGGGGTCTCCTATGAGCATAAATGCAAACAACATTGTCCCAACTCACAACTGCATAACATACCTAGTAATGATGAACCCCTACTGGCCACTACAAGCCTAATGGAAATACAAGAGGCTATTCAAATATCTCATAGGCATTGTAAGAAAAGCCATCCACCCAGGCTTGACTTAAACAACTTTCCTAAGTTTTTTAGAGGCTATGATTTAGATTTGCAATAACATTTACAAGCCTTCTATGATGCCTATGCATGGAACAACATTGATAATGGATGGCAAAAGCTTAAGATCTTCCCTATGACACTCATTGGCCAAGAAAAAGTATGATATAGGTCCTTAAGACCAAAATTAATTTGACATTGGCCAATAATGGTAGAACTCTTTAATGAAAGATATCACACCTATGCAAGAGTATCAACCTTGAGGAGAAAAATACAAAAGTGGAAACAAGCATAACATGAACCCTTGGACATGGCTTTAGAAAGATATTATACATTGTTAAACAACTGCCCATGCCATGGATTCTATGAAGAAAGGCTAATGTATCACATCATGGATGGGCTCCATAATGAAACAAGGGAAACCCTAGGAATGTATTCCCCAGGTCAACTATATGAGCTACGGATCCACCAAGTCCAAGAGCTTATCAAGCAGGAAGAAAAAGAAGAAGGATAAATGGATAAATGGGAGAATGCTTAAAAATCTCAACAGGCCCAAAAATCAACAAGGGCCCATGATTATAAAGAGGAGAAGTCAACTCACAGTAAGGAGGTGGAACCATCTTTGCCAATATTACAATCACTAGATGAAGTAGAGGAAAAGATCAATAAGATGATGGAATGGATGCATAAACATTATGGAGAATATGCCAAAATTTTTAGAGATAGAACCATGACGAACCAAGAAGCAGGATGAAAAACCTTTAGAAAATTGGAAAGAAGGGTAGAAGAGAATAAGAACTTAACTACCAATCATGCATATCAATGTGACATTTTCCTATACAATCATCCCAAGGGTCAATGCCCAATATTTTCACATTTACATGAGCATTGGGGAAGAACGTTACATCCAGAGTTCATGTAGAAATACTATGTTCAATCATAGTGGAAAAAATTGCAGTCATGAGGGAGGCCATCCCCAAACTAGTTACACCCTTCATACCATCTAAACCTAAGTGCTTATCAAGTTCAACATCCTATTTCCCCAACTGGATCAACAGCTTCTACCTTGCCTCATTATTATTATTCTCCTTAATAGTATCAACCTATATCCTTACCAACAGGGCCACCACCTTGGGTACCTTACACTTCTCCTCAATTTAAAAATTCTCATCCTTCACTTCCTTCTACATTTCCACTGATTGTACTTGAGGGTTTTTCACCATATCACCAACCCACGAATAGTACTTGTTCTTCTACTATCAACAATAGTGGGAATCCTCCACAACATCAAAGGCATCTCTTTTTTAGACATGACCGTAAAAAGGGATAGCATAGTTCTGAGACCACTACATCTTCCAACTCAGCACAAGCCCAACACTATGGTGCATCTTCCTCCATAAATCCAACGCCTCATGTTATCTCATTAGGGCCACCAATTAACACTATAACAACCATACGGCCCAATGAATATAGCCATGATGAGAGACATCATGATCCTTGCATACTCCCAAGATTTCCAACATGCAAGGGTCCCAACCTTCCATTTATTATTTCTAGCCATGCTCAACCATTTAGTTATGGGGGGTATCCTCCATTCTAACAAGCAGGATTGATAAATATTTTTTCTTTTCTTTAATTTTACAATATTTTTCTAATTTTTCATTTTTCAATTTATTATTTTATCCTTTTTTATTTTTATCTTTTTATCTTTTTATAAGTAACCTCATCTTCAAATAAAGCACTCATGTGACTCATTGTTTGAGGTGTTGTTCTATGCTATCAAATCTCATGTGACTAATTACTTGAACAGTGAGCCCACAACATCCACCTACCCATTCCATTAATAAGAGGTTCTACCCTGGGTACAATGATATTACTAATCATTAAAACTTAGAGTAACCTTATGTTTATTATACCCAGAGTGAAGAAGGATGGACTAAGTGGGAATGGCCAAGGTGTGACATCAAGGGGACTTCTATATTCTCTTTGGTGACATCTGTAGGAGTTATCATGTAGCTTGGTTTTACTAAGATCCTTGTAGATCTAGAAAAATGGGAGTAAGAGTAATCAAAAGACACTCAACCAGAAACAAATAATGCTATTCTAGGGGTTCCCATAGGAAAGACATGCATCCATGCTTGAAGGTAGGTGGCTTCTCTAGATTAAGCAATACTTCATAAAAAAAATGAGTGCCACAAAGCAAAATCACTCCTCCCTTGAACAAAATGCCACGTGATCATACACCTTGCTGTCATGGTGCTGTTATGGTTGTCCATCATTAGAAGAAGAAATGCAATGTCAATGATCAGAGAAATGGACTTGGTCCTAATTTTGGAGTGACAGGTTAATGACACATTAATCATGGCTTACACTGAGGATTCATTCTACCCTAGGCCAGTTACCTCATTTCCTACTCTCCACAATCCCTTCTATAATTCATCCCATCTCACTGTTCATGTAATTGGGACTCATGATTTGTGTAGTGTTGAATTTATACCTCATTATGGTGGTATTTAACATGTGTGTGTTTTTTTTTGCATCGGTGTCAATTACATTTAACTATTCCTGTGCCTATGGACATTTTAAGGTGTGGTTACGCAAGGGCATTATAGGGTAGAACCTACTTTATGGAGGACCCACTTATGTGGCTTTTGTAATTTGCACTCATAACACATTATCCTCACATCATTTTATACCCTCTAAGTATTCTATCATACCATTCTTCTTTCCCTTATCATCCTACCCATTCAAACATTCCTATGTACACACACTTGTCCTTTTTCCTCATACTCTTCATGATTTTCATTGCCAGATTTTGCACCACTATCCATTTTATGCATTCTAGCCTGATCATTCTTACCCTGGACCCATTACATTGACTTAAAGTCCTCCATTTATACTATAGAATTTCCAAAATTTACCAATTTTTCCAAGTACCCTATTTTCAATAGGTCGCGATATCGGGTCCCCAATTTTGGGTCAACCATGATATCGGGTCCCCACTATTGGATACACAATATCGTATCCTACAAAACTATATATATGGAGCCTCTCTGTGAACATCACCATCATTTGCAAATATTCACATAGGGGAGTTTTTCAAATTTTCTTCTACGACTTGCGACCTGCACATCTCTTGTTCCAATAGCCATAACTCGCTCGCTAGTGCTCTGATTTTCATTTTGTTCGAACCTACCAGAACCTAGAGTTTTCCACGTAGTTGTGGGGGAGGGGTACACTTTGAATTGCACATAAATTTTTCAAAATTCATCATCAGCCAAAGGACACTATCAAGGGTAATTGATTATGAAAAATTATGAACATGTACCAAAAACAATTTCATCTCCTCACTTATATCAAGAAATTAAATGTAAAGCCACCTAATCAAAGGGGGCCAAATATTAAAAAAATTTGTGGACATTTTCACAAAAAAATTCTTAACTCTAAATCACATAGAATAAGAAATGAATTCATTGAGGCAATAAGTAAGGTATAACTTACCTTTGGTAAGAAACCTTACTAATGACTGGCCTCATGTGATTGCAAATGACCCCAAAGCATGGATAACAAGAAGGACCCTCTTAACATGTGTTCAAGTAACCCAGCACAGATAGAAGATAGGCATCTACCAAACAACATGCAGAGTAGGAGGCATAATCATTCAGTATCCATCAAGAGACTCCTACTATTGTACAATTGGGATAGGCAGAAGGAGGAGCTGTTGTAGTGCCTGAATAGGGACAACACCTCACGTTGTCCCTAGAATGTATGTAAGCCATCCATGAAAGGTCCACGTTGGCTATAGTGATCATGGAATTGAACTTCAGACCTTTCACAGAATTCACTCCTAAGGTCATTAGAGACCAACTTAAAGGGTTCCCATTATGGCCTATCCTCTCTAAAAGTGGTGCCTAGTACTTAGGAGAAATGTACCAATTTTGGCGCAATAAGGAAGAAGGCACCACAATTGACATTAGTGGTATGTCTGTAGATTTTTCCACCAAGGCCATTGTAGAAGTGTTAAACCTTCCAAATTGAGGGCCAAAATTTGCTCACCTACCCACTCACTCTGATGCAGATGCACGTAAGACTTGGTTGAAGAGGAAATATGGTAAAGAAGATAAGAAATATGGAGAGTTGATGCTAGAGGAAAGTATATATTTCAAGATTGGTACTTATCAAATCTTTTCCATAAGACTATTAAATAGGATTTTAACATATGTGGCAAGAGGAAGTGTGATATTCATGGACAATGTTAATGCTAACCTTCCTCATCTATATCTCATGGGGATCTTGAAGCAGTTCAAAGAACCCAAAATAGGGAAGTTCATGTTCCCCTTATTTTGTCTCATCAAGAAGCTATGAAAGCATGCTAAAATTATAGGGAACACTAATGATGTCCCCAGAAGAACCCACAATGCTTCATTTGTTGAACTGCTGAAGCCACTAGCTCCAAGGAATAATGTTGGTGAGATGTTAGAGCTAGAATAAGAATAGACGATGGGACCCCCTGCAACTCAAACTGCAAGACCCAACCAACTCCCAAGCATAAGGCCTAGCCAAAAACAAGCAGTGCCCAACATAAGCCAGTGAGATCAACCACCACCACTGTTGTAGGATTACTAATCACTGATGAGCCACCTCAGGGCCATCGTTGAGATGATCAGTTGGGGAAGTCATGATGATGCTAATCTCTTTAGCATCATTGAATACACCATGCAATCCACTATTTTCTTAGATTGTACATGGGGTGAGGTGTCCATTCAAATAGGAGGAGAGTAGACTCATTGGTTGCAACAGATTGGAAACTCAAGACTAGTAAAGGGGCTAGAGTGGTGGTCATGTAGCACCAGGATGCAGTGGGAGCCACAGAAGTGGTCACAGACCACATCAAAGAATATTTCAATGTCCTTGTTATTCTACTGGTAGATTTCATAGGAACATGAGATGTTCAAACTCTAGCTGGTCCCTCGATGACTCCTACAAAGCATGAGGATGTCCTTGATCAATTACTGCAAATAGGACAAGTAATGATGTCCTTGTTTGACATTCCACAAGATCTCATAGAAGCAAAATTAGACCTCATCTCCACCAAGGAAAAGTTGGTCATGGTAGAGATCAGGGTTGAGCATGTAGAAATAGAGTTGGCAAAACTCTAGGAGAGGCTTGTCATCCTACAAGCTACATAGCGGGACCCATCTTGATTCATTCCCATAGACCAGTTGGACACTTTCAAGATGGAGCAACTCAATAAGCTATTGGTGGACAATAAGAAAGTGGCAGATGAGAAATAGAAGGTTGACTAGGATTCCTCCAAGGCACAAGCACAAACCTACGTGCACACAAAGGCACTTAGAGCCTTACAAGAAGATAATAAATAGCTCATTGTTGACAATCTTCGGTTGACCACTGTGGAGAAATAGAAGAATGTTCTCAAAAAAAACTTCTAATAGTTATAATAATAGTTGGTTAGGGTCAACCAAGACATGAACCATTTAGCTAGAGAGAATAAAACCCTCTCAATGGAGGAGGTACATGCAATCTAATAGAAGATGGCCATTGAAATAAGTGCATGGAAAAACTAGGCCAAGCAACATGAGAAATTAAAGGAGCACTTTAGAGACCAGGTGGAAATGTACAAGTCATCGAGAAAGATATCCATATGGCCAAGGCCCACATCAACACTTTTAGTGCTCAACACACTGATTGTTGGGCCATTTTGGACACATATGCATTTGTCCACTAAGTGGAACTTAAAAGCTAGGACCTACAGATTTAAGACTTCATAGAGTATATGCAATTGGCAAACCTATGATATGCCAATCTAGCCATGTTGATAGTAGGATGTCTGAGAATAGAGCTCAAGAAGTAGGTAGCTGCCACCTACACCAAATATGAAGTAGAATTTGTGGAGCACAAGAAAATGTTACAGAATCTAGAAGTTGCAAATTCTAAACTATAGGTGGTTAAGACTAGCTTCCAAGGCTAGAGAGATGTCACAGTAGACTTGGCTTAATGGCTTACAAATTTTCAAGAGTACAGGGATAATGCTAGAGCCTAAAAGGAGGAACAATGATTATTTGTGGCCTAGTACATCAAAGAAAATAAGATGTTCCCACAACTATCATGCCCATGGGAGGTGCCGACTCTGTCAAACATTGGAGCATTAGCATGGATGGCACAGGATCCCCAAACGAAAGAGGAAAAGCTCCAGGCACTACTTCAAAGTCATCAAATTCCAAAACCTGGAACATAGGATAAGGGGAAGCAACCCATAGAGGAGCCACCACCACCTGGAACCACATGAGCCAAATAAAGTTTACAATTTTGCAATTTTGTAATTTTATAATTTTTTGTTATGTCCTAGTTTTGTTCTATTGAGTTCTCCACTATGACATGAATAAATTCCTAGTTAGTTAATAATCCCATACCTATCAATTATGTAATCGATGGGGCTTGTTCTCATTTTGTTTGACTTGAGAATGAGTTTTCATTCAGTCATGGGGGTATGATGAATTGTGATTCATTGGGCTCTGATATTGGACCCCCAATATTGGATCTACAATATTAGGTATGCAATATTGCAACCTAAGTAATGATATCGGGTACACAATATCGTGACTCCTGTGTGGGCCTATAAATACACATGTAGGCACACACAGGAAAGAAGTTAGTAAGTTAAGATAGGAAAGTTAGATTAGTCTTTTAGTTTTCATTTTTACTTCTTCTCAACCCTTTCTCCCAGTGCATGCCCACAATGTGATGATTGTAACTATACAGCATCCTTTATTCAAGTGTGATGTGCTTGGACACACACATGATTGGAAATAAAGATTGAGATCACTTCATCATTGCAGCATTAACTTAGTTTAATTATTTAATTGTTATTGTTATTTATCATTATTAAACATGGAATGAGTATGACTGAATCATGAGCATCTATGTGTAACTACTTGGTATCCCAATAGTGTACTTGGGCCATGCACTTGGTAATCCTAGTGGTAGTCATGCACGAGGTCCAAGATGTGTATGGATGATTAAGGAGTGAATGCTCATCATACTTAGGCTAGCTTAGATTTTCTCTCCATATCTCCTATTAGTTAGACTCTCTCTCCCCTTTCCTCCTAGCTTAATTAAAGAATATTTTCCATTGTCTCTAGGAGCAACATTAGTTAGGAACACATCATACACCTCACTCTGGACTAAACCATACATGACAAAGAAAATACTAGTCCAGGTGGGAAGACAATGAACTATGATCAACAAGTAACTATCTAGACACCATAACTAGCTCGTCTATGGATTTTGACTAGATCATGTATGAAACGCTCGTATTCATATGGTTGAGTGTAGAGGTACCTCACTATTCATAAGGAGGCCTCTACTTTGGTTCATGAAATCTCAAATAATGTAGATTTCACTCCTCCATCCCAATGCTGATATGAGAATTCAATACAATCAAAGATGTGATTGAAACCTTCTCAAAGCTTGCTACAAAAATGAAATACAATGAGCATAAATTTCCTAAAAATTGGCCAATGTATACGCCAATATGTGAACATTCAAAATTCTTTACTTTGCTTGAAATAGCTTCAAAACAGCCAATTTCTACACCAAATCTTTAGCACTGCAAAAGGAGACTTCCAACTTCAAAAACTTGATAAAAATTCTTTTAAAATCTAGCATGTAGCTCTCATAAATTGGAAAATAAGTCTAATAAATTAGACCAACATCGATGCCAACATAGAAAACCTTTTTCATTAAAAAAGCAAGTCAAAACAAACTCAATCACCACCATAGTAGGTCCCGCATGCCGAATGTCCCACTCAAAGTGGTCATAAGCTACCCTAGTGGGTTAAACAAGCCAAGAATCTAGTCCAAACTATCTACACATTGAGAAAAATCCTATACACATTTGGAATATAAGTTTTTATCTTTTTAAAATATTTTTGACACAAAAACCCATTTTTCTAGCAATTTACTACTACTTTTCAAAAGTTTTTTCTAATGTTAGAAATTTTTTGGTAGCTATGTATTATTTAAATATTTTAAAACCTATTTTCTCATTTTTGTATTATGTTGGCAGTTTACAAATTTTTTCTCTAGATTTTTGCTAATTTTAACAATTTACAACCTATTTTCCTTAACTTTTGGCCAATCTTGATAATTAGCAACATGTTTTCTTCAAGTTTTCACCTATTTTAGAATTTATAACTTATTTTAATTGAATTTTTATTATGAAAATACAAAATAAAAATAAATATTATTATTTATATTATTTCAAACCAACTCAACCTTATTTGACCAAGATTAACCTAGTCAACATCATTGGACCTCATTTGGTATCATTTGATATCATTTCTTGATATCATTTGGTATCATTTGATAACATTTTGCATCATGTTTAGCATTGTTCAACCCTATTTGGCCCTACTTAATATTATTTTGCATCATTTTTGCATCATTTAGTATCATTTTCCGTCCTTTGATATCATTTGATGTTATTTTTCATAGTTTTGACTTCATTTGTCCTTGTTGGAAACCATTCAACATCATTTTGCATAGTTTTGACATCATTTTTAATCAGTTGACGTCATTTTTTCATCATTAAAAATTCTATTTGATGTCATTTGATATCATTTTGTACCATTTTGATCCCATTTAGTGTCAATTTTCATTATTTTGGTATCATTTGGTCTCATTTTCATACATTGTGATCACATTTCACCATGTTTCACCTTTTTTTAGCATAACTGAATATCATTTGGTATTATTTTCTATCATTTATAACATTACTTGTCCTTGTTATATCTTGTTTTACTATGTTTGGACATTATGGTGTTCTAATACTATATTACTTTGCATTGTTTTAGCATTGTTTAGAAAATTATGTCACACAAATGCCACTTGATATGCTTCTAGTTGATGTATAGGACTAGAACATGGACACATGGGTGCAATTTAGGCTACTTCTAAACCTAGTTGGATCCTATGGCATTTTTGTTGATCCATTAATCTTGATTACCTAAATATTGAGCCTGGGAGCCTATTTGACCATGTAGCCTCAATAGAAAAGTTCCTCAAATGGCTTGAGTAGATAGTTAAAATCCTTGACCTCAAGGCTGGTGACATTACTAACTCTCTAGCTAAAGTTCCCATTACAACACATAATGATGAGAAGAAAATGCCAAAACTAAGTTTCTCACTTAGATCATATCAGGCTTAAGACATCATCAAGGTCCTTTAGAATAATCTTGAAGCCTTCACTTAGTCATATGAAGACATTCTAGGACTCAACCCACACCTAGTGTAACATACATCATACTCAATTCTAGTATCAAACTTGTTAAGCAAAAAGTCTATAAAGTTAGATCATATTTGGCCTTGGTATTTTGTGATGAGATCAATAATCTTTACTAAGTTGTTTTTATCTAATCTATCAATTATGCTAATTAGGTGCCTAACATAGTGGTAATTTCCAAGGAAAGTGGGAGCATTGATATCTATATTGATTTCCAATATCTTAATAAGGCAATCATTAAAGATAGTTTTCCATTATCTAGTATTAATAATATCATTGATACTATAGATGGTCATGCCTTACTATCCTTCATTGATGGGTTCTCAAGATTTAAATAGGTTAGGATCAACCTAGAGAATCAGTTATACATGATCCCTTGAGAAACCTTTTTTTATACCATGATTCCATTTAGTCTAAAGAACGTAGGTGCAATCTATCAATTATTCATAACCTACATATTTAGCAACTACATGTCAGGGTTACTTAATGATTATGTTGATGACATAGTAGTCAAGTCCAAGACATCCAATGACCATGTACATGACCTTGACTTAGTACTCCAGTAGTATCTCAAATATGAACTTAGACTCAATCCTAAGAAGTATGCCTTTGACATTAAAACTAGTAAGATGCTTGGTTCTGTAGTATTAGAGATAGGGATACATGTTGATCCTAATAAGGTTAAAGACATAACCAACTTAATAGCATCAACTAACCTTAAGGAGCCATGGAAATTATAAGGTAGATCACAATATTTTTGTAGGTTTATCTCAAGACTTATAGATAAGCTAAAATCCATGCAATAATTACTTAAAAAGTAATTTCACTATGAGTGAACTAACCAATTCCAAGAGGCATTTGCCAATATTAATCAAGAGTTGGCTTAACTACCCACACTGTATCCACCACATAAGGATAAACTATTTTATATCTCTCTTGAAATCTCTAACACATCCATAGTATTTCTACTTTGTTAAAAATAAGATGATGGAGTAGAGCTACCCATTTACTACTTGAGCTAATGCATTAATAGCTTACAAGAGCTGATACACAAAGGTTGAGAAGTATTGCCTAGCCCTAGTCTTCTCTTTGAAGAAGTGGAGACACTACCTCTTGAAGAGCCAAGTTAACATCATATGTAAAGACAACATACTATGAGTCATTATAACCAATATATACAAAAATATTCATATAGCTTAGTGGAAGGCCATAATGGTTGCGTCTGACCTACATTACATCTCCCAAGCCTCAACAAAGGGTTAAGCTATAGTCGCACAACATATGGCTTCCCTAGTTAAGGATAACGTAGCTATAGACCCTAAGTTCCTTGATGAACATGGTAACATTATTAATGAGGTATGCAAAGGTTACAAGGCTATCATGCATTTTGATGGAGCTTCAACTACCCATGGGGCTAGTTCTAACATAATCATAACATCACCCCCTATTATGATCCAACATTTCACTTATCATTTTCAATTTCCATGTACTAAGTAGAATACAAAGGATTAATCAAAGGAATGATATTAGTTCATAATCAAGGAATCATATTTTTGATGATAAAAGGTTATTTTCAACTTGTTTCTAACAAAGTAACTTAGGGCTATGCATGCAAAGCCAAACACTTACAACCTCATAGTGATCTACCCAAGAAACTCATGTTATAGTTTATAGATGTTGGCATTCAACACATACCCGAAACTGAGAATACCTCAATTGATGTCATCACAACTTTAGCCTTTAGTGTGATGCCAAATGTGTTTAGTAAGTTACCTTCACTAATAGAGAACTATGCCCTTCCCATCACACAAAACACTAAAGGCACCTCTATAGCCACTATTGACAATGTTCCTTAACAGGAATGATATGATGATATCAAGCATTACCTAATGCATGGCAAATATCCATAAAACCTAACTACCTCTCAAAAGGATTTTTTATGTAAAAGATTAAAACAATATTTCATCGTGACTAATAACACATTATTTCGAAGGTCCTAGGATGGCACATTGTTAGTATGCTTAAGTAAGACCAAAGCTTGCATAGTCCTTGAGCAAGTTCATAAGGGCATATGTGGAGGACATATAGGACCTAGAGCCATAGTCACAAAGATTAGATACTTAGGATACTATTGGCCCTATATGAAGAATGGATGCCTACAAAAGATTAAAACTTGTAATACCTTTCAATGTTACAATAACTTAATACACATACCACCAACTAAGTCATACACTACTCAAATCATGTGGCCATTCAATGATGGGAATTCAACATTATTGGACTTATAACACTACCCATGGCACATAGAAGAGACACGAAGGTTTAGGTCCTCCTTCTAGTGCCAAAAATTGTAGCAACTGAAAACTTTGGTGGTTGGAACATTGAGAGGTTGTCAAGTGCATAGCCTAACCATGAGTCCGTGGGAGGGTTGTACTAGAGAAGATGGAAATAGGGCATCCTGAATGGTCTAGTCAATCAATCAGGGACTTACATGGTGTCAAATAACCATTTGCGAATAATGATTTTAGAGTTGGAATAAGCAGAAATGCAATATGCATAACAATGGGAGAGTATTAACGTGCATGCATTATAGCAATAGAAATAAATAGGTGTGCTAACAGTTTAAAATATGTGCTATAGAAAAATAAAATGATAGCGTAAGTGAGGAAATGCATCACCCCAAGATTGGGGGATGTGACTTTCAATCAAATAATGTGTACAACTAGCACACAATGTTAGATAGGCACAACTAGGTAGCAAGGTAACATGGTCACAGTTCTTGGTAACAGAAAGGAGCTAAATCTTGTTGGGCTAGTAGTCGCTACGCTATGAGGGTGTGAGGTGCAGGTTTCATGTTCAAGTGCAAGAGTGAGGCAAATATTAGGAATGTTCTTAAGATTGAGATTTTTTGCTCATCAACCTTTTGCTTGCCAATCACCTACTAAAGCCAACTACAGAAGCCAACCCTTAAAATGTTGATTACTAGGATATTTATAGAGTCAAGGTTGGGGGGAAAGACGTGGTTTGAAGACCATGTGTCTTGGGTCACCACATGGCATGAACATGGATGTCTCACACTAATGTGCTATGCTCAAAGTGTGGTTCTATGCTCAATAGGACAAGAAGAAGGACTGAAAATCTCCCAAACTATGGTGATATTGCCCAAACCACATGTGCCAAAGTCTAAAAAAATGCCATGTTTTTTACAAAATTGCCCAAAAAAATGCAACTTGGTGTCTTATGCTCTAAGACTACATCTTCCCTCCTCTTCCAAGTCAGGTCAAGCATAGGGACAACTTTGGGGATCAACAGGGGGTGCAAAAGTAAAGCAAACTACTGATCTTGGTCATTAGAGAGATGCCAGAGCTAAAATGAAGGTTGATGCTGAATTCTAAGGGATTTTGGAGGCATTCAGAAGCCTTTTCCAAGTCTTATGCTATCTACATTTCCTAGCTTAACAAAGCATAGCATGAACACTTAGAAAAATTTTGCAATTTTTGGCCTACTATGTTGTCTATGCTACACAACGTAGTAAAGCATAGCACTCATTTTCCAATGAATTTTGTTACAAAAATTTAAAATATCACTTTGAGATTCAGTAAGGCAAGCAACTTTAGCAATTAGCAACTACACTTTTCATGTCAAAAGAGCTTGACACCTCCTCATTTCATAGTTGAGAAATTTTTTACCTTGGCAACTCTACTACATTGTCTACGCTATATAGCATAGCATAGTGTAACATCTAATTTTGAATGAATTCTGATCAAACTTGCAATGCTTTACCATGGGACTTTGATCATGCTCTAGGGATGAAGTAGGAAAGGCTGCCTTAGAGGTCAAAGAATTGCCAAATGCACCTTCTATGTCTGGTCCAAAACTAAGGAAAATTTTAGTCCTACATGGCCTGCTACATTGTCTATGCTATGCAGTGTAGCAGAGTGTAGAAGGTCCAAAGTTAGAAAATTTCCTGAACTTTTTTATCTATCTTGAACATTTTTAACAACTCCTAGCCTTATACTTGGGTAGACTAGAAACCAGGAAATGTGTCAAGCTAGGCAAGGTAGAGAGTGTAGCAAGCTTGATGGCCCATAAGATAGAAAATTTACTAAACTTTTCAGTCCATTTTCACTGGCCTTGGAAATGGGTGCTACGCTGACTATGCCGAGAAGCATAGCAGGAAAACTAGAAAAAACTTTACAAATGTCAGGACTTTGAGGGTGCCATGTTACCCACATGGCATAGCATGGCACCACATTTAGAGAAAATTTTCCCAAGTTTCAATGCTCAAACAAATTTGATGCTGAGTCAAAAGAGCCCGAAATTAGTGGTGTTTCAATACTCATATTAGCAACCAAATCCTTATGGATACTATGTTCAATGTCCAATATCTTCAACAAATGCAATAGTTCAAATTTCTCAGTACTATCCATTGGAATACTATAGACCAACACCTCCAAGGATGGATTCTAATCCATGTGTGCATCAACAAGAAGCTAGTTTGTTGTGTCAACCTTCTAACCTTCTACTACCTATATCACCACCTACAATGCATGGAGAATTATCATCACAACCCTAGGAGAGAAGTGTTATAAGGGTAGTGAATATACAAAGGGAGGGTCATACCAGCAATACTAAATGAAAACCAAGGAAGCATCCTTTCTTTAGAACATGTCTAGAAAAGGCTCATATAATTAGGACTTCATTAAGACAAGTTTTTCCTAAGATATATCCTCCCACCAACACCATGCTTCCACAAAAACTAAATCAGGAACTTAAAACTATCAAGCTAACATATATAGTATTAGATTGGATTAATGTAGGGATAATTCCTAGGAAAAGAATATATCTAGGAGTTCCTTTGATTTATTTACAAGTAGTTGAAAATTCATCATGCAAGGCTCTACTAGACTCAAGTTCTAGAGTAAATTTAATATCTCAAGAAATATACAAGACATGGGTGGTTAGAGTTAGCAAATTGCAATGACCACCATTAGTGGGTGGTCTTAACCAGCAAATTTTCTAGTGATTAATGTGAAGAATGATAATAAGAGATTTCCTATCATGATGGGAAGAGCATGGCTTAGCATAATAGATGCTAAGTCAAGAATGAGAGATTAATCTATGGAAATCTCCAAAGAAGAAATGAAAGGAGCCATACATACACAAAACTTTTCATGCATTACTGATGATAAAGAAGGATGCAGTTATGGACCAAAACTTCATAATGTAAAGACAATCCTTACACTAGCCCACAAAAAATATAAGAAACAAGTGTATGTACAAGAAGGAACAAGGTCCATTAAACTAAAAGACATCCATGGATCAAAAACTGAGAATCTAAAACTATCCAAAACATGCATAGAACCATCTAACTCTCTTATTAACTCCTATCCTAAGAAAATGATCCCAATTGAGAACTCACAAATGAAAATATTAAACCATAATCATTAATTAGCAAATAGAGGAAATAAGGACTTAGAATTTGAATTTAGAAATCAACAGAAAGAATAGTTGGACCTACTGAAATCAAAAGATCATCTAGTCCAATAAGACATATGTTCTCAGAAGATCAAAATTTTATTATCATCAAGATTACATGGTAAAACACCATAAATTTCAAGACTCTCATGATTCAGCAATCCCAGAATTTGGGCAAGGATCCCTACAAGCATGATGGACCTGCAAACAATGTGGCACCCTGGAAGTCCTAATGCCTGCAAAGTCACTTCCGAGCTTGCTTGCAACCCTCTATAGAATAGTTAATGCATCACTTATCCATGAGGCCAATTTGCATGAAAAAGGTGCTAGGGGTAGATCATACAGTTTAGCAAATTTTCTATCACTTAGGCTGATAGGCTTGCTACATCCTCTAGCTTTGCTAGCTTGATGCTTGACCCAGCTGACAGTCTACCCATGGACCATGCTAAGAGATGTCAAAGGTGTTCAGGACGCACTAAATAGTTCAACAAGTTTTCTAACCATAGGAACCTACTATGCTACACTACGCTACACATCGTAACAATCCTTGAGAAGATTGATCAAGTACCAAAGATGTAGATTGACAATGAATCAGCCCTCTAGGGTACCTACCCCACTTCATCCTTAAAGCATGAGCAACATGATGTAGCAAAATGTGGCAAGTTTTTTCAGAATCACCTAGATTTGAGTGCTACATTATGCTACACTATGCAGCGTAGCACAACATAGCAAAAAATTACTATGACGATACTTCTACTCAGATTGCTCTAACGGAGTTGGCATATTTTCCCATGCCTCAACCATCAAACACGCTTGTTCTGTTGCCATGCTAAGACATGACTAATATTCTATAGAAAAATGATTATGAAGTAAGTTAGAATTCAAGACAAACAAGGTGCTACGTTGTGCTATGCCAAGTAGCATAGCAGGGACAGAATGCATGAAGGTCCTTTACCAAGTGGTTCCAACAAAAGAATTGCACTTGGCCATACTTTGACCCCCAAGACTACCTATCCCACTTTGCCTCTGGGTTTCAAGCAAAGTTTCTTGACAAAGCATCATAGATCAAAATAGGAATTCATGTCACATTGGCTACTACGATGTGTTATGCTACATAGCGTAGCATAGCGTAGTAAGGACACAAAGCACAACAGCGTCCCAAGGATGAACTCTGCAGGTCCCATGACCTTTCAACATGGAAGGCAAGGTTGTCAATTGTAGAAGTTGCTTTCCTAGCTAGCCCTTAGACATGTATTCTCAACTTTTAGGCAAGGTCTCTCTCAAGACTAGCGGCTACACTATGTAGCGTAGCACAGTGTAGCATCTGGGTGTTTACACTACACCAATACATTGGGTAGTGTAAGTATCATAACAATCATGTGGAAGTATCATGATATCTTTGGTTAGCCCTAGAACTTTTTGACAATGGTCACTTCCAACTCGACATCTCTTCAACAGATAGGATTAGCAAGTTTGATTTATTTTACATCCCCCTGTTGATTTCCAAAGTTGTCCCTATGCTTGACCCTGCTTGCAAGAGTAGGAAAGATGTAGTCCTAGAGCACAAGCTCCACTTTGCATTTATTGTTGACATTCTTTGTAACAAACATGGCAGTTCCCTAGATTTTGGCACATGCAGATTGAATAGTATGGTCACAACATAGCAGGTTTTACATTCAACATTACATTTGCAACGTAGTACTACACAGTAGTTTGGCACATTCACGTTTGCACCATGTGGGACCTAGGACATGTGGCATCCGAACCACATCTCTCTCCCACTTCTGGCTCTATAAATACCCCAGTAAACAATGTTCAAAGGGTTGGCTTTTGGCATTGTTGGCTTTTGCAATCACCTTTCTAGTAGTTGGCTTTTTGGTTGGCTTCTTGCATTTTTTGGCTTTTGGACTTGGCTTTCCTATGATTGGCATTTTGGCATTTTGGCTTTTTAGCGATTGGCTTTAGTAAAGAGACTGGCAAGCGGAAGGTTAACAAGCAGCAAACCCTAGTAGTAGCACCTTTTGATCTCTTCTAGCCTAGCAAGCACTAGCTCATCAATCCCTATTAGCAGGCTACTATCAGTGGTCCAAGACCTATGACCATACTTCTCTTTTGTAAGTTGTGCCTATCCATGCTGCACATCAATTATACACCTTCCAGCCAAACAAAGATCAAATCCCCCGATCTTGGGGTGGTGCACTCTCTCACTTAAGCCTATTTCATTTTTTTTTCTAGAACCATATTTTGCATCATTGCTTATCAGTTTACGTTTATCACTTAAGTTATACATAATATCTTTAAAACAATTGTTTATGAAAGGTTATTGTACACCGATTAAGTCCTTGTCTGATCGACCAGACCATTTAGGGCAACCCACTTCTATTTACTCCAGCATGGCCCTTATGCAGATCTGGGATTAGGTTATACACCCAATAACCTCTTGATGTTCTAGCCACCAACATTTTCAGTCACTATAATTTTTGGTGCTAGAAGGAGAGCTTCTTTATGCCCTTTCTGCACATCATAGGTAATCCTTCATGTTGTCTATACCCCACTACCTACTAGCATAGACGTGACACCCTTGTGGTTGTCTATGCACTAGGTGGTGCAAACTAGTTACAATGATAATTCCTCTAGAACCCTGCAAGACCAAAGCCTCCAACTGACTACTATACCATGCTGCCTACCAACTATGCTACGCTTCTGGTGTCCCATATGGTGTAGCAACCCCATTGATGTGATACGCTAATCCTTCACTCAGTTTTCATAGCACCCATCTACAGTGTTACGCTACTTATTACGTAACACCCCTCTACTATGTTACACTACCCTTCATGGTATGCTACCCATTGTGTTACACTGCTTGCATCCACTGTAGTGTAGCAATCTTGCTCAGCATAGCAGGCATAATAGTGAAAGAAACTAGTTTTGACACTTTCTAGCATACCTAGTTTTAGCCTCCTCTCCTACAACTCACAACTACAACTGCTCAACATAACAACGCATTGCTTACAACTCCTCCTTACACATACCCTTCCTATTTCCACCAATTTCATAACCAAAAATGATTCCCGCCACCACTATCATTTCCACCTTGAACTTGGAGATGCCCTACTCCATCCAACACATAGCAGGTTCTAAGAAACCGTCCAACCCAGTGTTGATGCCATGATAGTCCCTCAGATAGTGGTAAAGATCATCCAAACTCTTGCCACAAGACGAGGAGTGGTACAACTTTCTATGCATGAACATGTAGGCTAATCTACCCTTAGAACATCATGAATTCAAAGAGAAATGTAACTTCGAGTTCATTTATCAGAATGGGAGGGAGTTCATTCCTACTCCCAATATCACCATCCCCTTGACCGAGATGTATCAATGGATGCTAAATCAACTTGTCTAAGTAAGTAGGGTAAGAGAATGGGACACTGCGTCCCACTATGAAGAAACCTTCCAAGATGGCCAAGAGGATTTGGACTCCCACTCAAAAGGTGATGGACCAATCTACACCACCAGTGTCCCCTCTACCTCCATTTACCACTTGCATCAATCATAGTTTTCCATTCCCTTTCCTATCAACATGACAATCTCGCAACCCCAACCCTCCACAACAATGGGTAATCACCCAATATTTTCAACATACCAACATATAGGCCCTTCAACTTCTTTCCCAACCACCCTTCCTTCTCAGTCCACCCTAGTATCGCACCTAACATCGGTGATGTCTACGCTACTATATGTGCACACTTTGCCTACATCACAAGTTCATGTAGGTTCTACTTTAGTCCCCTCATCAACACCCATCCCACCATCAGAAGTGGTCCTTACCTCAACTACGTGGTGAATAGCAACCATTGCTTTTCCTACCACCCAATCATCTCAAATGTCACACTACATGCAACCCCAAGTGTACTAGGTTCCACATGTAGTGAAAAAAAATGTGGGATTGTGGGCTACTCCACCAACTAGGCAAGTGACCAATCCTACGGTGCCACCTACAGTGGCTTCCCCAACAGTGCCACCCACTGGCTGGTGGACTGCCCACGCAACACCACTTGGTAGAGTGGCCCCAATAGTGCCCCTCATGGGATAGGCTACTACCCCTACAACACCAACAGCAATGGCCGCTCTTGCAACCACATAACCCCCCACAACATCCCCGGGTCTAGATCAAGCTCTCCAACCATCCAAACCCTCACTAAAGAAATCAAACGCCTTAAAGCTGCTGATTTTGAAACTATCCAAGTCATGGACTTTTACCATGATGACCCGATCAGTCCAACTATCCCTATGCTCACATTACCCCCTAGGGTGCCACTCCCCCAATTTACAAAATACAATGGGAAGGGTGATCCAAATGCACATTTCGTAACCTTCATATCCAAATCCTTGTTGTTGCAACCATGGCCTCACATCATCATCTATGTCTTTGCCATGTCCTTGATAGGTAAATCCTTGGATTGGTACTGTGCACTTCCATGTGCCTCCATCTCCACCTTGGAGGAGCTACTAAGTCAATTTGTGACCAGCTTCAAGTACAACTTGAAACCGAAGGTCACACTAGACCAGCTCATGAGCATTAAGCAAGACCCACTAGAATCTATGTAGAGATTTAGACAATGGTGGAGTGCAACCTTAAATTAAATACGCGATGCAATTGCCAAAGCTCATTTTTTGCTCATCTTTAAGGGTGCAATTAATGACTTCATTAAGTCTAAACTCTACTACCTATTCGTACCTTCCCTTAGCCAAGCTTTCACTTAAACTAAGAGCATCCAAGACATGGTGGAGGCTAGTAGGGACCCAACCTACATGGCCTACAAGAATGCACACATTAATAAAGACAAAGATAGGGGCAAGGTCGTAGCAACAATAGTGGCTATCGTGGCCAAAGAAACCAATCCCAACAATAGCAACAACAAAAAGGCTATCACAACACCTAATGCTCTTGCTAATGCCACACCTGGCTCCAGCAACACTGGTTAGCCCTTGGCCTCAATGCCTATGGTTCCAACCTAGCCAAGGCCAAACTTTGAGTGCAAGGACCACTCAAAGTATACCCCATTACCAATTAAGCCTTCAAAACTCTTAAAGCAACTATTGGGAGCTAGGTGTATACAACACAAAAAAATGTCAGAGGGGGCTATTAAACACCATCAAAGGTACTACAAAGTTCTTAGGAATCCCTCTTTGGAAATTCCCAATGAACCACCAGTGCCTAAAAATTTTAGGTTAGAGTGCTTTTGTGACTATCACCAATTGTGTGGTCATAGTACAGATTACTTCCTAGCATTGAAAGATGACATTCAATGCATGATCAGTTAGGGCAAGCTAGTTCTAGACAAGAATAGTCCCATTTGACTTGAAAACCAGTCAATGGGAGTTTACAAAGATCCTCTGAATGTAAACAATGCATGTTACACAATTAATACTATTGACATTGACAATAACCCTAAGCCACCACACAAACCATTTGTGGTTCACGTACCTCCCCGCAACACAAAAACGCCAATAACTACTGTGTCACAAGCCTCCATTGTCATTAGGGCTCCTCACCAAACACCTCATGCATCCTTTATGCTAAAAGCTAGCCCCCCCCCTCCCACCACTGTAACAACGTAGGCATCGTTTGTCATCAAGGTGCCAATGCATGCAACTTCCCTGCCAAATCAAAATTGAGTAATGAAGGCTACACCCTAGCCTTCTCATCCAAAGTAGTGTGAAAAGTGCCTAGTAGATAAGCTAGCTAGGGAATGTACTATGTTATGTCCTCCTAAGCCTATCCCCTTGTCAACAGTGCCTATGGCCTCTCCCTCATTAGCAACCAATAGCAAAGCACAGGCATAACCATCAACCTCCAGACCAGGAAAGCCTGGTGTTCAACCTAAAGCTACCATTCCTCATGAAATTTTCCTCAAGATGGTGGGAAAGATTTTCTGAATGACCTTGCACAAGTTAAATAATACCTAAAGCAAAAAAATAATACATTGAGCCTATACAAATTTATAATGACCTCTGCAACGCACCGTGAGGCAATGGTTTGCATGTTGCCATCTATCCCTGTTAGCAAAAACCAATCAGCTGAAGAAAAAGTCATTCATGTTGTCATGCTTGCCCTCATGGCCAAAGAACCACGGCCTTCCCAATTAACATTTCACAATAAAGCTATCAAAGATGACCCTGAAAAGGGTCAAGTGACAACTACCCCTATGTTCATCATCATTTGGGTGGGCCAATATAAGATTTGCAGGGTACATGTTGATAATGGGGTTGCCACCAATGTAATCCCATTTCCCATCATGGAAAAATTGGGCTTGGTAGATCAAATCAAGCCCATGGAAACTTCATGCCATAAGTCCTTCAATGGGGCATGTGTGGTGGTCAAGGGGATCATGCATATCAATTTTGTGGCTGAGGACCAATTTCCTACAAGCGTAGTGTTCATTGTGGTCAAGGAGATGCTTGGGTCCAACTTGATCTTGGGGAGATCATGGTTGGCCCAACTAAGGGTTGTTTCCTTGCCTATACATTGGGAAATCCACTTACCCTACGTTGGCAGAGAAGTGGTGATTTACAGTGATGAAGTGGCTCCCCAGGCCATTAACAATGTGGACATGGAGTAGGGTTCAGAGATAGAAATCTCTAAAAATGAAGCCCCCATTCAAATTGAAATGCTTGAATAGGCCAAAACCATTAGCCCAAGTGAAGAATCAATGTGGTCTGAGTTGCCATTCCAAATGGTAAATGATAACATAGATGAATACCATTGCAAGGGCTCTCAACCATATGCCTCACCTAACCCACATCAGGTTAGAAAGAAATTACACAATTGAAACTTATTTTTACATCACTTCAGCAAATTTTTATAGTTCTAATTACATCACTTACATTTCACATTAAATTTCTTGTTTTCATCATTTACATTTTGCATTTTAGTTTGTTGTTTGCATCATTTGCATTTTACATTAAGTTTGTTGTTCATATCATTTATATTTTTTACATTAAGCTTACTATTTGCACGATTTACATTTCACGTTAAGTTTGCTGATTATGTTACCTTTGTTGTTAGACACCACATTGCATGGCCTAAAACAGCCTAAAACTAGCAATGGCCCAAAACGGCCTAAAACTAGCAACAGCCTAGAATGGCCTTCAACTACCATCACAGTTTGCTAAGGCCTAAAACTAGCAATTTTACTTTCCTAAAATAAATAAAACAAAAATAAAAAAAATCATTATGGAGCAATAGCTCAAAATGGCCTTAAATTATTTCCATAGCCCAAAATGGCCTTAAACCATAACAAGGGGGCCCATAAGGGGCCCAAACACATTAATTAAAAATTGATTAGTCAAAAAAAAAATAATATCTTATGTCACATTATGTTCTTCATTAAATTTCAGTCCATACAATAATTTTTACAAAAATTAAATCCAAAAACAAAAATAAAATCTTCCGCCCCCACACTATAAGTCTTTGTCAGCATCCACATTTCTTGCGCCACTGGGTCCTACACCTCCATTTGGACCTTGCACAAAATAAAATGAAATAATGAATCAAACAACAACAAGGCTCTCATAAAATAAATTGTGACACAATAAATAATGACTAACTTGAGATGGCCCTGCGTCCATTTTGGAGGGTATCTTATCCATGCCAGCTGCTACACGTTGTAGGATCTCCTCCTCGGTGAGGTTGGCCCAATTTTCCTTCCCTACATCAATGCTTGTCACAATTTTCCCTTTCTCCATAGCTATCCATATAGGCGATCCCATAGAAAAGGTGGCAGTGGTGGTCTTCCCGAAAGGTAAGGTCATTTCTCTTTTAGGAGACTCTCTGACCACCACCTGTTGTGTGAACTTTTCATAGGCCTTAGTAGTGCCAATTGCTTCAAGGAACAGCTTATGGGTATGCAACCTTATAGAAGCATCCCAATATTGTTTATGATAGGTAGCATGTTTCATTTTGTACATGTGCTTATGCTTCTTTTGTGCCTACCCCCATTCGTACACCTTTGCACTATAATCCTTCCAATCTTTATTCTTTTGGGCCAATAATTCCATCTGCATGCATTGTTCAATAATCTCACGACTGGCCTCATTCTTACACCATATGGTTGTCCATTATCTTTCATAGTCAATTACAGCCATACACCAACTACTGTTGTGAGTGTCATAGGCTAATAGAAATTCATTTCTAGACCAAAGATCCTCCAACTCAATAGCTTGGCTAGCCTTCTCTTTCTCAAGTTTTTGCACCCTCTTCTAGAGGCCCTCATTGACATGCCTACACTACCACAATGAATGTGCTAAGTAGAGTGAAAATTTTCTCATTTTCATGTATACATCACGAGGAACCTTGGTCACCTCTGGTGGGAGTACAGGCACTGCGTCAACCTCAACTGCTTGTTGGGGGTCCCACTTGAGATGAGAAGCTGTCAATCGCACGTGGGAAAGCATTAGTCATAGTACCATAGCAAAAAATTGCAACAACTTAGAGAGCTTAACAAAGTAATTTCAAAATACCTATTTTAGGATCAATCTACCTTAGGCGATCAATCATGTCATTGATCACCCCCTCCATAAAGGTGAATTTATCGAGGGTCTTGGTCCATGGTTGGAGACGGATTGAGGAAGAAGAGTTGGAGGCCTTAATAGTGGTGTCCACTACACAATAAAACATGTTAGAAATGATGGAGAGGAAAACAATGAAACTAAAAAATAACATAAACAATAGTGCAAAGCTCCTACCCAGCAAACCCTTAAGGTGATAGCAAGGGGATCGCCCATCGACACACTATCAAGCAAACGATCAAACTTACCAGCATCAAATTGTATCCCTTCCCCTTCTAGTTGACTCAAAAGTGTGGCAACATCCTCAACAATCATATGTCCCTCAAGTACTAGGACACACTCTGAAAAGGTTCATTGGTAGTAGGGGCCTCTTCCTCTATGGCAAGGGCCTCTTCTTCCACAACTGGGGCCTCTTCTTCCTCTATAGCAGGGTTCCCTACTTTAGGGGCCAAAACCTCTTCTTCTTCTTCTATTAAACACGTCTAATATGATCAAGCTAGTGTAACACAAAATGGGAGGGATACCTAGTGAAATAATCAAGCATACTTACGAACTATGGGCTATACTTTGCAAACTTTGATTCACAACTTTCTCCTCGTCTCATCATTAGTACAGGGAGGTTCTTCTGCAGGATGAGACTTTTTGTGTTGTAGCCTAGTTTTCACAATTTCTACAATGAGATGTGCCCCCCTTAACACATTACCTGTGTTAATGGGAGGTGCCTCTCCAATGTTTTCTGAGGCACGAAAGGTACACCCCACCTAATCCCTCATTATTATCGAAAGTGATTCCTCCATAGCTTCCGGGGGGTCTTGGGATCGGGTGGTGTGGAACACTTGGCAAATCCATAGCTTGGATATCTAGGTGTGATCCTGTTGCACCCAAGCACCATTCTCGTGGACCACCAAGAATTTCACAAAGCATTGCAAGTAGGCTACAAAGAAGGCATAGTGTACATTGAAACGAGCGTCAAGCTTCTCACGAACCTTGACCATTTTAACTCTTAAGCCTTCGAAAATATACTTGACCTAATTATAATAGGTTCCTTCTTCCATGATGTCCCTCATGATCCAAGCCTACTCTAATCCAAGGATTTTCCCTTGGAAGAGTAGCTCAGGGAAGGCATGGGCCCAAAAGATAGGATAAACTGTTTGGGCCCCCGCTAGCTTGACCTTATGGATATAAATCCCCTTTTGGTTCTTGCTTGTCCTTAGCCATTTCTCTATGTCCCCTTGATGGTTGACATCCTTGCTAGTCTTTTCCCTTATAGGTAGGCCATCAAAGGGAACACCAAAAGATCTACAAAAAGTTTTTCATTAATCTCAAACACCACCTGAACATTATGAACCCGTGTGCAAAAGCAGTCAACCTTTTTAGAAAAGGAATCAACTAGGAAGAGTATTTCAGCAACTAGGATGCCTGAATTTACTACTAGGAATAAATCCATGAGTCTAGCCTCCTAAACATTGTGAACTAGGGTGGTTGGGACCCCATTGCAAAGCCAACACTGAGTCTCATCCACCTCCTTGTACTTAAAGAAGAGGTTGGTTTCATCACGCCCAGAGGTGATCACTGTAACCTCTTGGGATTCACTTGCTACTGCAATAACCAACAACATAAATTAGCAAAAGAAAAAGCCAAATCATACTTGAACACACAAAAAAACCAATGCCTTATTCAACACACCTGGTCTAAATGGTGTAGGAAATGTTGGAATTTCCACCAGAATGTCTTCTATGGTAAGAGCTCAACAGGATGCCCAATTGCTATCCAACTAGCCAAGTTCTTTACATTTCACATAGAACCTAACATATTTAGTTGGATAGATTTTGAAATCAAGCCCAAGTTGTTCTATGATGCTAGCACGTACGTTCCCGATAGAAGAGAACTCTTGCAAAGCTGTTTGGGCCAACACCAATGTATCCTTGTTGCTGTGAAGACCATCCTTGTCAATATAAAACCTCGTAACATGAAAAGCACAATAAGAATTTTTGACTAGCACAAGATAAATGATACAACACAATTAAAACATCTTCATAGGACTCACCTGCCAGCACAATAAATGGTCCTAGGTGGGTTTTGGAAGTAGGTGCCTATGTGATAGGCAATGAATAATGTGTTGTATGGGTAATAGCATTTAAATTTGGGCATGTTCCAAATCCAACTCAAGCGTCTTAAGCCTCCTGGATGCTGGTTTAAGCCTTTTTCCCCTTCGCCTTCAATCGACCCATTAGCCATGAACTTCAAAATGCCCTGGTTTTCCTCCAGCAATAGCATTTCAGTTAGTACAATGGTTGTTTTAGCTAATAACTGTAACAACACGATCATACTAAAATGGTGAAGGAGAAACTCTAAGAAGTCTCATGCATCCTCTCA
>MNCI01006688.1:173785-191699 GCA_015680685.1 Gnetum montanum | reverse complement strand
TGAAGTAGTTGGCCCCCTTGGTGAGTTGGCGGGCACGCGCAAAACAAAAAGCCATTTTGGCGATCACTTACGCTCACCGTCCGTACTCACCACAGTGATTGTATAAGGATCGTAGTTTGTGTTCAATGGGTCCTTATATACATGCAGTGTTTGGTTTTCCAGACGCGTCGGGTTACTGCTGTCTAACTTTAGATGACCTTCATCGATCATGTGTTGAATGTCGTCCTTTAATGCCTAGCAGTAATCTGTGTCATGACCACACATCTGGTGGTAGTCACAGAAACGGTCCAGCCTAAAAGATCNATTACTTGGGGAAAGGTAGTACAGCTTTGACTTGATGAAGTCATTGACTACTCCCTTGAACATAGCCAGCATATGTGAGTCCGCGATCCGCTCGCGGATCTCGTTCAAGGTAGCGTTCCAGCACTGTATAAACTTTTGGATGGGCTCGAGCGGGTCTTGTTTCACCTCCATGAGCTGATCCAGTGTGACTTCCAGCTTCAAATTGTATTTGAAGCGGGTCACAAACTGGGTCAGCAGCTCTTCCAAGGTTGAGATGGAGGAGCGTGGGAGGGCTCGGTACTAATTCAAAGCTTTCCCTGTTAACGACATCGCAAAGATGCGGATGATAGTGTGTGGCCACTGTTGCAACAACAAGGACTCAGATCTAAACGTGACAAGGTGAGTGTTGGGATCTCCCTCCCCATTATACTTCGTGAAATGAGGCAGGGACATCCCCGACGGCAACGACAGCATAGGAATCACTGAACTGATCGGATCGTCTTGGTAAAAGTCCATGATCTGGACGGTGTCAGAACCAGCGGCCTTGAGGCGTCGAACCTCTTCGGTTAGAGTCTGGATCAGCTGGAAGGCTTGGTCCAGCCCTGTCAACAGAGGTGTTTACGCGGAAGGCACAGGAGGTTGGACCGGGAGGGCGATACACGGAAATGAAAAGGACAGGCGGTGTCAACTGGCTGCTGGTGGGGCGAGGATCCCGACAGGTGGGGGAGCTTGTGAAGACCACCACCTGCTGATCTGCGCAGGGGGTTTGACCGCCGCCTGCTGCGCAAGATAAGGATTTAAATACTACGGTACCCCCTGTGGACCATACGTTGCTGGTGCGGCCGAGGGTTGGGCACCGTACACCACAGACTGGGTCTGTTGCGCTGCCGGGTTGGTCCATTGACCTGCAGCAGGCTGTTGGGCATAAGTTGGTTGGACGGCTGCGGTAATCTGTTGGGTCGGAGGGGGCAGAAATGACAAGGTCTGCACCGGGCTCATTGCGGATATGTTGTAGGGTTGTATCTGAGGAATAAAGTGGGGCGCAACGGTCGCCGGGACCACCACTGGGATGTTAGGTACGCGTGGTGATGAAACCACCCCCGCGTTATTGTGAGGGATTTGTACTTGTAGCCCAGACGGTTGCGCAGCAGCCTGTGGAAGGACAGGGACGTGCATCTATGCCGTCGGGGCCGTGTTAAGAGAGGGGGCCTCTCCGTTGAAAGGAAAGAGGGGATTTCCGTATGTATGGGGGCTCAGGGCATGGAACGAAGGTTCCAGAGTATGGAACGAATGTTCCGACTGGGCCGCAAATTCGTCCTCTTCCACCTCCCCATGCTAGGGCTCCAGCACCACTTGTGAAGCCTGGCCTTTACCATGACCAATTGCGTAATAAGTTCGTGTTGGTGTTCGGTCAAGGGGATTATGTCGTAAGCTGTTGGCTTAAAATCATAGCCCCCTCGGTGGAGCACCTCGAAGTTCCGTTTCGCTTCAAGCTCGGCTCGGCTGAGAGCCAGCCTCGCCTGGATATTAACACATATGAAATTGTATTCTTCAGGGGTTATAACCATGAAAATAGGCTCTTTTCCCTGAAGCCGCAATGAACAGCGCAATGGGCCCTGAGATCCCGTTGCGCTAGGAGCTGGTCCTGTGACCGCCATAGGATTCACAGGTGCGGCACCCAGATCGGTAGGGGCCAGGGCAGTTGTGGTTGTATACAGAGAATCCATTAGGCAGTAAGATCAACGATAAGTGATAATCGGGTCGAAGGAAAGGTTGGCAACAATAGCTCAAAATAAAGGCTTTCTACCCTGTAGGATTTCAAAGAAATCGTACTTGCGACCGATCTATACCACGCGATTGACCGTAGACTTCCCTAGAGGTATTACGTCTATGGTTTAGGGTATGGATCACTACCAGGGCTACCCGAAATATTTAGATCGGAGCCTGAAGGCCCTCCTTCTAGCACCAGAAAATTATAACAACAGAAAACGTCGGCAGCTGGAAATACCGACCGAGGTTCCGTGTATACAGTTTTAACCATGGATCCGCATGAGGGCTATGCTGGAAAAAGCAAATCCGTGGTGCCCTGAACGGTCTTGTCGATCAGACAGGAACTTATGGGTTAGTAAAACGATGAAGATTATAGATTTTTTTTTGTGTTTTTTTGATTTGATTCGAGGGATCATAAATGGGAGAAAAACGACGTGGATGGATTGCTACGATGATAACGTCAAACACGCCGAAGAGATGCTAATCAGGAGAGAAATGCATAACTTTCAAAGATCAATGTTTCAATTTTGAAAGAATGTATGATTTGTATGTCACGTTACAATGGGAGAAAACCCCCAATAACTTGATGCAAAAATGAGCACAAAACAACAAGGAAACTGTCCAGACAGAAGTCTGATCTACCTCGCAGGCCAAAGCTGGGATGCAAGGATGGTCAAGCTCTAAGGTCTGCCGATCAACTGTTTCTGACCTGTAGAGTCTGCAAACTGGGCGAGACGATCCCACAATCCTTGGTCGGCTTCTTTGCTTCGAGTAGGTTCTGCTCAGGGCAGCAATCGCTGACGGAGAAAGTCGTATCTTCCCCGAAGGAATGATCTCTCTTGTTGCTAAGGCTCAAGCGCACTGTGCTATGTTCTTGCTGAAGGATGGTGCTGTCAGCAGTTGCTAAAAGGTTGCTCTTTGTTTCTCTGCTCAAGGTGATAAGTGCTTCCTTGCTCATAAAATGCTCTTGCCCTTTTGATTTTCTGCTGCTCTCTGTATCTTTATCAACTGGTCTATTTATAGGCTGCAGGGTCCCATAAAAAGGCGCAACCCTAATGACGTGGGTCCCGAATATTTTGGGTTTCGTCGACACGACCATTTTAAGTCAGACTGTGACTACGCACAACACGCTGATTTGCGTGTTGTGCGTGTGAAGAGTAGGTACATGTTGAGCGTGTTTCAATTGTTTTCAGGCTATATTACACTCATTCGTGTTGTGTCGCATGTATGAGCGTAATCCAGTATAAAAACAATAGGCTCAAAATTGTCTTACGCTCACCACGCAGCTGCGCATAACGAAGCATAAACAATGTCTTATTTACGCTCACTACGCAGCCGCGCGTAACGAAGCGCAAAGAATGTCTAGCCTTAGTGATGAAATACGCAATGGTATGCACCACCGTGTAGCGAGCGTAAGGACAAGTTTTCCATATGCCACGAGAAAAAGTGTCGAACTGTTGTGCTTCTCTAGACTCTGTCTTCGACTATTTTGGAGCTTATTACGCTCATTACGCTGCCGTGCGTAATAGAGCGTAAATTTATCCTTGAACAAAGCTGATGCGCGCTCTCACTTGAATTACAAATCTTTGCCTGAGGCCGACTCGTAATTTTCACAGTGTTTCAATGCCGATCCTTGTCAATAGCCATTCTTTAGCAGACTTGGAATCCAGACATGTAATGTGCGTTCTTTGGTGGAACAAGACTCTTGGGTAGCATTTAGAGAACTTGTTGGCAAGACCAAAGCCACAGGGGGATGTGTTACATTCTTTGGAGGAACAAGGCCCTTTGTTTAGGGGAACCTGTTGGTGGAGAGCCAGAGCTATGCAACTGGATATTTCTTGATTGTTCTTGACATGAGTAGTTAGTTTCAAGACAACTGCCTTCCTGCCTGGGGCTTGTATGGGAAGTGCCAAGGGTCCTGCATTTTTTTTTGGAAGAAACTTTGCTTTGATTCTATAATCATGTGCAAGTGTTATGTCGTGTGTTGCAACTACTTCAAAGTGTTACAGTATGCAACAGTGTGCTCAAAGTTTTTGATGTACTAGGTGTATCAAAGGTGTGACTGAGTAAACTATGTCGGTGCATAGATAGAGAGTGTGTCGGGAGATGGGGATGTACTAGCGTATGGTTTGATTTAGTCTTGCCATGTGTGTTGTGAACATTGTCCCATCTTGCTGTTTATGATGAAATGCATTCTTGTGCGAAAACTTCTGGGTGTCATCCTACAAACATAACTTCAAGGAGATAAGAAAACCGTGAGTGAATAAGCTAGCTTAGCCTTACACAGCTACAGATGGAACAAAGATGCTGAAGGAGATTTCAAGTACTGTATATGAATGGCAGCAGCATTGGTAGGATCGTCTAATGGCGAGCGATGTAGTGATGAAGTTTGAATGTGGCGGATGATTGAGGAACTAGAGATGAACTTACCAGTTTATAGTCTTGGCGGACTATCATGGGTTAGTTTTATGTCGTAACCCATTGGACATTGCCCATTTAGCATCGTGGTGGACGTTGCATTGCCAGTTTCTAGTCTTAGCAGACCATAAAGAGGCAAACTAGTTTACAGTCTTAGTAGACCCTGGTGAATGAAATGGTGGCAGTTTACTGTCGTGCTAGACGGGTGCTAGTTTATCATCATTGCAGACACTGTGTGGTATGAATTTATCGTCATGATTCCAGGACAAGTTGTGGTATCAGTTTTAAGTCATGATCCAGGACTATTCTGTGGTATTAGTTTATAGTCGTGACTCTAGGACACGCACGTACCTGAGCTTATACTCAAATGTAGAACGGTTTTAGGAACAAGTGATTGGTTGGATTGGCGAGCTCATTCCCTTCCATATTAGCTAGCTTAAATGCTCCATTATCGAATGCTTTGGTGACCAAGTAAGGCCCTTCCAAGTTGGCTGAGAATTTTTCTGAGTGTTCTCGAACTGCCTTAATTACAAGGTCACCTTCTTTGATAGGGTGCTTATGGGTGTCGTGCTGATATCATTGTCATTGTTGTTTTTGATACCATTCGATCTGATCGAGGGCGCGTATGCGTTCTTCCTCCACTGAGTCGAGGTTAATGGTGCATAGATCATTGTTCTGCTCATCATCGAGGAGTTCAGAAAGTGTTATCCTTAAAGATGGTACCTGTAATTCCAAAGGTAAAACAACTTATAAACCATAAACTAGACTATATGGTGTTTTACCTGTTGAAGTTCGATGTGTAGTACGGTATGCCCACAATGCGTATATCAATTTTTTGTGCCATCTTCGCTTGCTTTGGGTGAGCATCTTTTTGAGTATTGTAATAATCGTTTTGTTCGTCGCCTCTACTTGCCCATTGCTCTGAGGATAGTAAGGGGATGAAAACGAGTGTTTGATCCCTAGACTTTCACAAAAGGTTTTGGTCTCGGCACTACTAAATTATGGCCCGTTGTCAATGATGATTGTCATGGAAATGCCAAATTGGGTTACAATGTTTTCGAGAATGAAATTGCATACATGTTTAGATGTAGTTTTTCGAAGGGGAGCAGCTTCTACCCACTTGGTAAAATATTCGGTTGCGGTTATGATGAAGCTATGCCCTGCAGAAGATGAGGGTGTTATCGGGCCGATAAGGTCCAATCCCCACTTTTGAAAGGGCCACGTGATTTGCATTGTATGCAACCCATTTGGTGGGACATGTATTAGATTGCTATGTTTTTTACAAGTACTGCATGTTTTGACCTTGGAGAGACAATCGTATTTCATGTGTGGCCAATAGTAGCCAAAGCATCTTATCTTTGTTGCCATGGCTTTTGGCGCTATGTGTCCTTCGCATAGTCCATCGTGTACTTGTTCGACAATGGTTTGGGCATCGGTACTATTGACGCATGTTAGCAATATCCCTTCGTAGGATCTATGACATAACGTGTCCCCTACTAGGGTATACTGCTTAGAACGTTTTTGTACTACATCCTTTTGTGCATTTGTTAGATGTCATGGTGTTTCACCACGTAGAAGGTATTATTTTATGTCATCATACCATTCTATGGTGCGTGTTGTACTAACAAATGCGACCGGCAGCGTGTCAAGAGTATCGGTTATTGGTTCGTCACAACTGGTTATGGAGCTTGGAAACATGTGGAACATGTCAGGTGATACGTTTAATGCCAAGGTGGCTAGTGCGTCTACGATGGTATTGTCATTTCTAGAGATGTGTTGCACATCGATGTTTTCGAATCGCCTCGTTTGGTATTTTGCCAGGTCGCAGTATGGTTGTAAATGTTGGGCTTTACATGTATAGACGTCTGTGACCTAGTTTATGACTAGCTACGAGTCTCCTCTGACCACAAGCCATGTGATATCTAAAGCCAATGCTACCGCGAGACCTCTAAGGAGACCTTCATACTCTACTATGTTGTTTGTACAATGAAAGTTGAAACAATAAGCAAAGGGTCGCATCTCCCTAGAGGGATAGGTGATGACAGCGGCTGCACTTCCCCCTCGAGAGGTGGATGCTCCATTGAAGTTTAGAATGACATCGTAGTCGTTGGGCACTATGTCTATTGCGCTTATATTCTCATCCGAGAATTCTGGCTTTATTATCGCTTGATCGTGCGTTGGTGACGTGACCATTTGACTTGCTATGGCTTGACCTTTAACTGATGATTGTGCTATGTAGTGCAGGTCAAATTCAGCTATCATGGCTTTCCAGTGGGCTATCCGACTCATTTGTAAATATTTCCTGTGATGGCCCTGAGCACATTATCCTTGCAAATTATATTAACTTGGTTATGGAAGAGGTAATGTCACCATTTTCTCAAAGAAAAGACCAAAGCTAAATAGGACCTCTTCACGTCATTATACTTTTTCTCGTGGGCAACTAATGCATGGCTTAAGTAATACATAGGGACTTCGGTTCCGTCATCTTGTTTCTGGTAAAGCATAGACATGATTGACGAATCCGAAGTAGCGAGGTAGATGTAAAACGGTTTATCGTTTTGAGGTGGATAAACAGTGGGTAATCGGGCAAGTGTCGTTTTAATGTTGTCGAATGCTTCTTGACACTACGGAGTCCATTCAAAATGGACGTTCTTGCTTAACAAGTGGTTCATAGGTTTTAGTTTGTCTGTCAATTTTTCTATGAAGCGCCTGATAAACTGTAATCTACCTTGTAGACCTTGAAGTTCGGTAAGGTTGCCTGGTGGTTTTAGGTTTTGTTATGGCCTTAACCTTATCGGGGTCTACTCGTATCCCTGCTTCTGAGGCTATAAATCCAAGCATTTTTCCTGTCTTGACGCCGAAGACACATTTTTTTGGGTTGAGTCTCAATTCATACTTTAAACAACATTTTAATACCAGGTCAAGGTCTTGTATATATTGTTCTGATGTTTTGGACTTAACCACAATGTTGTCTACATAGTCGTTGAACGAGTGTAACATGTAATCACTAAAGATGAATGTCATTGCTCTTTGATACATGGCCCCAGCATTTTTGAGACCAAAGGGCATCATTGTGTAACAAAAGGTTCCCCATGGTGTCATAAAGGTTGTCTGAAGCTGATGCTCCGGGTTTATGCATATTTGATTGTATCCCGAGAAGTCGTCCATAAAAGATAACAGTGTGTGCCCAGTGGTCGAGTCAACAAGTTGATCGATGCTGGGTAGAGGAAAGTCATCTTTTATGGTTGCCACATTTAAATCCTAAAAGTCAATGCATAAGTGAATGCTTCCCTTCTTCTTTGGAACAATGACCATGTTGGATACCCACTCGACGTAATCAACAGCTCGAATGAAGCTAGCTTGATAAAGTTTGGTGATCTCATTACGAACTGCCAATGCCACTTCGGGTTTAACCTTTCGTGCCTTTTGTTTTACCGATCTCAATTTTGGGTCAAGGATAATGTTGTGCTAGATAATTCAGGGATCTAGTCCAGGAATGTCCGTATAAGACCAAGCGAATGCTTTCATATTTTCCCTAAGCACGTCTTCAATGTTTTTGTCTAGGTGTGGTTTTAGTAATGTGCTTAATTTTAGTATTTTAATTTCCCCATCGGACATGGTTATGGGGATTTCGGTCAACGGGTCTTCGGTGATATTTTCGGCTTCTATGTCGAGGGATTTTTTCATGCCTTTGTAGTTGTCTATTGTTTGCTGTGTTGAGGCGATGACTACGTCATCCATTGATGAACTTAAGTGGATGAGGTTTATGTTAATATCTCTTGCAATTTTTCCATATGGTCCTTCAATGATTAACGGTGCGATTAAATGCTGGCAATCCATCAGGCTTGCTCCTGCCAATAAACAGAGAGCTGAATGAGCTAATGGGTATTGTTCTATGTTCTTTGGTAATTTTAGATTATGTGTACATGCATGATGGTGGATTATCGTCACACCGGGATGCATGGTAGTTTAATGCATTACCAGGCCAAATATGATCCGCAGGTGACAGTTTAAGGCCATACCAGGCCGTAATGGGCTTGCAAGTGGCAGTTTAAGGCCGTACCGGGCCGTAATGGCAGTTTAAGGCCATACCGGTCCGTTATCGCAGTTTAAGCTAGAATGTTAGGCGTAAACGCCTGGAATGTTAGGCGTAAATGCCTGGAATGGGGTTCACGGGGGAACCAGGATGTAGTAATTTCTGTTTTTTTATTATTTTTGCACGAATTTTTGGTGAAAAATGAGTAAAAAGGTAAAAAGTAGCAAACTGGGAGGCGGCGGCGTCAGTGACAGCAGAGCACTATAAAAAAGGGGGGGAAGCTTCATTTGTTACATTGCATTCTGAGCATAAGCAACTGAGCAAGCGTAAGAGTAAACTGCAAAACCTAGCGTAAGCGTAAACCCAAACCCCAACGTAGACATCGATCGATTAAACCTCAACATAGACGCCGACTAAACCCCAGCATAGACGCCGAGTGTAGAAGGTCGAGTGTAGGCATACAGAGTTTCAACCCTCAGCATAAGCTATCAATCCCAGCATAGACACCGAGATGGGCAAAGGCAAGGAGGTGGAAGGGCAGGGGAGGAAGAGTCCTGACTTGACCTTCGCAGAGGAGAGCAAAGCCATGCTGCAGTGCCTGCCCCGGCCAAGGATTCCTCATGGCCTGGATCATCACATAGGTAGGCTATGATCCTGTCTCTGTTAGTTATTTTTGCTTGTACATGCTTCGTAGCGTAGACAATCTCGTAGAGGGTTTTAGCGTATACGCCGAGCGTAAAGTTTAGCGTAGAGACGTCGGTGTATACGCCGAGCATAAATTCACAATGTAAAGTCAAGTTAGTGTCGACTGTCACAGCGTAATCTATTTTCAGTGCATAGTGTAATCACGTTTTCTTGTACGAAGCGTAGATGAGTGTATCAGCGTATATGCTGAAGACTATACGACGTAAGAAGTTTTCTATGCATGAAGTTCTGTTTTGTCAAAGTAAGCTTTCTATTTTATCAGCGTAGATGATCTACGCTATGATGGCGTATACGCTGAGGGTTTCTTCAGCGTATACGTTGAGCGTACACAGTTGTCCTTTTAAGTATGGTATAGCATGGACTTGTTTTTCATGTTTCCGGCATAAACTGTTTGTTCAGTGTCTAGCGTAGGCTATTTACGCTGGCCACTTCTATGGCGTATACGCTGAGGGTTTCTACAGCGTAAACAATTGGTTGTCAGTGTATACACTAGGTCAGGCAGCGTATACGCTGGGCGTAAATAAATTTTGACAGTGTATACGCTAGGTTTAGCAGCGTATACGCCGAGCGTAAACAGTTAGGAAATTTTTCTAAGTGTCGGTTTATGATGTAAACTTTTATTTTTTCGCATTGTTTTGATGCATGGTTGATTTATCGTGGCATCATGATTGCTTGTAGGGATAGTAAGCCTTTTCTGCTCGTTGTTGAGCTCGTTGGAGTGCTGACATGGTTTGGCCCCATTGAGGCTGATGAGCCTACCCTGGACCTAACTATGGACAACAATGGGGTCTGGTTCAGAGAAGGTGCGTTTGAATTCCTGCCCTTCATACTGGATAATTTTGAAGTGGTTATCTGGTCACATCTAAGTGAACTGGTGGCACGGAGCGTGCTTGAGGCGATGTTGCCAGGAGCCGCGGAGGGTGTCGTTGTCTTCATGGAAGACATCGACGAGGGGCAGCTTACAAATGAGGATGGTTCTTCCCGCGAGCCCAGGTCCACACGCTCGTTAGCGCGCATGTGCACCTGATTACCACAAGGGTAGGACTACCTCGACAACACCTTATTTTTATCCACGCGTGTGCACACGTTGTTTAAGAACCCTCCTGGCACCGTGTACTGGGTGGGTAGGTAGGATCGTTCAAGTCGATTGCTTCTTTTTGCCGTTTGGCATTTTGCTTTAGTTTTGACATCCGTTCGTTTGTAGGCCTAAAGTTAATGCAGATGGAATATGTGTCGAGGATGATGGGCTTGCCTTAGCTCGTACTACTCTAGAGGCCTTTATGGTGGATCCCACCCTTCGTAAAGCTATATTAGGCCTAATGAAGGGGGATATCATCTATTTTCACCAATGATTCTCTAGAGCGTTGGCAATGTGCCAAGCTCGTGGATGGCTAGATAAAGATTGGTTGGACTAGGGGCCATTTTTCCCTCGTGACTCTAGTTCAGGTAGCACATCTAAGTCCACCACTAGCGGTAAATGACAACAGNGGCCATTTTTCCCTCGTGACTCTAGTTCAGGTAGCACATCTAAGTCCACCACTAGCGGTAAATGAAAACAGTTCCTAGATGTGTTAACATGTTTTAACTGCCGAGAGTTATACTGATACGACAATCTCAAATTGCACTTGCAGTTGATGTATCTCCTAGCGGGGACCCTGTCACAACTGGGCAAACTAAGACAACCTTGTCAATGAAGTTCGGGGAGGTGACTAAGGCTCAGAAATGGTTGCATAACCATGCCCCACCATCTATTATTCGTTGCTTAGACAATGCCAGCCTTATGAAGCTCTTCACGACCCCGAGTCTTGATGTATCTATAGGAGAAATGATCGGGATTGTGGATTCCTTTAATGAGTCTGTCTTCTACTACAGTACCCGGATTAAGGGTGTTAAGGTAGTTTTCCATCTGTCACTAGAGTTCTTTTCAAACTTATTTGGGGTACTGGCAGATGGCATAAGTGTAGTTTTAGACAGGGCTCATAAAGAGCTCCAAACGGTGCATGAATTGGAGGACTGGTTGGGTCTGGCCAAGGGTGCCAAGGGATTCTCGATGCAGGGGAAAGCAAAGGTTGAGGAGGTAAATGAACTGTATGCCTTGTTTAGGGCACGAGTATTTCCCAAAACCATTTCCCAGGTACGGAGTCTTGGGGTTGAGGTCGTACGCATCATGCGAACTATCCTAGAGACTGGCATGTGCTATAACTGGGCTGAATTTTTGTTGTCGGGCATGCACAAGGAGATAGTGCGATTGTACTCGAATGTCGAGGTGCAATCTCACTTCACCTTTTCCTTCTTCACCAGTTACCTTCGTCGCTTCACCAAGTTTCTGGTAGTCCGCGCGGACAACAAGTTTGTTCTACGGGATCGGAGTCAACTATCCCGCCCATGGATCAACCACTTGTTCGAAACAGCCAAGTCCCAAGATGCTCCTGAGGGCATTGATGAGTCCATGTCTATTAAGACCAGGGGATCATCGGGTATCTCCATTCATACTCGCGATAGTCTGGGGTTAGAGCCAAATGATGTGCCCCTCATTACAAGAAGAGCTGAGTGGGTTATCAAAGAAACCATTGGCCAGGACAAATCGAAGCTGAAAAGACACAAACGCCCAACTGGGGAAGTTTCGAATGTGAGCAAGCCACAAGTAAAGCACATAAGATTCAAGATGCCTGGTATGTAGACTTCACTAGCTTATTATTTTATTGTTTTCATTTTGTTCATAATTTTTTCTTCAATCGCTTACATGTCACTGATGTCTTTGGTTTGATTTGAGAAGTGAGGAAGCAGGCGTTAGAAACCATTACTGAGGAGGAGGAGATCAACATGGAGTGGAATAATGAAGAGGAAAATGTGGAGAAGGATCAAGGAGGAGGAACGGAGGAGTTAAAGGGTGACACCATAGAAACTGAGCCATTGGATGACTAGGGTGGTGTCAAACAAATGTTCCGTAGCTTTCTTTAGGGAAATCTGGACTTAGGGGATCCCCCAAAAGGTGAACAGGAGCATGGTATGTTTTCTTTTTTATCTTATTTCATCTTGCCCTATTAGTTGTCATTGCTACGGTATTTTATTTTCATATTTTCATTTTTTCCAGACGAAGGCAGTGAGACCAGGACGGTGCACTTAGACGTACCCATGAAGATGGTTCCCCCTGAGAGGACTGCGGAGGTTAGTTCATCCCGCACCCGTGAGCCATTTACTTGGATGGAAATGCCAAGTAAGATGGATTTTGTGGCTGGAATCGTAAAAGAAGTTTTCGAACGAATTCAAGAGGTCCACCCCGAAATAGGTATAATTTTTTTAAATGGTTTGTCATTTTAGAGTGTCACACCCTGTTTCTGTTGTCTTAACGTTTGATCTTTTCGTACGCATAGGTGCCAAGTTGAGGTGGGATCCTTCCGAGGTAATTAGCATCGACAGTTTGCCTACACTACCCCCAGAAGTGGAACAGGTACCATGGCCGGTTTACAATGAGGTAGCAGAAAGCCTTGTCCATAATGCCAAGTCGGTGTGGACCTGTAGGCAATCCATCGAACAACTATGGTTGCAGATCCAGACAAAGGAGAAGGAAGTCTCCCAGTTATCAGTCAAATGTGACGACCTCAAAGCTCGTTATGAATTCACTTCGGCCGGATTAGCAGGTGATAGTTCTTGGTGAATGTCTGAGATTACGTACAATAGGTATTGGAACTTGTTAAATCGTCATGCATCACTAACTCGAAGGCTAGCGGAACGTAAAGCCCAGATAGACCTATTGAATCTCAAGTGCCAGGATTGGAAGGCATTTGCCTCCAAGGTGCGTAAGTGGGGCCAAGATGAGAAGAATCATAAGAACCACTATAAGAAATCATTGAAAGAAGTTTCTATAGAAAAACGACAACTTGAGATGTTCGTAGAGGGTTTGGTCTTACGTTCTGCGTTCGATACTTTTGCGGAGAACACCATAGTTGAGATGGAATCTCCTAAGAGGGTTATTACCACTGCTTCTGGGGAAGTTACTGTGGGTGAATTTCCTCTGAAACATCCTGTCTGGTCGGCTGTTGGCAAGGGAAAGGCCTTGGCAGACGTCGACCTAGGCCTTGGTGAGACAGATTGGGCTAGTGTTTCGGAGGAGGAAATCCTTCGTCGATTGGAGTTTGGTTTGGGGGGATCTCCTATGGTAAGTATTTTGTCATTGTGAAATTGATTTGCTAAAGAATGTTTGAAATTTTGACGCTCTCTTGTTCTTATATTGGTTGTCTCATTTTGTATTTTCAGGATGAAGGTGGTGACGATGCTCAAGAGGCTGGCCCCAGCAGAGCAGGGGCCCCTGACGCTGGTGGATCTAAAGGGGACGATCCTCCCGTCCCAGATGCTTAGTTTTTTTTTATTTTTACCTTTGGAACTATGCAGACTCAAATTGACACAGAAATTGTAAATTAAAAACTTTGAGATGGATGGAAATAGTTGACACTTATAATTGTACAGCATTGCATGTAAAAAGGATTTTTGTTGATTTTGAGCTTGATTGCACACATGACACGGCAATGTAAAATATCTTGGTTTACTATTTTTTTTGTTTTGTGTTTTGATTGTAGTGCGCGGATGTACTTATAAATCTTAATGATAAACAAAAGAGGAAAACAAAGTACAAGTGTGATCTAGTTTAAGGCCATTGCGGGCCACATGCGTAGTTTAAGGCCATTGCGGGCCACATGCGTAGTTTAAGGCCATTGCAGGCCACATGCATAAACAAGTAACATTTTAAATAATGTAGGTGGGTTTCTCAGTCAATCGACCATTTCTAATCGTGGCTAGTTTTATGTCATTGCGGACATGATAGTTTAACGTCGTTCCGGACAGGGGGTGTAGTTTAATGTTTTTTTCTGATTTGTTGTAGTTTAACATCATTTCAGACAAGTTGTAGTTTAACATCATTTCGGACATGATGAGATGGTATTATTTTAGGGATTTTTAATTTTTTTTCTTTTTAATGTTAGGCGATGTATCAACGGGTATGATTTTGTATTCAGCGTCCCCTTCGCTGATTACGTTGAATGGTAATTCAGACCAAGGGACATCTGATGGAATGGCTTTTGCGTCAGTGTTTTTAGATGTTTCAGTATTTGTAGTGAGTTTTGTGTTAGTTTCTAATTGAGAAGGAGTATGTACAATGTCAGGTGCGGGTGTTTCTGTTTTAGGTGGATTTGGATTACTGCCTACCGGTTGTTGTTTGTTTATGTCTTTTTGGCTAGGCTTTTCGAGTTCAACCTCTGAACCTTGGCCCATGTCCATGTGTGATGAAACAATAGGTGTAGCCGCTTCCCCATGTATGATGATTTCACCGCCTTCATAAGGTAGGTGAATTTCTTGATGTATAGGGGATGAGACCACTTTCAGTTGGGCCAACCAGGGTCTTCCTAATATTAGGTTGAATCCTGGCATTTCGTCAACCACCACGAAATCGGCGGACGTGGGAAATTGGTCCCCCGCTATGAAGTCTAAGGTCACTATGCCTTTGACCATCATGCATGACCTGCTGAATGATTTTAAACATGTATTTGCAGTTGGTTTGATTAACTTGGTCAGCCCTAGTTGTTCCACGATGGGGTATGGTACCACGTTCGTAGCAGCTCCATCGTCTACATGGACCCTATGTATCTTGAACTGATTTATGCGTATCAGTATGAACATGGGGTCTGTTGTCACCTCCCCTATTTTTTTATCCACTTTAATGTTATCACCGTGGAAGCTTAGTGGTTTGGACGTTGACCCTTGGGGCGAGTACATTATGGCATGAATGGATGGTTTGTTTGGGGGCAAGTTCTCGCTCACTGGGATGGACGTTAGCATGCGTACCAAAGCTTCACGATGTGTTTGGGATGTAATAACCAAGTCATACAAGCTTAGCGAAGTGTTCTTTTGCTTGAGTGCTTGTGTGACTTGTGTTAAAGCCGTTGCCAAATCTCTATTGTTGGGGGTGTTTGTATCAGCAGTGACTGGGTCCATTGGCCCCAGCAGTTTTATTTCATGTTTTCTTGGCATGTTGTTTTTGCTCGGAGCCGTTGTTTTAGATGTATCATGTTTTTTAGATGGTTCACCATTGTTGCCTGTGTTTGGTTGACTATTGGGTGGCATCATGGGTATGGCATTGAGTGGAGTGGGTTTAGGTGGCCCCATAGCTAACCGTTGACGCTCTTTCTCCAAGCGTTCACACGTAAGCTTATCTACTAAGCGTTCTCGTGTGTGGCATGGAGGTGGAGCTAGTCTTGGAGCTTTGGGTTGCCCTGGGATTTGTACCACATATGGAGGTAGGCGGGGTTGTGGTTGTACAGTCGGATGTGGTTGGGCAGAAGATTGGCTGGACACCCTAATGACGTAGGGACTAGGTTTACTTTGCGTATGTGAGGTGGAGGCTTGATAAACATTAGGACTTGCGGATGTCCTAACAACGTATGGGGTTTGTCTGGGCGGAGGTCGGACTTCCGTTGCTGCTACGGTGGGTGGTACTCGGACTACAAAAGTGGTAGGCCGAGTAGGAGGGGTTGATAGATCTGGGGTAGTGACAGCGGGATGTACGCACACTACATATGGTTTTTGCGGGGTGGATGATGGTTGGGGCATAGATGCAAATGGAGTAGGAGGAACATGCACTACAAATGGTTTGTTAGGTGTTTGATTTTTATATTCAGGGTAGACGGTGTTAATGTTGGGTGTCTTCGGTTCATCATCAAGGTAGATTGTATTGATAACGTACGGTGCCTCTTTAGTGTTCAGAGGATTTTTATACACCCCCATAGCCTAGTTCTATGGCTGGACCAGGTTGGCCTCATCAAAGGTGATTTGGCCTTCATTGATCATTCGCTGTATGTCCTGCTTCAATGTGAAACAGTAATCCGTGTCGTGTCTGTTGCATTGGTGATAATCGCAAAAGCGATCCATTCTAAAACCTTTGGGCACTGGAGGCTCATTCGGCGTTGCTAGGCTTGGGTTCTAAACGAGTTGACAGAACCGATCATGTCTCTGGATGGCCATGGGGGATAACTATTTATGTTTCATTAATCCTGCCTTCAGTAGTTGATCGAATAATTGGGACGACTTCATAGGTAGTGGCGTATATTGGGAGGGTTATTTCCTCTCAAAATTTCTTGTACAGCTTTGTGTTGGGTTCTGCGATGATGATGGTTCTGGTGCAGTCGTGGGTGTAGGTCTAGTATAGTTAGTAGGGGCTGCTAGTTGTTTGTTTGGTTGTTGCGTTTCCGCGATTTCCGCTATAGTTTCCTTAGCCTTCTGTTTATCCTTTTTACTGTGTTGATTTTTGAAGGCTAAGTATGCAGGGTCATGGCTATTTTGAGCTGCCTCTTCTATATTTTTGATTTGTACAAAGGCTTGGTTAAGGTTATGCGCATTACGATAGTATAGTTTGGATTTGAAGAAGTCATTAATAGCCCCCTTTAGAATTGTAAGTAGATATGTCTGTGAGATTGGCTCGTGTAGCTCATTGAGAGTGGTGCTCCACCTCTGGATAAATTTTTGCACAGGTTCGAGTGGTGCTTGTTTAACCTATATAAGGCTATCCAATGTCGCCTCAGGTTTCAAGTAATATTTGAACCTAGTCATGAACTGATGTAACAACTCTTCCAAGGAAAATATAGAATTCCTTGGCAAGGCTCGGTACCAATCGAGTGCTCTCCCTGCGAGATACATAGGGAACACTCGCAAAATGGCATGGGGCCATGCCTGGAGTAACATGCATTCTAGCCTAAATGTTATAAGATGTGCATTGGGGTTCATTTCCCCCTTATATTTAGTCAGTGTTGGCAACAATATGCCTTTGGGCAAGGTTAGAGGTGGGACGGAAGGGCTGATGGGGTCATCGTGGTAGAAGTCCAATACCTTCAACTCTCCCTCGACAGTTGTTTTGAGGCACTTGACCTCGTCAGTTAGTTCTTGCATTAATTTTTTGGTATCTGCCCAGTCTTGGGCACTAGATGACATGGCAGCTTGAGGTTGTGGTATATTATACAAGTTAGACTGTTGGATGGTAGGTTGAAAGGTTGAAAGCTGTGCGGTTGGTGGTTGTGCTTGTAGGATGTTCATAGTGGGTGGCACTAAGGATGGCACATTGTAGGTGAGAGGTTGTTGTTGTTGTGGTTGCAACTGTACTTGGGGAACGTTGGCTGGTGGAATCGTGTGGGGTGGCGCATGGTGGTGAGAGGGTTGATATGATGTCACACCCATCGCTACCCATTGCCCAACCACGTTTTGTGCAGGAACCCCCTATTGGGTTACAGCGATGGAGGGGGCCCCGTGCGTTTGGATGTGGGGGATGTAGTGGACGGACATGGATGTTGGTATCTGATGTGGAATCCCTATCACTCGAGGCGAGAAGGTTGCTCCCATGTTATTGCGTGGGGGTGATGCTTGCGAGGATGGGCCGTCTGCTGCAGCGGGGATGATAACAAGAGGGAATGTGCTGAATTACGGGTCAGTTACTAGAGGAACATGAACCAGTGCAGATGTTTCTGGTGGAGGTGCTTGTGCCTGGGTAAACTTGAGGGGTTGGAGGGGCATGACTTCCCCTGTGTCTGGATGAAACATGGGGTTGATGTGGGTTTGTGGACTAAGGGTGTGATAGGAGTCTTCGTGTTTGGAATGGGCAGCGAACTCGTCCTCCTCTTCCGGTTGGAGATCTACTGCAGGCTGATCCAACGACTGGCTCCT